>SIJG01000099.1:40905-497528 GCA_023374025.1 Heterodera schachtii | reverse complement strand
ATAAATTATCTTTATAGATAATGAACATAAGTACATATTTATAAAATTGTATGGAACCGCAGAGCTCGATTAGGCATTAATTAATATTTGCTTCACAATTAAGTTTCGTTGATCAGTGAAGATTTGTTAAAAATTTTAAAAATATTCCTTTTGCAAATAATTACATTATTTGAGATTTATGAATATATTTTTCCAAAAAAGTAAAATTACAAAAACCAAAAAAAAAAATGGAAAAAAATTAGAATGAAAAAAAAAGATTTGGGGAAATTTTTTAAACAAATCGCCAAAAAAGATAACTACGTCAAAAAGTCAATTTTTTTTTTTTTTGCATTTTTGTTAATGATTTCTACATTCACATGAAACTGCCAAAATATTTACAAAAAATATTGATATATCCCAAAATATCGAAATAAATATTTTTTTCAAAAACCCAAAAAAAATTTTTTATTAACGAAAACTGATGTCCAAATGAAAAAATTTAAGCGCAGAAATGCCTTTTTTAGCTTCTTTCTTCAAAGCATGTAAGCAAAAAAATATTTAAATAAATAAAAGTTCCAGCCCTATCAATTACAATAAGGAATTTTATTTTCCGATTAGCATTTCGGGATTTAGCGGGTAGGAGAATCCGATTCTGACATTAATTTCGACTTATGTCGAACCCCGAACCTGGATTAGAACAAAAAGTCGGAAAAAAATTTTCGAATTTCGCATTTTTGTTCTTAAAATGGCTTATGTATAGGAAAAAAAACTAAAAGTCAACAATACACTAATACCCGATCATTTCAACCATTTTTAGATCAAAAATGCTAAACTCGAAAATTTGAATTTTCGACTTTTTGTTTCGTGTCCGGGTTCGGGGTTCGTTCGAGTAAGTCGAAATAAATGTCAGATTCGGACTTACCGACCCTCTAACCCTAAAATAATGTTTTTTCGAATCAAAAATTTTATTTTTTGAAAAGGGGGGGGGGCTACCATCTAAACTATTACCAGATTTTGCATAATAATGAAATTATTATTTTATGTTTCAGGGGTTTTGAAGCCGTTTTATTAAACTTTATTAAAATTTAATAATAAATTATAAGTTTCTTTTTGCTTATAAAAATTTTTTTTACATAAAATAAAGCGTAAAATTGCCTTTTTACATGCATACACCATTAAGTTCCTCCCTCCCTTCCAACAAATTCACTTCATGACAGAGAAAATTCGATAAATCCAATAAATAGCAAAATATAATTTTCATGGGATATTTTTTTAGGCTTCCCAACACTGAAATTGGCATACAATGCCAAAGGGAGAAGCAGTGATACAGCAATGAGAATTTTTTGAGCATTTTTGGTGGGTTTGTCTTAAAGATATCCCTCAATAATTTTTATTGCCTTCAATTTGGCCCTTTAAAAATATGCCTGAATTGACGCTTTTCATCACCTAATCGAAATTAATCGTTTGGCATAAAAAAATCAATATAAAGCAATTTCAATGAAAATGCCATTTTAATGTTAACATTCATAACAAACATTATATATTACTCAAATTATCCATCACAAATTGCCAAAAAAACATTAAAATGAAGCGGCGATTTGCTGTTGTGGCATTGGTTGCCCATTTGCTAATCGGTGCGCTCACTACCATTTGTGAAGCGGCTCCTTACACAAAACTGAAATTTCTTACAATTTCCAATCCAGTGGTCAAAGATGATCAAAATGAATCCAGTGCCATCGCCAAACAAAATCCCGAGAATCAATCGTCATTAAATCGGATACACTCATTCTCCGCGTCATCGTCCCCCTCACTATCGCCCGCAACACCGCAGCATTTCCAATCAAAACGGCCATATGAGCGGGTGGATTCATTCTCATCAGCTTCATCGTCAACTTCATCAACCCATTTGCAACCATCCAATTCGAGCAATATCAATGCCAATTCCCAACAAAACGAAAACAAAACTATCCCAGAGAATAAGGCAGACTCCCCATTATGGTCGTCATTAACGGCTGATTTAAGCCCAACCGTTGACAATCAAATTGACACACTGCCACCCAAAAAACGGCTCTCGAAATTGCGGATGACAAAAAACAAATGAATGAGAGCCGATAACGGAGAATTTGATTGCTGTTGCTGAAGTTTATGATTTATTTGGGATTTACAGATCTGTTGATAGTTTGTCATTGTTTCAATGTTTCGAGAAAATGTTAACAATTTATTGATAAAATTAATATTTTATTCAAGAAATTATTTGGTCCTAAAAACCCACCAAAATGATCATTTATGAATAAATAAATTTTAACTAAATCTAGCTAAATTTTTTAATTATCCCGTCGGCGCCTATTGGCACCGATATCAATTAGTTTCTTTTTTAAGTAAAAATTCCCGTTTTTGCAAAATTATTTTTTTTCCATAAAAATGTTAAAAAATAATCAAAAACAAATAAAAATCAAAGATAATTCGTAAATATTTTCAATTTTCAAGAATTTTTCGCCAAAATATTATTTTGTCAACCATGGACTCCGACCTTGGCTTTTCGTCATAGTAAATCACGGCCCTGCATTTCAAATCAGGCTCGCTTGGATTTCGGCTTACATGCTTGAAAATCTTAACTGACTTTTTTCTTCCATCACCCACACCACAAAACAAATATATGTATTAAAATGTATTTAGGTATAAAAAAAATCACCGAAAAGAGTAGAACAATAGTTTCTTCCGATAAATGATAGCTAAAAATTTGAGTTCAAACCCTATTGAAATGGTTAATTACGTCCCTTGATCAATGAAAATGTGAAAATCTAGTATCATCAATTTTACATCATCATCTTGTTCACTCCTCTGATCAGTTGGATTCCGGCCCATTTCGCTTTTCACTAGTGATTTTTTGGCACATTTTGATCGAATTCTCAGCAGCAGCGGTTGAATGATCAGGCACTAATTGATCATCGTCAGACAGTCATTGCTCAACCGAAACCAGTCGATGGGGATCGGCCGTCGACGATTGCGATGATGATTGACTAGCCGATTAATTCTCATATGACTGATTAGTTTTTTTTTGATGGCTCAACACCCAACAATTTGGCCAAATGGTTGTCCCACTTGGACATTCGTCTTCCCTCTTGCTTTGAAGTTTTGTACGTTTCAATTCGTTTTTGGTGATCGTCAATAATTTTCCGCTTCCTCTTAGGATCCTTGGTCTTAACATATTGTTCTTTGTACTTGTCCAACCAGGGCCCCAAGGGGCCCTGTGAAAGCGCCGGGGCCGCTTTCAACACCGGGGCCAGCAGGGGCCATCGGGGTTTCCCCCGCGCTTAAGGTACTCGCTCGGCCGCTTCGCGGCCTCGTAGGGGGCCTTCGGCACAGTGCTTGAGGTACTCGCTCGGCCGCTTCGCGGCCTCGTAGGGGGCCTTCGGCCCCCTCCCCCCCTCCCCCTCCCTTAAGGTACTCGCTCGGCCGCTTCGCGGCCTCGTAGGGGGCCTTCGGCACAGTGCTTGAGGTACTCGCTCGGCCGCTTCGCGGCCTCGTAGGGGGCCTTCGGCCCCCTCCCCCCCTCCCCCTCCCTTAAGGTACTCGCTCGGCCGCTTCGCGGCCTCGTAGGGGGCCTTCGGCCCCCTCCCCCCCCTCCCCCCCCCTCCCCCTCCTTTAAGTACTCGCTCGGCCGCTTCGCGGCCTCGTAGGGGGCCTTCGGCCCCCTCCTCCCCACCCCCCCTCTCCCCCCTCCCCCGCTTCCTAATTTTTCTGCGCTTAAGGTACTCGCTCGGCCGCTTCGCGGCCTCGTAATGGGCCTTCGTCACAGTGCTTAAGGTACTCGCTCGGCCGCTTCGCGGCCTCGAGGGGGCCTTCGGCCCCCTCCCACCCCCTCTCCCCTCCTCCCCCCTCCTCCCCACTCCCTCTCCCGCATTTCCTGATTTTTCTGCGCTTAAGGCACTCGCTCGGCCGCTTCGCGGCCTCGTAGGGGGCCTTCGGCCCCCTCCTCCCCCCCCCCCCCCCTCTCCCCCCTCCCCCGCTTCCTAATTTTTCTGCGCTTAAGGTACTCGCTCGGCCGCTTCGCGGCCTCGTAGTGGGCCTTCGGCCCCCTCCCCCGCTTCCTAATTTTTCTGCGCTTAAGGTACTCGCTCGGCCGCTTCGCGGCCTCGTAGGGGGCCTTCGGCCCCCTCCTCCCCCCCCCCCCCCCCCTCTCCCCCCTCCCCCGCTTCCTAATTTTTCTGCGCTTAAGGTACTCGCTCGGCCGCTTCGCGGCCTCGTAGGTGGCCTTCGGCCCCCTCCTCGCCCCCTCTCCCTCCCCCCTTCCCCTCCCTCCCCCCTCTCGCCTTCTTATACAACTTTCTGTACAACTTTCATACAACTTTCGACCAATTTTTCAACTTTATAAACAACTTTCATTCAACTTTGCATACAACTTTCAGCACAACTTTTAAAACATAAAATTTTTATATGATAATTAAAAATAGTTTGCGAAGATAACACAAGAAGAATGCTTGGCTATACCTATAAATGTTACCTACGTTAAAATGAGGACGGTTTTGAATCCCTGACTCAAGATCGGTTCTTGGCATTTTTACAAGAAGTTGGCCGGCTTCAGTGCCAACATTCCATGTACCAATCTTGAGTTCGGCATAATTTACGATGCCAACTTGCACGTAGGTGATCTTTACAGGCATAATCAAGAATTCGTAATGTGCTTATTTTCCGGATTTCAAAAAAAAAATTAAATTAGCTTAGCTTCAGGCTTTTCAAAAATGCCGAGTGCCGATCTTGAGTTCGGCATAATAAACGATGCCAATTCGAACATAGGTGGTCTTTATACATGTAGCCAAGTATCCCTAATGTGCTATTTGTACCGATTTCACAAAAAAATAAATTAGCTTAGATTCAAAACTTTTTCAAAAATGCCAAATACCAATCTTGAGTCCTGGATTCTAAACCAAGCTAATTCAAACGTAGATGATCTCTGTACATATAATAAACAATTCCTAGTGTAATATTTTTACCGATTTCACAAAGGCCCACCCCCCTCCCCCCGCCCCGTTCCCCTTCCACACTCT
This sequence comes from Heterodera schachtii, assembly GCA_023374025.1. Taxonomy (NCBI): domain Eukaryota; kingdom Metazoa; phylum Nematoda; class Chromadorea; order Rhabditida; family Heteroderidae; genus Heterodera; species Heterodera schachtii. The sequence continues at coordinate 492,501 of SIJG01000099.1, read as the reverse complement.
CCTCTTCCCCCCCTCCCTCCTCTTCTCCCCCTCTCTCCTCCCCGCCCCAAAATTTTCAAAAATTTAAAAAAGTTGTACTGAAAGTTGTATACAAAATTGTAAGAAAGTTGTTTATAAAGATGAAAAGTTGTTTGAAAGTTGTATAGAAAGTTGTTCAGAAAGTTGTATAAGAAGTTGGCTGGCTTCAGTGCAAAAATGCCAAGTACCAATCTTGAGTTTGGCATAATAAATGATGCCAATTTGCACGTAGGTGGTCTTTATACATATAGCCAAGCATCCCTAATGTGCTATTTTTACCGATTTCGCAAAAAATTTAATTAGCTTAGATTCCAAGCTTTTTCAAAAAAGCCAAATACCAATCTTGAGTTCGGCATTATGAATCATGCTGATTCGAACGTAGGTGATCTCTACACATATAAACAATATTTACTATTGTGTTATTTTTCCAAATTGCACTCAGAAACCTACCTGATTCCCTGCGTATACCCCTAGCCGGATTCTGAAAAACATGGCGAAAAACAGGCGATTTTTTCATGTTCCATTCCAGAGCATAACTTTTTTTATATTAAGCTAGAAAAATAATTGATAACTCATCAGAATCCCCTGAGTCTGAAGGTGTGCCCTTTCTCCAAGCCCAAAACGCTACCCGCAACACCCGGCCCGCTACAGACCCATTTTTAAGACATGGTCGAAAATTTTACCAAAAATTTTCAAAAATTTTCTGAAGAAACTTTTTTTTATTTGAACCTTTAAAAAAATACTTTTCACCATTCAATAGAAAATCCTTAAAAAACAGCTGTTCTCTTTTGTTTGAAGCCGATCCAAGCATTTGCTGAAGAGTTATTCAAAAAAATCCCGGAAAACGTCTATTTTCCTCATATAGGAGGAATTTGCTGCCAATTCGTGGCTCATTTTGATCAGGATTTAGCCCCATTCTCTGGTTCATGTATCTTTGTTTGCATGCCGCCAAAACCTCCAGATCGGTAATAAAATCGCAGTCATTTTTATCTGACGGCGGATTGATTGGCATTCCTTCGCCCACGTAAAGGGAAAATGCCAAAATTGCGCAGATAAAGCCAAAGTACATTTCTCAAAAAAAATAATCGGGAAAATAACTTTCTAAATTTGATCGAGTTGAAAAATTGTTTTTCAATTTAAAGTCAATCATCATACATGGGTGGAAAAAGCCTTTTACCAAACCCCCGAAATTTGTTCAATGACAATTTTTGTAATTATCTCTCATCTGTTCTATTTCTCAGAAATTTTCTGATTTGAGGGTAGTGACCAAATTTTCAACTGATTTCTTACATTTTGATAATTTTGAAACTTTGTGTCATAATATCATAGAAAATTTAAAGATTGATGATAATTTAGGTAATTTTTTGATCAAAATCTGTTAAAAAATTTAAAAAATCTCAAAATTTTTCCCGCCGGCGCCTATCGACACCAGGGCTGTGCGAAAATCACACAAAAAAATTTTCGTATACGAAAACGAAACGAAAAAGCGCATTCGATACGAAAACGAAACACGAAACGAAAAAATAAATTTTGAAAACCGAAAACGAAACGAAAAAATAACCATTTTCGTACGAAACGAAAGAAAAACCGAAAATTTTTGAACCTATTTCAATCATAAAGAACATCAAGGACAAAATGGGTCAAAAAAGTCATTTTGCAAAAATGCTTCGAATCAGTTATTTCCACATAAAAATATATCAAATATAATGTTTTTCACATCCCATTATGAATTTTAACAATTTTGTATAGAAATTATAAAAGCGTATATTTCAATGAAACATAAATGAACAAAGGGAGGGGTCAGTGAAGGGGTCTTTTGATAGACTTTGCTTTACATTACGATCGACCATTGAAGACTTTTTTTGCCTTTAAACCACTTTTTTTTTGCGGAGCGCTTATTTCAAAAAAATTTCGGAGACCAGGGGGTCCGGCGGTGCCGATCGGTGCCGCTGGAAAATTTTTTGAAAATTAGTGAAATTTATTGACTGATTTTCACCAGAAAGTGATGTCAACTTTTTAAAGAAACATTAAGGATTTTGAATAGACAAAAGGGAAAAAATCGGGGTTTGTCGATCGTAGAAAATTTGATTTTTTTTTTTTAAAGTTGGGCAATGGAGGTTGGTCCGGCGGCGCGATAGTCGTCGCTAGGAAAATTTTTGAAAATTTGAGTGTAATTTAACAGCAAATTTAATAATTAAAAATCGGTAAAAAATGATTTAAAAAAATCGGTAAATTAGAGCGGGCATGCGGAATCGAACATTAATGCACTTAACAACCCCCGCTTTCCGCGTTTTAACCGCCCAGTCAGCTTCTTCCTTACAGCTCCATCCTCATCGGGACCGGTCCCTCGGTCCATTAACTAATTGCTGCTGGCGCGGTGGGGCAACCATCCGGTGCTACCAATAAGAAATGGGCAAAATGTTAAACCTCGGGTGGGAATCGAACCCACTCATGCACCCTTTCCGTGGGCAGCTCTACCATTAAGCTACCGAGGCACATCCGCCCTTTCTTTTATGGATCTTAAGAACCCCCGCTTTCCGCGTTTTAACCGCCCAGTCAGCTTCTTCCTTACACTATTCCTTTTTTTGGTATTTTTCGTGGGTATTTTTCTCACTATAAATTTTCAAAATTTCTTAAAATATGTAAAAAAAATTTGCCGAAATTTTGAATTTTTTTTTGAATATTTCCAAAAATTTTCGTAAAAAAATCCTCAAAATATGTAAAAAAATGAAAATATATAAGAAAAAGATCAAATATGTACTAAATATTTAAGAAAATCCCGAAATATGTAAATATGTATAAAAACCCCGAAATATGTAAAAATATGTAAATAAAAGTCCCGATTTTTGTTCGCTAACACAAAAAATAAAGTGTGTTTCCTGCTATTTAGAGCATGGAGAAGCCAGGAAAAAAATATGTATTTACATAAAATTGGCAGCCCTACTTATAAAGTGGAATTCTTCGAATGGAAAAAATTTAACCAGAAAATTGGAAAAAACATTTATAAAACATTATGCCAAAGAGATTTTCGAAGGAAAAAGAACAAAGTTTAATTAAATCATAACCAGGTAAAACCCGGTCAAAAACGACCGGGTTCCGGGCCCAGCCTCTCAAAACCGGTCAACCCGGATTTTCCCAAAAATCGCCGGGCCGGGTTGCGGGGCCCGGTAAAACCCGGTCCCGGGCCCGGCCCGGCTCGAACTCTACGCTAGACCTCCCTTGGGAAAATGCCCCGCAAAAAAATGTTAAAATCTGCTTTTTGTTCCCGATTGCACCGAAATAATGATTTGCTAAATTACTCCCAAAAATTATTAAAACCGATAATGTGAAGTGAAAAACCCAAAATTTTATACTATATTAATTGATTAAATTGTTACCCAAGCTGATTTAAGCAATTTTGCAAAATATTCTGATTTTCGACCACAAAATCTGATTTTTTGGGGACGATGTTCTGATTTTGAATATTTTTCGATGAGCTCCCTGTAATAATCGTAATTAATTTAATATTTTTTAGGACTTTTTTGAGGCCGTTTAGGTACTTTCCTGTTTTGAAGACGCACCCCATTTGGTAGTTGTACAGTATAGATCACATAAAGTTTTTTACTACGTTTTAAATAATAAAAAATGTTTACATGGGTATTCGGAGTCGCTGATCACGAATATGACATCCATTTCGACCAATTTTCGAATCCCGGACCCGACGAACAAAAACCCAAAATTCATTTTTCACCAAAACCCACTTTTATTGTCCAAAACCGATTCAAATACACTTAATGGGATGGAAAATAAGGATTTACGGGCATTCCATGCATTTGAATCGGTTTTGGACAATAAAGGTGGATTTCGGTGAAAAATTAATTTGAATTTTTGTTCAAGTTCGGGTCCGGGGTTCGAAAGTTGGTCGAATGGATGTCATATCTGTGATCAGCGACCCCGAATAAATTGTTGCTTTAGCCTCCAAAATAAGTCTGTTAATATTGAACGCTCTTTGTTGCTTTTTTTTTTTAAAATTGGGTGCGCCTTCATAACAGGTAAGTACCGGTTATCGGCACCGTCGGGCCTTTATTGTTCAAATCCATAATTGGAGTCCAAAAATTATAATATTTGATACAAAAAATTGTAAAAATAACTGATTTGAAGCAATTTATGCGAAAATTCTTATTTTGTACCCAAAAATCTTTCTTTTTTTTGTAATGCTTTTCCCGGAAATTTTCCAGAGCCTAGGAATTTTTTTTATTTTCCAGAGCCTAGCAATTTTTTTAAGTCCGTAGCCCGTATGTGTGCCTAGTCCTGATCCTGATCCGTATTTTTATTACCACATCAATCTCAGAAATTTCGTTTTTCATTAAAAAATATTTTTAAATTTTGTATCTATCTGATATCAAAACGTAAATTTCCAATGGGTTTTTAATTAATAATTTATTTAATAGATTTCACCTTTTGCGTGTCTCATATTTTTGGCGAATTCTACACTTCACAATCTTTCGCATTTTTACTTTCACAATTTATTTTTTCGATTTGGCCCTTCAAAAATATGTATGTCTGAATTGACGCTTTTCATCTACCTATCGAAATTAATCGTTTGGCATAATAAAAATCAATATAAAGCAATTTCAATGAAAATGCCATTTTAATGTTAACATTCATAACAAACATTATATATTACTCAAATTATCCATCACAAATTGCCAAATAAACATTAAAATGAAGCGGCGATTTGCTGTTGTGGCATTGGTTGCCCATTTGCTAATCGGTGCGCTCACTACCATTTGTGAAGCGGCTCCTTACACAAAACTGAAATTTCTTACAATTTCCAATCCAGTGGTCAAAGATGATCAAAATGAATCCAGTGCCATCGCCAAACAAAATCCCGAGAATCAATCGTCATTAAATCGGATACACTCATTCTCCGCGTCATCGTCCCCCTCACTATCGCCCGCAACACCGCAGCATTTCCAATCAAAACGGCCATATGAGCGGGTGGATTCATTCTCATCAGCTTCATCGTCAACTTCATCAACCCATTTGCAACCATCCAATTCGAGCAATATCAATGCCAATTCCCAACAAAACGAAAACAAAACTATCCCAGAGAATAAGGCAGACTCCCCATTATGGTCGTCATTAACGGCTGATTTAAGCCCAACCGTTGACAATCAAATTGACACACTGCCACCCAAAAAACGGCTCTCGAAATTGCGGATCACAAAAACAAAATGAATGAGAGCCGGCAATAGATTGATTGCGGAAAAAGTGACGAATACTTGTACCTCACCAAATTATACAAATGGATATATCATTCTACGCCGCTCGGTCTGTAATGGATGAATCCGAAAGAATTTTTTTTTGCTAAGAGCATTTTGGGCTGGTTTATGGGCCCGAGACTGAAGAGGCCAAATGCCATTGGTAAAATGTATTCAAAAAAATTCTTTAGTATTCATGCATTACAGACCGGGAAGTGTCGAATGATAAATATCAATTGTCGAATTTGATGTGGTACAAGTAATCTTCAGTTTACCTTTGAATTGCTGCTGCTGTTAGTGAAGTTCCATGATTTACTAGAATTTACTGATCAGTTGGTAGTTTGTCATTGTTTCGAGAAAGATGTTTTACACAAGCATTTATTTGTTCGTTCATTGAGAAAATTTTTAGGGAGTTGTCAAATATTTCGAAACTGATCAGACTTTCAGGTTTTTCTGGTGCCGACGGGCCCCCATTTTCAAAAAAGATTTCGGAAAAGGCACGCCGCAAAAAACGCGATTAACAATTTTAACGAAAATTTTGAATTATAAAATTTTTCTATAATTTTTTAAATTAGAAAATTAACAGTTTTGCCGGTAACAATCAAAATGTTGGTACCGGCTTATTTTTAACAAACAATTCCGAAATTTTAATTATTGAATTTTCTGTTTTAAGCATTTACTTAGATACAATTTTTTAAATGTTTAAAATATAATATTTTCACTTAAAAATAATTAAACTAAAAATTTAAAAAGGAATCAAAATCCTTTCGTAAAAAAGTTTTTCACGTTCCAGATTATAAAAGTATGAGAATTTTGTTTTTATGGCATTTTAATTACCTATAATTTAAGCAAAAAAGCAATACTCCAATGAGGATAAATTGAAAAAGATGAAGCAATATTTCAAAATTAAAGAAGTAAATCCAAAAATTAATGATGAATTAATTGCAAATAAATTTAAAATTGGAAGTCGAACTTTGAGAAATTTTTGATATACCTTTTTGAAATTTTGCGGAATAATAGAAAACACTTGGGGATTGAAAGATATCAAGATTTTAAAATTGATTCATTTTGGCGAAGTTATGAACAACTTTCTATAAATTTTTCATTTAATGTTTTTTTGAATAACCCCCATTTTTGAATAACCCCCATTTTGATGGTTTTTGATTAACGATCCGACACCGATCCAATTTAGCAAAAATTAATGGTTATTAAATTTTAAAAATTTCATAAAATTGGCATTTTTAACATTGATATGCAAAAATAACTGACTTCCAAGTAAATCTTGGAAATAAGTCAGCTAAGAAAATAATTTTTTGGGGAAAAAATTTTTGAAAATTGAAAATTTACCAACTATCTTGAATTTTTTATTGTTTTTCAATAGGCGCCGCCGGGATAATTTCGAAAAGTTAGCCAGATTTATTTAGAATTTATTTACCCATAAATAATATTTTAAGGGTTTTTAGGCCGAAAATTTTTAATTAACTTTTGATTTTTATCCCATAAATTTTAACATTTTCTTTAAACAAACAATGATCAACAACAACATGATTAGTGAATCTCCAATAAATCATGAAACTTAAACATTCGCAGTGCAATCAAATTCTCTATTGCCGGCTCTCATTCATTTGATTCTTTGGTCCACGATTTCACGATCCGCTTTTTGATTGGCAGTGATTTCATTGGTTTGTCAACAGTTGGGGCTTCGGTTGACGATTAAGCTGATGAGATTGAGTCCACCCGCTCATATGGCCGTTTTGATTGGAAATGGGGCGGTGATGCTGCCGATGGTGAGGGGAACGATGACGCAGAGAATGAGTGTATCCGATTTAATGATGATTGATTCTCGCGGCTTTGTTTGGCAAAGTCATCGGACTCATTTTGATCATCTTTGGCCACTGGCTTAGAAGTAAAAGAGACTTCTGTTTTGGGTGGGGCCGCTTTACAAATCATAGTGAGCGCTAGCAAATGGACAACCAATGCCATAACAGCAAATCGCCGCTTCATTTAATGTCTTTTATTGAGGCAATTGGTTGAAGTAATGTTATCAATGTTAACATTAAATGGCATTTGAAATTGAAATTGCTTTATTACTGATTTGTTTGTGCCAAGCGGTAAATTTTCGATTGGATGATGAAAAAAATACGTTAAACGGGTAAATTATTGAAAGGCCAAATTGAAGGCAATAAAAATTATTGAGGGTGTCTTTAACAAATTATTTTTGTATGAAAAAACCACCAAAAAAGGCTCCCAAATTCTCATTGCTCTGTCACTGGCTCCATTGGTAATTAATGTATGCCAGTTTTAGTGGTGGGAAGCCAAAAAAAGATATTCCACGAAAATTATATTTTTCTATTACTGAATTTATCAAATTTTCTCTGTCACGAAGTGAATTTGTTGGAGTGGAGGGAGTAAAAAAGGCAATTCTACGCTTTATAATATCATAAAAAATATTATTTTAAGTAAAAAAGATATTTACAAATTATAGTTTAATATAACGGCTTCAAACCCTTGAAAAATAAATTAATTATTGTCATCATTGAAGAAAAGAGCTCAAAAAAAATCATTTATGCGATTAATATTTTTCATTTAAACGTAATTTTTCTTCAATAAAAAACTTTGGAAATTTTTTTAAAGTGATCACATTTTTTGGCGCTTTGCCCAAAAAATTTTATTTATTTTTTCTTGACCAACAAAATTTTGGGTTTTTGTAATTTTACTTTTTAATCGGGATTTTGGCAACGAGCCGTCGAAGGGTATTTTAAACGGCGACATGAAGTTTAAATTGAAATGATTTTCAATGAATTGGCTCCCGGAAAATACGTCAGTGGAAAATCGTCAATGACAGTATTAAAAAAACTAGTAAAATTTTTAAAGGTAATTCAAAAAAAAAAATCTATGAATTTTTGAATACGAAAAACCGAATCCTTTAAATCCAAAAAGATTAGTGTTTTGAATTTAAAAAAATTATAATTAAGAAAAGTTTAAAAATTTATCAGATTGAAGCCACCTCTTGGCGCCACCAAAAAAATGCTAAACATTGCTCTGTCACTGCTCCTCCCTTTGGCATTGTATGCCCATTTCAGTGTTGGGAAGCCTAAAAAGATATTCCATGAAAATTCTATTTCCCATTGAATTTATTGAATTTTCTTTGTCATGAAGTGAATTTTGTTGGAGGGGAGGGAGGAGATTAATGGTGAATGGATGTAAAAAGACAATTTTACGCTTTATAATATTGTAAAATATTATTTTCCTGAAAAATATTAAATTAATTACCTTATTAGGCAAATATTTAACTTCGCTTATCGAAAATAAAATTATATTATTTAAATTTACAAAAATATTTCAACTCGATCAAATTTAGAAAAGTTAATTCCCAAATTGTTTTTCTTTTCTTCAAGAAATGTACTTCGGCTTTATCTGCGCAATTTTGGCATTTTCCCTTTACGTGGGCGAAGGAATGCCAATTAATCCGCCGCCAGATGAAAATGACTGCGATTTTACTACTGATTTGGAGGTTCTGGCGGCATGTAAACAAAGATATATGAACCAGAGAAGAGGGCTGAATTCTGATCAAAATGAGTCACGAATTGGCAGCAAATTGGACAAGTACAAAGAACAGTTGAATTCTATGCGGACCAATGGTTATATGAATCGAAAAATTATTGACGACAGTCACCAAGAAAAATTCGAACTGTACAACACGTCGAAGTCGAAACCGGAGCAAAAGAATAGACGAAAATTAAACAATTTATCCAAATTGTTGGGTGTTGAGCCATCAAAACAAAACGCACAAACTGATCAGTCACGGGAGAACGAATCTGTTGGTCAGCTATCTCAACCATCGGTTGATGCCAATCGATCGATTTTGGATGAGCAATCAATGTCTGACGATGATCAATTAGTGCCTGATCATTCAACCGCTGCTGCTGAGAATTCGAGCAAAAATGTGCCAAAAGAATCCACCAGTGAAAAGCGAAAGCGATCGGAATTCATCAACTGATCAGAGGAGTGAACAGTATAAAAGAAGATGATGATGTAGATTCGATGACACTAGATTTCACATTTTCATTGATCAAGGGACGTTTTAACTATTTCAATTGGGTTTAGAACTCAAATTTTTAGCTATAATTTTTCGGAAGAAGAAGAATCTATTGTTCTACTCTCTTTCGGTGATTTTTTCTATACATTAAGACCTATTTGTTTTGTGCTGGGATGATGGAAGAAAAGGCTCTTAAAAATTCATTTTGAATGAACTTTTATTAAAAAAAATTTCAGTAACAAAATATTACTACATAACATAAATATATTTTATTTCATAGGTCTGTTAAGGTTGTGTTTCAAGAAATGTTTTTTTTTTTTGTATCTGAACATTTTTTAAATACTAAATGGTGGTCGATTTGGATGAATTAATGAAGGACCATGCTTGAAACCAAGTCAAGCTGTTTCCATTTGGTGCTAGTGCGTTCGTAAACCGCCACAAGATTGAATAAAAATTCTCGCCAAAAATATGCACTGATCAGAACAACAAATTCTAAAGATACATAACAGTCATAAATTCGAAATGTACTTCATTTCAAGCTGTAATCGCTGAATAAAATTGTTTGCCTTAATTTTAACTAATTTGCATAGAGAAAAGAGCAATTTTAATAAATGTCACCCCTACATTTTAAAAATTTTTGCCCCTATTTTTGCCCCTATTTCGCGATTTTTTTGCCCCTATTGGACTTGTTCGCCCCTCAAAATCCGCGCCCTATTGATGAAGTTCCAACGATTTATTGGATTTAAAACAAATAATAGATTAAAGAAGTTAACTAAAAATTTGTCAACCCCGGAGTCCCGACCCAGACGTTTAGTCTAATTCAATCTCGGTTTTTTGTTTTCCCGTGTTAACATTTTTTTCAATTACTTTTTGTTTTTCCATTTAGTATTTTTTTGGATTTTCCTCATTAAATATCTATCCTTAGTTTTGTATTCGGAAACAGCTTTTCTTTTGGAAAACGAGCTCACTCATCTGATCCGAACATGATTTATTATATTTTTACACTTCCGATGATAAAACTAAAAATGCCTTTTTTACTGAAAATTTCATTTTCATTAACATTTATTGTCTTGTTCAGTGAAAATTTTTCGGAATTTTCAAAATAATCGTAAACAAAATCAAATAGTTCAAGGTGATCACGCTCAACTTCAATTCTGTTAATCATTAGGGGCTGGGAATTGTGTCGAGAATTCTAAAAAACAAAGACAAATTAAAAATTTAGAAAACAAAATTGAAAAGTCGTCTGAGTACGGACCCATTCCCAGAAAATTTCCAGAATTCCGGAAAACTTTTGGGCACTTTCGTTTAGGCTTTGGTACACACCGCAGGTGGCACGGAATTCCGACTTCCGAAATTTTTGGTAAAAAGTCGGAAACTTATTTATTTGTTTTCTTGAATTTTTTCCAATTCAAAATGCTTTATTTTTAAGTGTGAAATATGAAACTAAAAAGTATTACTCATGTTTAATCTATGATTCGCTTTTTTCGGCGCGCTCTTTCTAAAAAACTTTTGGGAACTGGTGGGGGGCGGGGGCTCAGGCGGTACCGATAGGCGCCGCCGAAAAAATTTTTGAATTTTGAGTGCAATTTGCTAAAATTTTTTCTTAAAATGACCTCTAGTTTTTTTGAACCAGTTTTTTCAAAAGAAAATTAAAGATTTTAGTCGGCTCCGATTGGTGAAAAAAATGGAATTTTGAAATAAAAATTCCAATTTTCCATAAATCTCTTGCTTTTTCGTAATAATACGACGCAAATCGCGGTCGCGCTCCACCCCTGAATGCCACCCCTGGTACGCATTGCTTGTGAATTACAAATATATTTTACTGACCCATCATCCAAATTTTTCTCGTCGACATAAATGTCAATTAGGTTTCGATTTCGCTGGACCATGTTGTCCTCCCATTCCTCTGCTTCCTTCTCCCATTTGGCCCATTTGTTCTCATCGCGGCACAGCGGAGAACGAACCATCACAAATTTCGTACAGTATTCGGGTACAGTAACTGTACCGTAGTTGCGTACTGTCTTTGTCATTACCATTCGCTCTCCCGTAAAATCATTCGTCAAATCGAACGGCAAAATCGAAGTGTGAGCAGGCAAAGTGATCCAAATGTTAATGATGAAATTTGCAGGGTAATAAGCATCCAAAAAATCCTGAAATTCGATCCATGCAAATTTAAGGAATAAAAAATTTGAACAAAAAACCTAAAAAATTAACTTTTAAAATAACAATTCAAAAAGTAAACTTTTTACTAATTTACAACCAAAAATATTGGACTTATGGTCAAATTCATGAAATTATACATATGAGAATGGTTAGTTTAGCTAAATTTTGGTGTTGACCATTTGACGAAAAAAACAATTTTCGGTAAATTCAATTCGAGAACTTGCTAAGCCTAGGCAGAGATATTAACTCAAACAATCAAAAATTATTTTTGAGATTAAATGTTGGTGTCGGATTTTCTGGCTCCCACACTTTTTGCTCAATTTTTGGACTTTCATAAATGGTCATTCTATTAGGTAATTAATTAATTACCGCTTTAAATGCGCCTATTTTTGATGTCAACTCTTGCTCAGTGGATTCGAGCTCACAACAAAAGACTCGCGGCGAACCGTCCGGACGAGGGGGCGAGCACAGTAACCATTTGGCCAACGCTTGGCAATCCGTCGCCGTGGCACTGTCGTCGGCGGGAAAAGCGCGAAAGTGTTCAAGGGAAAACACTGAATGAAGGGTTTGGCAATCGCGCAGAATGGACGAGAGTGAAATTTCCAGTCTCGACCAACACTCATTGCTCATTGTTTTAATACTTTATAAGGATGCGCGAAAATCCGATGACGTTGTTGGGCAATGGCTTCTGCGGAATTGGCCACATTTTCCAACTCAAATTAGGGCTTGTTTCCATCTTTTTAACTGCCGCTTCCTTGTGAACACCGCGTGCCAATCAGCAGGACAAATGGAACAGAAATTGAAATTGAAATTTATTAAATAAAATTTATTAATTATTTTATTATTAAATTACATTTCTTTGTCCATTTGTTTTTCCGCTTCTTTCGGATTGTCCGACATTTTCAGTATCAAAAATAGTTTAAGACCCATTTTTAAAAGCTAAAAAATAAATTGAACATATTTTTAAAACTCTTTGTTATTTAATAGTTTAAAAATTTTTTCTTTTTTCCATACCTGCGGGATAAAATTGGATAAAGCTATTTTTTTAGCAGGTCCAATTCTTTTTTTCAAAAAATTAAAAAAAAAAATGCAAAAAGCAGTCAAAACTATGGAATTTTCCCCAAAGGTAAAACTATGTTCAGAATGATGCCTTTTTCAGCCCTATCCGCAGCAGATGGACACAAAAAAAAGAAGTGAGTGAATGGGAAATGCGCAGATGGAAAATGGAGGAGCCCAAAGGTCACACACCCCAAGGGCAATCAATGGACGAAAAATTAATGAGTGAAAAAAAAACTATTAGGGGCAAAAAATAATTAATTAGAAATATTTTCGAAAAAACATACAGAAATCATTGCAAAAATAGCGGCAAATGGCAGTTTAATGGGACAAATAAATTTTTATTCGGTTCGATATTATTTCAAATTTTCAATCATTACTATTTCCGCATAAAAATCATTATTTAATCTTTTATATTTTTAGTTTTTAGGTGTATTTTTGCAAATTGTCCGGCGGTGGCGACAAGCATTGCCAGAAAAATTATGAAAATTTTAAAGGGTTTGTTAACAGTTTTGCAAAAATAAAAATTTTTTGAGGGTAATTTAGTCAAAATTTTGCAAACTGGTGGTGCCCTGGCGCCAGGGAAGAATTTTTAAAACTAAGATAAAATTACTTACCATAGAAAATTCAAAATTTTTCAGAATGCAACCAAAATTATTGGCCCAAAATGCATCGTATTCTTTTTAATTCAATTACTAATTATTAATATTAGTGATTTAAAAATATTTCCTTAATTATTAATGGTAATGCAATTTATGAAAAATAAAAAATGAAACATTGAGAAATGAATTTAAAATTGTTATTGAATCGGCTAAAATGCTTTTTTTCGTCTTTTTAAACTATTTTATATTTGTTCATTTTTCAAATCTTTGTGCTAGTTTTTTGCATAACTACGATATTTTGCAATTTTGAGCTAGATTTTAATAAAATGTAGGAGTATGATATATTTTGCATATTTTTAATGCATATATAAATGCATATATATGCAATAAAATCAAAAAATACACCATTAAAGTTGTTTTCCTAGTGCTATGACGTTAGTCAAAAAGCCATCAAATAGATACTTTACTAATTTTTGTGTTTTAAAATGCAAAGAATTAAAGAAAATTGCCCTAAAAATATTTACTAATTAGTAATTACTTTTATCAATGTCTTGCTTAAGGACTAACCAGCATTACAAATTAAATTATTTTTACATTAATAAAATGAAGCTTCTCATCATTAATAAATATTATTATTATGCAATGTTTTTTTTTACTAAAATTATTTATTTTTTAATTAATTTTATTAAAAATAATCGTAAAAGACATGAGAGAAAAAAAGTGTCTGATTTGATATTTTTTTGACTAATTTCTCAGCACCGTTTTCTTCACGCATTTTGTTTTAGTCCACATTTTATTGAGGCACACTAGATAGTACAAATGAGTTGTAGAGATTTTAACAGACAAAAGAAGTTTTTTTGTATATTGCTCTGAATTTAAAGAAACTTTAACGAAATTTCGGACCCGGCGATGCGATGTCAAAAGGTGACGACGGAAAAAATTGGATTTTGAATGAAAGATTGATAAGAAAATATTAAAAAATGTTAATCCTCCCGTGATGATAAATTTTGGTAAAATATTTTTAAGTCGAAAAGAATAATAATTTTTCACAGTGCAGAAAATTTTTGAAAGTTTGAATATAATTTTTGATTAAATTGCGTCAATAAACATCACATTACGGTTTTTAATAATTCATGATTAGTAGGGCTATAAATTATATGCACTAAAAAATGCCAAATATGCGCATAAAATATGCACTAAAAATCCCTTAAATATGCCCTAAAACACGAAAAAAGGCCCAAATATGCACTAAAATATGCCTTAAAAACTGCCAAAAATGGCTTTTAACCCTCAAAAAAAAATGCCAAAAATTATGTAAAAATTCTGAATTAACTTTAAAAACTTCAAAACAATGACCAAGACATTTTTTTAGACAATTGCAAAAAAATATTGAATTTCAAAATTTATATATGCAATTTTGAATTTTTTGAATTTTTATTTTATGCTCAAACAAAATCACTTTTTTGTATCTTTTGCAGCTAAATTTTTTTTTTTCAAAAGTTCTTATAAAAGTTCAAAATTTATCGATTTTAAGGGTGTATTTTTTAAAAAATTCTCAAAAAGTCGATCCTTAAAGATGTATTTTTCATGTTTTATTGCATTTTTCTTATGAAAATTTGACAAAAATGACCGAAAAATGCTCTAAAAACGCAAAAATGGCAAAATATGCATTTATTCTCGAAAACCCCCAAAATATGCTTTTATATGCACTAAAAACCTTCAGCAAATTAAAAAATTTTAACAAAGAAATCTATTTTTGAGCCCCTTTCTTCATCGCATATGCGCAGAAAAAATATGCAAAAGCATATAAATTATAGCCCTAATGTTTAGATATAATAAACAATGTCCAAAGAGATAAAATATGCCAATAAAATATGGACCAAAAACGCGAAATATGTATATTTTTCCGAATTATGTATAAATTATCAAAAATCCTTTCAATTCATAAAATTTAATAAAATACCTTTCAAATGGGTGACTATGGTAATAAAAAAAGTTTTACGACGAAGAAAAAAGACAAAAAAACAATAAATTGATTTTTATTGAAAACTGACCGAAAAGCAAAATTTTCAACGTTTTGCTTATTTCTAATTTACCACTTTTTAAGAAAGATTAAAATTTAATCAAAATTCTTGGAAAAATTTATCTAAAAAATGATTTTTTCGGAAAATTTTTGATCTTTATGGGAAAAAACCAATTAAGCTAATGGGACCGTTCTAATAGTTTTTTTTTGTAAAATGCCAATATAAGGTTGCCAAAATAAGTACAAATATGGAAATTGGGCTTAAATGACCAAAGATGGATCATATGGATGTAGAACCCTACTAAAAGTTTATTTTTCGTGGTTTTCAGGCCTTCTACAGTCCAGAAAAAAAATATGATGTATTTCCATGTATTCTACACTCTAATGATTAAGTTTGAAGCTGATGGGAATGTCAGCCACACTTTTGTACCAGAAATTGACGAAGATTTATTTAAATTTTTTGGGAAATGAATTTCTTCACCCATTTCTTCTAAAAAAAATCGCTGAAATTTTTAAAAAATTTTTTTTCTTGAAATTTTCTTACTAAGAAATTTCCTAAAAATTTTTTATGAAAAAATTTCTAGGTTTGAAAATTTTTTTTTAATTTTTTCGGGGGAGGGGAACGACCCGGGCGGGAGAACGACGGGAGGGGAGGGGGAAATGAAGTGCACCCTATATAAGATATTCGATGACACATTGACAAAATTAAGTAAATCAGGACGGGTTCGTATTTTTAAATGGTTTCTTCGTTACCGTCCGCAGCGAACTGGCCACGGTGAACCGACCACGACCATTTGCCGATTTCGTGCATTCAAGTCGGTTTATCAGACAATCGAAAAGAAGGAGAGGGAAAGATGGCAAAAGCAATGTAAAATTAAAATGCCAATTTTCAATCAATTTTAAATTTTGTTTCCTTTTTCTTCAGTTTCATCTCCGGCGACTGTTGGCTTTCGGCTTCGATTTGCTTGCCTCTACTCAGATAAATTGTCCTAAAAGAAGAAAAAATCATTGACAAAAAGTGAGTGACAAGTTGGACCGTTCGCTGCGCGCTGGCGGCGTCGGCGGGGCTGCTGAACGCCCCCAACTCTCCCAGCCGCCCCTCCCGCGCCTCCAAAGATGTTAAACAGCGGCATTTGGCCGCCCATTGCAGTGGTAAACAAATACTTTAAAAGCTAATACAAGGCTACAATATTATGAAGACGACCACAAGGAAGATTGGATATACATATCTTGAGAAAAAAGAAATCTCGAAAAGGTAGAGAATATTTCGTTTTTTAAATAAATATGCATATATGACTATTAGCGTGTATACGAAAAACAGTTACATTTTTTATGAATTGATACGCATTTTTAAGAAAATCGCAAATATGTACATTGCAAGTTGGGTACTTCAAATTTTTTTCTAAAAATTTTTTCTAGGCTTTTTTTGATGCTGATCATCTGACATTTATTTTAGCTACAACGTGTTTTACATGAGTTACATGAAATTTTCGTGAAAAAGTTCTAAATTTGAAAACAAACATTTAAAATTGTAGTTGGCATAAAGAAAACAATGTTTGATAAATCTCATTATTGGTTGCTTTTAGTTTGTTTCCTTAAATTTAAGCCAGTTTTGAACCAAAAATGCGAAACTAGAAAAATTAGAAGTTTTGACTTCTTGTTCGAATTTGGGTTCGATGTTCGAATTGGGTCGAAATGGATACAGGAATCGGATTCTCCGACCGTTAAAACCCCTAAACGACTACTTTGAGAAAAAAAAATTTGAAATTTTTTTTCGATTGGTGGTGGGTACTATCGGCATATTGGTGCTGGGTCGTTACTTAAAAACCATCATAATGGGCGTTACTTAAAAAACCATCATTATGAAAATTTTTGTCGAAAAATTATTTATAACTTTGCTCGAAAGCAACCAAATTTTTAATTCTTGATATCATTTGATAGCCCTAAGTGTTCTCTATCAGTCTGCAAAATTTCAAAAAATTTCGTTAAGTTTCAAAAAAATTATAGCTCGAGGAACTCAAAAACCTTGATTTTCAAACATTTTTGGCCATAACTTTTTTTAAATTTAATAAAATTTTTTGAAATTTTATAGGCTCATAAAGAACATTTAGATCTATCGAATGATAGCAAGGATTAAAAATTTGGTCTTTTTAGAGCAAAGTTATAAGCAAAAATTTTCATTATGATGGTTTTTTAAGTAACGCCCATTATGATGGTTTTTAAGTAATGACATAGCACCGGCATATTACCTTTTAAATTTTTTACGTAAAATTTCACTTAACTCACTGGAAACACGTCATGCTTAAAAATAAACGACAGATTCGTGATCAGTATCAAAAATTAGCCTAGAAAAAATTATTAGGAAAAAAATTTCAGGGGGTGGCAAAACATAGGCAAGGGTTTTTTTAACTTTCCATACCGCTTTTTTGCGGTTTTTTAACTTTCCATACCGCTTTTTTTGCGGTTTTTTTAACTTTCCATACCGCTTTTTTTTGCGCTTTGAAAAAATTTTTGGAGAACAGTGGGGGGAGGGGGTGTGACACATTTTGCATGTATATCATTATGTTTTTTTACGAAATTTTATAAAATTTTGACTCTGAACCCCGCAAAAAACATGAAGTGACTTCACCACTTGACCTGTCGCAGTTAGTGGGGGGAATCAAAGCCTATGTGACACCCTAAGTAATAATGACTGCATGTAAATAGCTTTCGAATTATAGCAAAATTGTTGGGTTCTTTCAACAAAAAAATCACTTATTTTTGTCATCATATTTATATTTACCAATTTCTGTTGTCCTCAAAAAGAGATGAGTCCAACCACGGGTCGCCGCTGGCGCCGGCGGGGCTGCTGGCCAACTTCACCGCTCCCGGCTTCCTCTGCCACCGCTCCCGCGCCGCCCAGAGTTTTGCCACAAATCATCCTGGAACAGTGGCAGTTGGCCGCCCATTTGACCACCGCCAAACAAAAAAATCAAAGAGCCAATAGAAGGCTAACAACATGTTGACTTTTTAAAACAGTTACAAAATTTTTTATGAATTGAGACTCATTTTTGTAGGAAAATCGAAAAATATACATTGCAAATATATGTAAAAACCAACAACAACCTTGAAATCATTTGAAGCTCTTCACATGTTCTATTAGTCTTAAAAAAGCACTAACATTTTCTATTAATAAAAAAAATTTCAAAAATTTTTATCTTTTTTTGCCATTTGCATGTTATCTTTTTTGGTAATGTCTAATCGCTAAGCAATAGCTTAAAAACGGCTTTAAGCATGTTAAGCTTTCGAATGATACAAAATTGTTGGATGAGGTCTAACGGAAAAAGTTATAACCTAAAAACTCGAGCTTATGTCGTAAAGATACAGATTACAAAGTTTTCGACGGCTTATGCGAATGTCAGTTTTTTGGCATGATCCGCAAAAATGCTTAAAAATTTGTTTGCAATGAATAAGAAAAAATTGAATGAAAAAATGGAGCAAAAAAAAAGCAAGCTTACAAATAAACAAAATCAGGAGAATCCATCAGTTTTAGGTTTTTACAAATTTTTGAAAAATTTAAGAAATTTGCGACAAAACTTAGTAAACACTAGAGATCGGAAATTTCAAATTTGCGAATCCTGCTTCTGATTTGAAAAAAGAATTTGTAGTGGCTGGAGGAATGCTTGAAACCGGGTGGTGGGTCAATCAACATTTGGTTCTAGTCGGTTTTACGCGTCCCATGACATTTTACGCGTCCATACAACAGTGTAGAGGCTGCTACAGTGGACCGAAGGCACCGCCAGGAAAATTTTCACAAATTTTGATTGAATTTGCGCTGAAAAATAGCTAAATTTATTTTAAATTTATTCACAAAAATTGGCATTCTGTCTTTGCAATTTTCAAAAAATGCATTGCGGATTTTGCTGGATCCAGCACAAAAAATCAATTTGCGGGTCCCGCTGCGGGTTGGGAATTCCAAAATTTTGCGGGACGGGATCTCGCAAGTATATATTCCGCAGGTCTGAATCCCGCAATCCCGCATTTTCCAAAAAAATACGGAAAGGTGGACTAGGATCCCGCAAAATTCCGCGCGGAATACCGTCCCGCGCAGGTCTTTAATAAACACCGTAAATAAAATATATAGGAAATCAGTAGAAAAAATTCTCTGACTTAATCCCGAGCCTTATTTATGAATAGGGATAAGATTTTAGGTTTTAGCCTATTTTTCCTAAACTCCCTCTGGTCTGAAACACACTAAAAATCTTTTTTTTTGGTTATTGTTAAGCTACAGTGCCTATTTATAGGTTTTATTTTTAGTGCCTAAAAAGCCTAAAAAAAACTTTTAAAACCCTATTTGACCTATTTTGTCGTTATGTCCAAGCTTATAAACAAAAACACAATAAAAACAAAAAATACACTTCCTAAGAATCTAACTAAAAATTTCTCAAAAATTCATCTCAAAAATTTATTTATTTATTTTTTGACAAATTTTTGATTTAAAAAATTAGGTTAAATATTACGCGTTTTTTCTCCATGATTCTAGAGGGCTAATTGAATCGCGAGCGAAGAGCCTAATGGCGAAACATTTATAATTAAAGGTACCAAGTAGTAACAGAAAAGGTTCGTTGATTCCAATAGGCGTATTTTGCCAAGGATTATCGTCCTCTTTTTAGCCATTCGACCATAAATGGTTATAGTGCACAAAGAAACAATTTCCGATCTCCCACCTGTTAATTGTTTTTGACCCTTATTAATAATTCAAATAATAAATAAGAATTTAACTCGACCTAATTCTTCAGACCATAAGGTTCTAAAATAAACAAAACCAATTTTATATTGCCGAATGGGCGCAAATGTCAGCGAAATATTTTATAATTCATCGCAAAAGTCAACAAGTCTATAAAAAATAAAACTGCATGCTTTTTTGAAGGTTAAATATTACGCGTTTTTTCTCCATGATTCTAGAGGGCTAAATGAATCGCGAGCGAATAGCCTAATGGCGAAACATTTATAATTAAAGGTACCAAGTAGTAACAGAAAAGGTTCGTTGATTCAGATAGGCGTATTTTGCCAAGAATTATCGTTCTCTTTTTAGCCATTCGACCATAAATGGTTATAGTGCACAAAGAAACAATTTCCGATCTCCCACCTGTTAATTGTTTTTGACCCTTATTAATAATTCAAATAATAAATAAGAATTTAACTCGACCTATTTCTTCAGACCATAAGGTTCTAAAATAAACAAAACCAATTTTATATTGCCGAATGGGCGCAAATGTCAGCGAAATATTTTATAATTCATCGCAAAAATCAACAAGTCTATAAAAAATAAAACTGCATGCTTTTTTGAAGGTTAAATATTACGCGTTTTTTCTCCATGATTCTAGAGGGCTAATTGAATCGCGAGCGAATAGCCTAATGGCGAAACATTTATAATTAAAGGTACCAAGTAGTAACAGAAAAGGTTCGTTGATTCAGATAGGCGTATTTTGCCAAGGATTATCGTCCTCTTTTTAGCCATTCGACCATAAATGGTTATAGTGCATAAAGAAACAATTTCCGATCTCCCACCTGTTAATTGTTTTTGACCCTTATTAATAATTCAAATAATAAATAAGAATTTAAGGTTCTAAAATAAACAAAACCAATTTTATATTGCCGAATGGGCGCAATTGTCAGCGAAATATTTTATAATTCATCGCAAAAGTCAACAAGTCTATAAAAAATAAAACTGCATGCTTTTTTGAAGGTTAAATATTACGCGTTTTTTCTCCATGATTCTAGAGGGCTAATTGAATCGCGAGCGAATAGCCTAATGGCGAAACATTTATAATTAAAGGTACCAAGTAGTAACAGAAAAGGTTCGTTGATTCAGATAGGCGTATTTTGCCAAGGATTATCGTCCTCTTTTTAGCCATTCGACCATAAATGGTTATAGTGCACAAAGAAACAATTTCCGATCTCCCACCTGTTAATTGTTTTTGACCCTTATTTATAATTCTAATAATAAAAAAGAATTTAATTGTACCTAATTCTTCAGACAATAAGGTTCTAAAATAAACAAAACCAATTTTATATTGGCGAATGGTCGCAAATGTCAGCGAAGTATTTCATAATTCATCGCAAAAGTCAACAAGTCTATAAAAAATAAAATTGCATGCTTTTTTGAAGGTTAAATATTACGCATTTTTTCTCCATGATTCTAGAGGGCTAATTGAATCGCGAGCGAATAGCCTAATGGCGAAACATTTATAATTAAAGGTACCAAGTAGTAACAGAAAAGGTTCGTTGATTCAGATAGGCGTATTTTCCCAAGAATTATCGTTCTCTTTTTAGCCATTCGACCATAAATGGTTATAGTGCACAAAGAAACAATTTCCGATCTCCCACCTGTTAATTGTTTTTGACCCTTATTAATAATTCAAATAATAAATAAGAATTTAACTCGACCTAATTCTTCAGACCATAAGGTTCTAAAATAAACAAAACCAATTTTATATTGCCGAATGGGCGCAAATGTCAGCGAAATATTTTATAATTCATCGCAAAAGTCAACAAGTCTATAAAAAATAAAACTGCATGCTTTTTTGAAGGTTAAATATTACGCGTTTTTTCTCCATGATTCTAGAGGGCTAATTGAATCGCGAGCGAATAGCCTAATGGCGAAACATTTATAATTAAAGGTACCAAGCAGTAACAGAAAAGGTTCGTTGATTCAGATAGGCGTATTTTGCCAAGGATTATCGTCCTCTTTTTAGCCATTCGACCATAAATGGTTATAGTGCACAAAGAAACAATTTCCGATCTCCCACCTGTTAATTGTTTTTGACCCTTATTAATAATTCAAATAATAAATAAGAATTTAACTCGACCTAATTCTTCAGACCATAAGGTTCTAAAATAAACAAAACCAAATTTATATTGCCGAATGGGCGCAAATGTCAGCGAAATATTTTATAATTCATCGCAAAAGTCAACAAGTCTATAAAAAATAAAACTGCATGCTTTTTTGAAGGTTAAATATTACGCGTTTTTTCTCCATGATTCTAGAGGGCTAATTGAATCGCGAGCGAATAGCCTAATGGCGAAACATTTATAATTAAAGGTACCAAGTAGTAACAGAAAAGGTTCGTTGATTCAGATAGGCGTATTTTGCCAAGGATTATCGTCCTCTTTTTAGCCATTCGACCATAAATGGTTATAGTGCACAAAGAAACAATTTCCGATCTCCCACCTGTTAATTGTTTTTGACCCTTATTAATAATTCAAATAATAAATAAGAATTTAACTCGACCTAATTCTTCAGACCATAAGGTTCTAAAATAAACAAAACCAATTTTATATTGCCGAATGGGCGCAAATGTCAGCGAAATATTTTATAATTCATCGCAAAAGTCAACAAGTCTATAAAAAATAAAACTGCATGCTTTTTTGAAGGTTAAATATTACGCGTTTTTTCTCCATGATTCTAGAGGGCTAATTGAATCGCGAGCGAATAGCCTAATGGCGAAACATTTATAATTAAAGGTACCAAGTAGTAACAGAAAAGGTTCGTTGATTCAGATAGGCGTATTTTGCCAAGGATTATCGTCCTATTTTTAGCCATTCGACCATAAATGGTTATAGTGCACAAAGAAACAATTTCCGATCTCCCACCTGTTAATTGTTTTTGACCCTTATTAATAATTCAAATAATAAATAAGAATTTAACTCGACCTAATTCGTCAGACCATAAGGTTCTAATATAAACAAAACCAATTTTATATTGCCGAATGGGCGCAAATGTCAGCGAAATATTTTATAATTCATCGCAAAAGTCAACAAGTCTATAAAAAATAAAACTGCATGCTTTTTTGAAGGTTAAATATTACGCGTTTTTTCTCCATGATTCTAGAGGGCTAATTGAATCGCGAGCGAATAGCCTAATGGCGAAACATTTATAATTAAAGGTACCAAGCAGTAACAGAAAAGGTTCGTTGATTCAGATAGGCGTATTTTGCCAAGGATTATCGTCCTCTTTTTAGCCATTCGACCATAAATGGTTGTAGTGCACAAAGAAACAATTTCCGATCTCCCACCTGTTAATTGTTTTTGACCCTTATTAATAATTCAAATAATAAATAAGAATTTAACTCGACCTAATTCTTCAGACCATAAGGTTCTAAAATAAACAAAACCAATTTTATATTGCCGAATGGGCGTAAATGTCAGCGAAATATTTTATAATTCATCGCAAAAGTCAACAAGTCTATAAAAAATAAAACTGCATGCTTTTTTGAAGGTTAAATATTACGCGTTTTTTCTCCATGATTCTAGAGGGCTAATTGAATCGCGAGCGAATAGCCTAATGGCGAAACATTTATAATTAAAGGTACCAAGTAGTAACAGAAAAGGTTCGTTGATTCAGATAGGCGTATTTTCCCAAGAATTATCGTCCTCTTTTTAGCCATTCGACCATAAATGGTTATAGTGCACAAAGAAACAATTTCCGATCTCCCACCTGTTAAAATGTTTTAGGAAATGCAACGTGCGGTAAAAATTTTCATCTCAATCGGTTTTTGGAAAGTGCCCAAACTCCCGAAAGTCAAAAAGGACATTAAATTTTCATAATTTTGATCAATGAAACATAAGTTTGAATTCTCGGTAACATCCGACAACACTAAAGGTTTATTATTAAAATTTTATCGATTGGCGAAAATGATATTAAATGGCTTTGTCGAAATGTTGAGGTGTTTGTTGCATTAGCCGAGGAAATGAGTCAAATGGCAGCAGCGGAAAAGCGGGGGAGAAGCAAATTTTGGAAGGAAAGGCATAAACTAAAATTATGTTTAATATTGAACTTTGAACAGTCACACAAAATTAAATAATAATAATATTATTAGGGGCAGATTTTAAGGTCCTTAAACCCGTAAAATAGGTACCTAATTAGGTGCTAAAAATAAATCAATGTTCCCAAAATTGCTTATCACACTTTATCCGGGTTTTTGGGTTTCTATATATTTGGCATTTTTGTTTCCATATTTCCATATTGCATTTTTTGTCCATATTTCAGCTTTTATAAGAAAATTCTAAAAAACGCCAGTAAAGACCAACTTTTTATGAAAATGTACTCCTAAGATCGAATAATTAAAGAAAAATTTGAAAATTGTCAACTTTTTTTTGTGTCCAAAATTCCTATTAAAATAAATTTTACTGGAAATTATTTCATTGACAATTTTAAATATCAAATATTAAATTTTTGTATATTGGTATTTGATAAATTAAAATGATTTTTCGTTTTTACTCTCAAAAATTTAATACTTTAAATTTTTCGAAAATTTAAATTAAATTTTTTCATTTATTATCAATTTTAGTGCGAACAATGCGCTGCTGCCTTAATAAAGTGAATTTATTTTTGTTTTTATTCATACTGTTCAATGGCCGAAAAATCAAACAAAAGTAAAAGCATAGAAATATTATTTTTTTTTGAAATTTTCTTAAAAAGTTTTCCACAAACGGCGAATGTCGCGGCCGATGGAATTCGATGCAAAGTGAAATTCCCGACACGTGGCGGATGTGCAGGACTCGGCAACCAAATGGTGTTTTTAATGGCCAATCAAAAGGACATCGAGACTTGGGAAAATGGGCAGAGAGTTTTGAGAATGAAATTTTTCTATTTTTAAATATAAAAATATGGCTTCCTGAAAAATTCTCTCCTGGAAATTTCAAAATCAAACCGATAAAGTGATGTATACGCTGAAAGCGAATAAGCATTTGAAACCTTACTACAGAATAGAAAATTGTCAAAAATACTTTCCCAGAATAGCACTAAAAAATGTAATCTCCCTTACATTTCATATACCAAACGTCTTGAACTTTTCAAACTTGATAGACTTGATGTTCGTAGACAAGTTATAGATTTAACCACGGCTTTTAAAATAATTAATAGTTTTTCACATTTAGACCCAAAAAATCTTTATACTTTCTCTAAACGAATAAATAGATTATTTAGCCCTTCTGTGGTATTTTTATTTGACAAATAAATAAATAAAGGTAAATTATTTCCAAAAAAGGTTAAAATTACAAAACTTTTCGATGGTTCTCCAAATTTTGACGCGGACGCGTTGCACGGTTGCGTCCCACCCATACCGTTTTGCCGCATTGTACGGCATTGGAAAACCTTATGGACGGAAGCCAATTTACAAGGAGAGCCAAAAATACACAACACACGATCATGGAACAGAAGGAGGGCGCGAGAAGGAAATGCTTTTTCCGGTCTTTGCCAGCCAAGAAAAATATTTTGTAAATTTATTTATTATAATTTTTTAAAATTATTTTTATTTGTTAATTTTTTTGCTAAATGTTTTGAATGCATTAAGAATCCGGCCGGCGGGAAGCAAAATCAAATTTTTTATATCAAGAACGGATTTATTGGATGTTTTGCATATAAGGACCCACTAAAGTTTGCATTGTTTTTCGGTCTGCCGGTGCGTTTCATAAATTTACTATTTTTTAAAATTTTTAAAAAATTTCAGTTTTTCATTTTCATTTTTTGTCTTGGCACTTTTACGAAACGCGCTAGTCCCATTTTTTTTTTGTCAATTTTTAAATTTTATTTAAGATTTGCGATCTCAAGGATTAAACAGAAATATTTGGAAATGGATGTATTAATTATAAAAAAATATTAAATAAAAATTCTAAAAATTAATTTTTCAGGGTGAGGCCTGTCTCCAATCATACAAATACTTTGAAGTCGGAGGACGGAAATCCGTCAAATTTTTCAATTTGGTCTTCAACTCTGTAGAACTGTGATGGCATTAAAAAAAGAATTATTTGGGTTGGTTTTTGGGACGGGATTCTTCATCTTGGATTCTAAGGATGTCCTTGGACCTAAAAAATTTTTGGAATTGATTTATATTGAAAAATTTCATTTAAATATTTTTAATTGCAAATTGTCGCAATTTAATAATATTATTTCTCCAATTTTTAGAAAAGATCAGTCGCACAAATTTTGTGTGCACACCCGAAGGGGAGACATTGTCCGTCACGGTTGGGGCTCGAAAAAAGATTTTACTGAGAAAGGAATTGAATTTAGATTTGAATATTTAAGGGTTTGTAATATTGAATTGGCATTAATTTTTAATTATTTTTTAATTCCAGAAAAAGTTTGGCAACATTTCTATTTCTGTCATTTTGCTGGGAGAAGAAAAGCAATTTTTGGCGGATTTATCATTTAATCGCCAGGCAAATAATTAGCAAACCTTTTGATTATCAAATATTTAATGATAATTTTTTTTTTTTTTGCTTTTCGCCAATGTTTACGTGCCAAAACCAATGCCAAGAGCAAATGATTTTGCTTTTGCTGTGATGGCATGCGATTCTCTACTGATCACGGCACAAACGTCAACCTTTTCTTGGTGGATTGCTTATTTGATGCCGGACGATGCAAACAAACTTCCTAAAGTGTCAGTTCAGTTTTTTAAATTTTATTTCTTTTTCAAAACATAGAGCCAAAAAATATGAATTGTATTAATATTAATTTTTATTTGACTTTAAATTTAGCTCTTCATAAGCGAACAAATTTTTTGCCTGAATGGATACCGATAAAACTGAAAAAAAATTAAAGAGAAACAGACGCCCAAAACTAAGAAATTTCACTAAATGTGAAGCAACAAATTTCTAAGGAAACTGAGGCCAGTCCGAACACATTTGCTTGAATGCCTTCTTTGGGCAATCCCTCTCCAGAAAAATACCCGAATTAAAGTATGCTTGTATTGGGACTAAAAAGAGTTTGGTCCACAAATGTCCTTAAAAAAGCAACGAAAAACTAATAAATTAATTTTTGGCATTGCCAAGGTGAATTTGCATCAAAATTTTCGTTTTTTTAATTTTTTTTTTAATATTTTTATATTTTCACTATACACAAATATTTATTCAATATACCTTTAAAATATTAGATTAATCGCTTTATGACATCTCAATGATCATTTGATCAATGCTTTTCAAAATTATTTGGCATATCGGTAGAAGCCTTCTCCATTTTTCCTTCCCAATTTGCCGCCCACCACTAAACTGTCCAAACTTTCACATGGGCTATACCTGAAAAATTGAAATATTTAGATTCAAATTGGGCAAAACGATCCACTCAAATTTGACAAATGGCCAAAATATTTGGAATTTGAGCTTACCGATGGTCATCGGGACACCGCTGATGCCAACCATCCATGATGAATTTCATTGTGTCCAATCCGATGTAGTCCATCAACTAAATCATTAAAATATGTATTAAATACAAAAATAATAATTTATAAATCAAAAATTTGCCTCAAATGGTCCCATCGGGTACCCGGTGCCCAGTCGCATGGCCGTGTCAATGTCCCGGCGCGTTGCCTTTCCGCTTTCCGCCAAACGCATCGAGTCGGCCAAGTAGCTGTAAAAGCATTTAAACATTAAAAGGCCCAACTAATTAAGAAAAATAATGGATTACGGTATCAGAAGGCGGTTGACAATGAAGCCAGGAGTGTCCTGTAAAACAATGACATTTAAGTCAAAATTTTATTAATTATTAAATTTGGACAACGATGAAAAATAACGGTTTATGAATTTATAGGTAAATTATATATTTCATTAATTTTTGATAAACAATAAAAGAAACAACTTGCCATGCATTTGACCGGCGTTTTGCCTATTTTCTGGCAAAAATTGACCAGCACTTCGTACGCCGCGTCGCTGGTGCCATTGCCGCGCACCACCTCCACCAGCTTCATCGCCGGCACCGGGTTGAAGAAATGTAACCCGCCGAACTGCTCGCGCTTGGCGGCGCCCATTTTGCACGACACGTCCTCGAGCAGGAAGGACGAAGTGTTGGTGACCAGCAGGCACTTCTCGCTGACCTGTAATTTCGAATTTGTTGAATGACACTTATTTATTAGCAAATAAAATAAATTTTAAATATTAAATTAATCTAATTTTAAATAAAAAATTCTTTTGAGATTGCCTCTGATCACCTTGGCTTCCAATTCCGTGAACAGCTTCTGCTTCACCTTCAGATTTTCAACCACCGCCTCAATGACAATGTCGGCATCTGACAAGCCCGCGTCGTCCAAGTTGGTCACCAGCTCAAGGCTTTCCATTGTTGCTTCCACCAACTGCTGCTGTGCCTGAAGCAAAACAAATGTTCAATGATTGATCTGATCAAAATAATAATATTTTTTAGTTATCGCTTTGACTTTAATTTTCAAATTGCGAAAGAATTAATTTATAAACTCTGCGGGCGTTTAAACGAAATTTTTGAACCGATTCAAAACCCGAAAAATGGAGACATATGGCACTTTTAACTTTTTTTTTTATAACGATCAGGAATATTTTATGATAATTAAAACTCATTAGAGAGTGAAAGTAATTACTAAATTTTGGTTATGGAAAGTGACATTTTGCCATTTTCAACTCGTTCCATCATTTTTGCTATGCCATTTTCATGTTTGCCGTCGTTTACCTCGGCACTTTCAGTTGACATGCGCTTCTTGATCGACTTTTGCACTCCCGTGTTGATCTTCTGCCGCGTCTGATCACACTTCTCTTGACTACGGCCAACCAGGCACACTTTGACGCCCGACTCGACAGCAATTTGCGCAATGCCACTGCCCATCAGGCCGGTGCCGACCACAACAATCTTCTCAATCGGACCGTAGTTGTCAAACATTGTTGTTGGTGTTGCCGGTTCGTGGTGGATGATTGTTGGTTGCTCAGAATCGTCGTACTGATCAGAGATGTCTTCCACCAAGTCTAAATAAATGGGAAAAAAATGAAATCCCCCAGCTTTATTATGGAAATGATCAAAAAAATAACCAATGATTTTTGAATGTGATCAGATCTCCCGTATATGGATTTTTGCAACAATATTTACATATCTATTTTGATGGCCGGTCAGATCAGATCACTTCAACAATGAACAGAATGAAAATGATCAGGAGAGATTTGTACCGATAAATCTCGTCCAGATATCTTCCAGGATTCCGCCGATCATTTTGGGCAATCAAGAGAATAATGAAAAATGATGGGAAGGGCTGAGACGAATGGTCGGCGCTGGCAGCACAACACAAAACAAATGAGCGGACAACGGCAAATTGCTGAATTTGGGAACACATTTAAGCAACCACTAAAAATTTTACGGCGGGTGTTATCTTATCATTTGGCTAAAAAATAATCAGCCCGCTCCATTGTGTGTTTGCATTTTATTTGGGTGCTGATCAGTGGAAAAGGGGCGGGCGCTGATTCGAATTTTTGAGTGACTGACTGACTCCTCCTCTGCCTTTGCTGGGCTGGGCTGTTGTTGAGGTTTTGGTGCTGTCACGCCCTGCACACCCCGCCGACCGCCGACGACGTTCCATTTATCCCCCACCCCTCCCCACACATGAATGAAATTTTTTTACAAAAAAAAATTCCATTTTCTTAAATTTTTTCCACCCACCCCTCCCTCTTCCCCCCCCCCCCCTTCCATTTCAAATACCTAATCATCACATCTTGTCGACCTTGCTGCTGCTACTGCTACGCCTTTTGATCACATTTGTTAGTATCTGTCATTATCACCCGCCCTGTCCCCCCGCCCTCCTCCGTACCCAAAATTGGTCGTCCTTTTCGCCGTCGTCCTCTTTTCAATTTTGTCGTCCCACCGCCGCCGCTGCCGCCCGCCTCTCCGCCCGCGGTTATTGTCAAACACACGTGCCGCTAGACGGGATCAGGCCATTTCCAATGAATGCATCGTCCGCTGCCCATCAGCAGAGCGGGAAAAGCACGTGAAGAGGGGGGAGGGCGGGGGACTGCCCCGTCCGAGTTCAGCTGAACAAATTATTCTAATCAAAATCATAATAATAATGAAGTGCTAATTGATAAATAACAAAATGATTATGGGGGAAGGACGAGGAAGAAAAGACAATCAGTCAGTTTTGTGATGGACGCGGGGATTGAATGAATGAATGAATGAAAGGATGGATGAAGAGATGATCACAAGAGAACAACAAAAATTATTCGCGGAATGGCGAGGGGGGGATCACAATTTGATCATCATAATTAGCAACCATTGAAAATGTGGGACAGTGGAAAGTTGGCGAAAACAAAAACAATTTTTTGCAAATTTTAGAAAAGAAAGAGAAATGCAAATTAAAAATGGTTAAACTATGAAAATCTGTTTAATAAATATATTTTGTAGTGAAATTACTGCTTTGCTTTAAGTTATATTTGAAATTAATTGCTAGTAAAAACAGAAATTGAATTTTTAAATTAATTTCAATTAAATTAGAAAAAAAGGAAATTTGGAAGGTAATAAATGAAAAAAGAGAATATAACATTTCTTGGAAATTTAATTTTAAATATTTATTTGTTAGTAACCTGTTTGAAATGTTAATTTAATCTTTTACGTTAAAAATAAACCAAGAAACTTTGTCTTTTTTGTCTTTCTCCGATCTTCGACTTAACATTTTTGTGCACATGACATTAAAGGCGTCCGACCGACGATTTCCTAATAAAAATTTTCTCTATTAAATTAAAATATTTTTTAAATATTTAAAAATTTAAATGCATTTGCCTCGGCTTTTTTAATTTCAAACAGAGACGAAAAGAAAAAAAAAAGATTTTACACACGAAATTGGCATTGACAGCTTCAATTTTCCGCCTAAAGTGCACTTTGTGCCGCATTTTGCCGTACTTTTGGGCCAAATTTCACCAATTTTTCCACCTAACCAAAAATTTAAAAAAGTTAAATTTTTCACTTTCATGCCCCCAAAAAAAGTTATCGTAATGACACCATCACTCAACATAATTACCCAACTGATCAATCATCCCATTTTGATCACTACACTGTTTCCTCTGCTGATAATTGTGGCGATCAGTGGTGTGTCGGTGCTCGAAGATACACAGAATTGTGATGGGAATTGCATTCAGGAAATGGAGAGGGTAAAAAAGTTTTAATTGGTTGAAAAATGATTTCCAATGTTCAGATTTAATGAAAAATTAATTATTTTTAATTTATTATTGAAATATATTGCCAAATTACGGAAGCAGAAAAAGAAACCTCTGTATTTTTAGTTTTCCCGTTTTCCGTCAAGCGAATTTTTAAAAGGTTCTAAAAAGATAATTATATTCTCAAGATTAATTAATTAATCAAATTTATTTATTTATAATTAATCAAATTTATTTATTTATTGTCTTTTGGCCAATCTCAGTAAAAAGCGTCATCAATTAAGCTAATTGAGGCAACGCCCTCATCAACGGGGCTAAGTGTGAACCCATTTGTGTACAGTGCAGGCCAAAACTTCATGCACAAATTCTTTTCACGAGTGTGCGAGTCAGTTTCATGAATTTTATCATTTACACAACTGATTATTTAAAAAAAATACATTATTAAAAATCATAAAACTGAGAAATTTTAAAAGTGATCATGAAAAATATCTCTTTAGAATTTCTGTTAAATTATTTTAATTGGAAAAATTTACCGCCAATGGTTTTACTCAATTTTAATCAGTTGAAGGTTAGCCGGTATCACTTCAAAGCTCTACTGTATAACTGCTGCACAAATCAAAATGATTCGTGCAGCTGCAAAAGTTTCTTCATATGGTGCATAAAAGCCATAAAAGTCGATTTTTGAACATTTTTGGACCTAATTTTTGTTGCACAATAAAATTTTTTATTTTGCTTACTAAAAGTGTTGCTAAATGCTTTAGAGTGAAATTTATAAAATTTGGGCTTTTTGTTTAAAATCAGTGCTTATCGCGGGGTGGACGAGTGCATGGTCCGCTGCGAATCGCGCAGCAAACAGGTGTCCGAGCTGAAGGCGGCCTACTCGGGACTGCAATTTGTGTGCAAAGAGCAGCGCGAGGGTAATGAAAATGAACAAAGATCAGATTTTTGTGGGGATAAATATGAAAAGATAATTAATAAATAGACGCTTAATTAAATAATTGATGCAGATTTTTGCGAATTAAGTGCATCATTTTCACTTCAGTAAAGGAAATGCAAGAAAAATTTCATTTTAGGTATTTTTTAGACTGAAAAATTCCAATTCGTAAAAACAAAAGTTGCGGAAAAATTGAAAATAAATTATAATTTAGTCCTTTTAAAGGCAAAATATAGAAAAAAAAAACCGGAAAATTCTAAAGTTATGGGTATAAAGTATTTATTGTGATAGGTATGGACCGAAGCCAAACTCACTTCCTCCCATGTGCTCTATGAATCATTCTGAAAATTTAGAACTCAAAAATTTTTGTGCTCAAAAATATATGTTAAAAATATTAAAGAATTTCTTTCTCAGAGTTAAGTAAGGGAAAAAATTTAAAAAATTCATGCTAGTCTAACTTGTAATGCTGAACTAAAAAAAAATCAATTACACCAAGTTGATCATATTACTCATCCATGGTGCTCGGAAAGTCCCAAAATACGTTGAAAATGGGAAAATTCATAAAATTCAAGTAAAAATTCATGGGTGAATGGAAAAAAATTTTCCGTAAAATTTCAAACACTTATTAGAAAGAGCACAAAATTCTCTGCAAAATAGTTTTTGTTTGTTGGGGTTCTACGTTGAGTCTCATCAAATGCAAGTCACTGGGATTTTCACCCGACCACTAATTAATTGTTTATTTTTTGGGGGGTGCCTACCAGGGATGTTGCAAGTTTGGCTTTTCGCCTTTTCGCTTTTTCGCTTTTTTTGGGCGTTTCGCTTTCGCTTTTCGCCTTTCGCTTTTTGGCTGAAAAAGCGAAAAAAAGTACACCCCTAAAGATTGGGTTTTTAAAATAAACAATGATATTTTAGTGGGAGAAAAAGCAAAAAATTTAAACAAAATTTTGAATTTTTTAACCATTTTACCAAATTTTTATTAAATAATATAAACTTTGCTATTAACTAATCATGTGTAGCGTAGTGTAGTGGTTAGTGCTTCAACATTGACATTACTTTCTCTCATGAGTTCGATGCCGGTTGACTGTTTTTTTATAATTTATTTTTTTTTAAAATTTAAATTCGCCTGCCAATGCCTATCGGCATCCCCAGGTCCAAAAATTCGTTAATCTTATTAAAAAAATTCTCTCAAAATCGCAAAAATCTATCATTTTTTGGACAAAATCTGTAAACATATCCATCAAAGTTTTCAAAATTTTTCCCGGCGGCGCCTATCGGCACCGCCGGACCCCCTTCTTCCCCAAAAGTTTTTTTGGAAAAAGCGCGCCGAAAAAAAGTAATGTGAAAAGCAAATCTGAATTTCTAATTAAATTCCTTTTTGACTATATTGCATAAGAAAAAAAAATTTAAAAACCTCTTTCAAATTCATCTAATTTTTGAAAAAAATTTCGCCTTTTCGCTTTTCGCTTTTTTTTGGGCATTTCGCTTCTTGTGAGTATATTGAAATTTTCCAGAAACTTTTTCATTCCAACGTATTTTAGACTCTCATCAGAGCACCATGAAGGAATAATAATCTGATCAACTTGGTGTAATAGACTTTTTTCGTATGTTTTTGTTCATACTGTGAATTAAGCATGAAATAAGCACCTAAATAAATAACAAAGTAAGCACAAAAAAACGAAATTAAGAAACAAATTTTTAGCGATTTTGTTATCTTTTTGTTGAGAATCACAGAGAAAAGAGAAAAATCAAAATAATCCATCATCTGTCGAGCGGGTCCGAACCCATGACAAATCATCATTAAAAAGTAATAGGAAAAACATTAAATTAATATATTTTTGCTAGAATTTTTTTGACAAATTTTCTGATCATTTTTGGCGCCCTAGCCGAAAAAAAACCGAAAATTTACAATAGGAAATCGACTATGACCTACACGATAAAAGTTGAATACATACAGGTCAGAATGTTCCCTTGTAAGCATTAAGCACAAAAATCCCGATTTAAGCAAAACCTGGATCTAGAACCCTCAAAACTGGTTAAAAATGGGTTTTTCATGCTTCTTAACTGGTCCAAAATTCGCAAAAATTTAAGCATATGCTTAAAAATCCGTTCCCTAGTGATAGGAACAGAATTATAAATGAACTGAGACGAGCTCACTTCTTTAAACTTAATTGCCTTAACGTTTAAATTAGTGAGCAACCCCCCCAAAAAAAAGACCGAATCGAATTAAAAAGTCTGAATAATAATGTTTATGCTTTTAGCGCTTAATTTCCCCACTAATGACGCCCTAAAAAATTTATTTGTAACCGATTCATCAGATATTGCATTAATTGCCAGTTGGAAACATAAAAGTAAACTATTAAAAAACCATTTAGAATTCTTCAGCTCTCTGCCCTGCTTGTCAGAGTAAGTTTTTGGAAAAGAGAATTTAAAAATGCCCATTTTTGAAAGGAATGAGTCAAAGGGCGCTCAACGATGTTCTCTTCAAATTAACCAATCGCAGTAAGCTTTTTAAGTGCTTAATGAATAAGCAAATAGAAAATTTTTACAGCAATTAGATTATCCTAAAAATATCGGTAAAATCGCAATTAAATACATAATTAAATTCCATTAAATAATTAAGTATAATGTGTGAACACCGACAAATAATAATGTTCACAAATACCTTATATGTAACAAGAAAAAAGAGGGCCAAAAAAGCGAGAAAACAAATGGAATTCCGAGACCAAAATGCATTCTTCCCCACCGTTCCCTAATAATATCAAATTACATTGTCAAGATGTCAGAATTAATTAATTGTAGTCGACGCGTTCCAATGTCAATTGACTGGTCTTTGGCCATTAATTAGGCTGAAAAATTATTGTAAAAAATGCTCAAAAATGTTGCTAAAAAAAAATTACATTTTCCAAAAATAATTTTGAAATCCCAAGCCATGGCAAAATAGGGCAGGTAATTATATGGAAAATCACGAAATAAGTTCATCAATTATGGATCAAAAATCGCGAATATGAATATAAAATTGAAAAAATAAGGACTTAAATTTTCCAAATTGAGCTAAGTTTCCAGATCTTCACTTTATCAAATTTTAGTAAAAAAAAAACACCTTTAAAATAATGAATTGGTATTAAAAATCAGAGGAAAAACTACAAATAAAGTTAAAATCTATTAATTTTTAGCGAAAAGGAAGCAAAGATTTCCTAAAGAATGACCAAATTTATACATTTTTGACTAATTTTCTAAAAAAAAAAAAGTTTTGGGGGGGGGGGGGGTGGGCAGGTGGTGCCGATAGGCGCCGCCGGGCGTATTTATAAAAGCTCTATTTTCTAACAGATATTCACCTAAAAAATTAAAATTTTTCCAATAAATTTTTGTTTTTCGGTATTTTGTAAAAATATTTTAAAATATATGTTATAAAAATGTAAAATTTGATTGCCTTTAAGCATAGTTATACCATTTTGTCAAAAATTGTTAAAATGGCGGTTTGTACAAAATAACCTATCACCTAATTAGAGTCTGTTTAAAGCTGCTGGATCAATTATTATTTTTCTACCAGCATGACCACAGTGTTGTTCACCAATTCGATCATCAGTCGTGAGTTCCATTCAATGCAATTGCGCTTCAGCTCTCTTTGCAGGTCGATTCGAAAAATAAAAAAATACTAACTAAATTAATTATAATTATTAATTTCAAGGGATCTTTCATCAGTTGTTCGTTGCATGATCCCAATAATCAAAGATAATTGTGGCGAAAAGCCGGCCAATTTATTGCTCAAATTCATCGGATTGGAATTCTCGAGGTAATTTGATCAGCTCATGAGGATTTCGAGAAAGTTTGCCGAGCAATTAAGTGTGGTTTAGTCCGGTGTAATGTAAATGCCATAACATTGAATGAACTCAGACCAATACAGTTGGTTCAAATCATGGGTAAAATTACGGAATCCGTCTTATAAAATCAGGAATCTTGGTTTTTTCAAATTTTTTTTGGCACGGCACCTATCGGCATTGCCAGACGACTAATCAAATCATTTATTTTCCTGATTCTAGAAGGCAGGATCAATTTATAAAATCCAAGAGATAATTTTGTACAAACAAAAATTCGGGAATAAATTAATTGTAAATTTTTTACATTCTTCTCCGATCAGTTTCGAGCTGCTCTACCGTCAGTTGGGCTTTGACGCGCCGTTGCCCGCCTCCTGCATGGCATTGATCAAATTTGCGTTGGCCAACGACCGTGCCGAGCAGCAAAAGGCACGACTGTTCACAAAGTTGCGCACCAACAGTTTAAATTTTGTCGACAACCATAACCAAAAGAGCAAATCGGAGAAAAGTGTTTCCATTCTTCAAGTGATTTTGATCACACAAAGCATTTTGCTATTTCTTTTTTTAACAATGTTTTAGATTTAATTTTTTAATGAATAAAATCATTTTTTAAACCGATTTTTATGATTTTGACATAAAACTAAAATTCAAAGACCCGGCGCACGAATTAAAAAATTAGGCAAATACTCTTTATGGTCCAAGGACTATAAATATAATGAAATTTTCTATTTTTAATATATTTGCTTAAATTTTTGTAATTAGGCTATTGTATCCCGATTCAATTTGCCATCTTAATGATAATTCAGAAAATTTCGATGAGAAGTGTTATGTATGAATAATAAAAACCTCTTCTTGTATCAGAAAAATTTCAAATTTTTTTGTGATAGAAATTATATTTTTCGAATGGAAATTGGCATTAATTCCATTAAAAGTGAAAAAAAAACAAAAAGAATTTGATCTGCTAAAAATTGCTCATCCTAATTTATCTTGCAGGGCTGAATAAAAAAACCTTTTTAAATTGAATTCAATGTGAAAGAACACTGATTAATTTATTGTAAAACATGATATTTTAAAATTTTACACCATTTCTTCACTATTTTTAAACTTTCTTTATTTTTGCAAATACATAAATAATTTTTTTCCTCCACTAATATCCTTCCATTGATTGCCCTTGGGTTGTGTGACCTTTGGTCTCCTCCATTTTCCATCTGCGCATTTCCCATTCACTCACTCCTTTTTTTTGTGTCCATCTGCTAATGTTAGAGCTGAAGAGGCATCATTTTGAGCATAGTTTTACCATTTCACAGAAAATGCCATAGTTTTGACTGCTTTTGGCATTTTTCTTCCAATTTTTTGAAGAAAAATGAATTGGACCTGCTTAAAAATTATTAATCGTTAAACGAGTAAATGATGTTTTTAGTTTTTCTTAGCATTTAAAAATGGGTCTTAAATTATTTTTGATATTGAAAATGTTGGACAATCCGAAAGAAGAGGAGAAACAAATGGACAAAGAAATGTAATTTAATTAAAAATAATAATTTACGATTTTATTTAATTTAAAAATTCTTTAAATAATAATTTAAAAATTATTTAATAAATTTCAATTTTCTGTTCCATTTGTCCCGCTGATTGGCACGCGGTGTTCAATTTGCTGCCGCCTTCTCAACTCGGCCTTGGCATTGCGTTGGTCAGCAGCCGATTTGACGGACGAGTGGACGAACACTTCAAAACACGCAAATGGAAGCTCTACTATATGGAAATTTGCTGCAAAATTGGCGAGAATGGGGCCAAGGAAATGGAAATTAAAAAGATGGAAAAAAGCCCTAATTGGGGTTGGAAAATTTTGCCAATTCCGCAGAAGCCATTGTCTAACAACATCATCGGATTTCACCGCATACATATAAAGTATTGAAAACAGTGAGTGTTGGTCGAAGCAGGAAATTTCACGGGATTTGAGACAGAGACTCGACTCAGTGGCTTTAGTCCTCAAAAAACTCGAGTCTTTTCTTGAATTGAAGCGCCGAGTTCTCAGGCATCACTGAAATGTAAATTTACAATATAGCTTTTAAATTTTTATTGGTTTAAACATAAAATAGGCGAATTTTCAAAAATTAGCCCAATTTATATTAAATAGTCAGTTTAATGAGCCCAATTTGTCTTTTGAAAACAATTTGTGACGAATTGCACTCCGCTTGAAAAATTCTTTATTTTTTTAGGTTTTTAAATTTAACACCCATTTTATATTGAAAAATTCTAAGAATTTTACAGAAGGGAAGCAGTGACCCGTCCAAAAAATGACAAAATTTATCAGATTATACATCGGTTCCGCATTACTTTTCAGTTACATTGACCACAATGTTGTCGCTTTTCTGCGCCGTTTTCTTCCAAATTTTGCCTCTTTTGGCACAAATTTGGAGATTCAAACGGAAAGTGACCGCGTTTTGGCGTTCGTTGTGCGCAACATTTGGCCAATGTTACGCAGCGAAATTCGCGCCATTGAATTTACCCACCACAACAATTTACACCATTTTCGTCAATCTTCCTCATCCATTCTGCGCGATTGCCAAACCCTTCACTCAGTGTTTTCCTATGGACAGTTTCCCACCTTTCCGCCCGACGACAGTGCCACGGCGACGGATTGCCAAGCGTAGGCCAAATGGTTACTGTGCTCGCCCCCTCGTCCGGACGGTTCGCCGCGAATGTTTCGTTGTGATTTTGTATCCACTGAGCAGGAGTACCAACTGGCACCAAAAATAGACGAATTTAAAGCGGTAATTAATTAATTACCTGGGCCTGGATCCGGGACTTTTATTTGCCAAAAATTGAAAACAAAAATACTCAATAAAAATGTGTATTTCTTTAAAAAATCTAATTCTTTATTCATTATAAACCAAATGTTAAAACCAGGTCCAAGCCTGGGTAGTTCCTACCTGTATTTTTATGGGTTTTTTTGTCCATGAAAGCCAAGTACAGGCCTGAATCTAATAAATTTTACCATGGTCCCATATTTAAGATAGGTAAATTAGTGAAAGCTTAATATATTTTTTTAAATTTTGTTTGACAATTTTTTACGGTTTAGGATCTTATCGAAAATTTGAATTTTGATTCTCATCAGGGTTTTAAGGCACCCGCGCGACATCGTCTTTTAACTTTTAGGGCTAACCCATATATATAACCCTTAAAATGGACATGGGTCGAATTCAGGCCTTTTTGGATGCTTATTCCCCTGCACATTTCATCATTAACATTTGCTTCCATTCATCTATTCACACTTCGATTTTGCCCTTCGATTTGACGAATGATTTGACGGGAGAGCGAATGGTATTGACAAAGACAGTACGAAACTACGGGCTGGTTACTGTACCTGAATACGTTACGAAATTTGTGATGGTCCGATCTCCGATGTGCCGCGATGAGAGCAAATGGGCCAAATGGGAGAAGGAGGCAGAGGAATGGGAGCACCGCATGGGCCAGCGAAATCGGAACATAATTGACATTTATGTCGATGAGGAAAATTTGGATGATTGGTAAATAAACTATATTTTTCACCAGCAATGCGTACCAATGCCCAAAAACGGAAGGGTTCCAAAAATCGGAATTCAAAAATTTTCTGGAAAAGCATACTCAGATGGATTTACATTTTTATTTTTTTTGAATTTCTAATTCGACTTTTGTTTTTAGACTTACTCGACACAATTTCCAGCTCAAATGATTAACTGCAGAAGTGAATTTGTGCGTGTTCAACTTGAACGAATTGATTTTGTTAACGAATATTTTGACAATTTCCTAAAATTTTCTCAATGAAACGAACAAATAAATGTTAATGAAAAATAAATTTTTCATAAAGAAAAGCCATTTCCAAATGCAAAACTAGGAATCGATATTTAATGGGAAAACCCCAAAATAATCAACTAAATGGAACAATACAAAAAATGTTGGGAAAATGTTTTCATGGGATCTGGATTTAGGAGAAAAACTGGGACCGAGACTGAGTGAGACTAACGCCTGGACCGCAACTCCATGATTGGCAAAAGAAAATTTTGGGAAATAATTTAGAAATGAAAATTTTATCCAACATTCTTGGTATCATTTGATAGCCCTAAGAATTCTCTATTATCTCACTTAAATTTCAAAATTCTCAAATTAAATTTTTACATATATTGGTGTTTTTTAAACAACGATTCCGCACCCTATGCATATGCATATGTCGTGCTTTCTCAACATTGTTTCAATTTCAATTTGCGAATACAAATCAATCGATATTTCTCTGTGGACTTTGCTGTACTCTTTCTTCTCTGCGGTTTCTCTATTCATTTCTATACGTCTGATTCTAGCACTTTTTTCGCTAATCCTTTTTATGTGTTCCTTTTGTTCATTTTCGAAGGGTCAACTCAATATTTATTTAAAATTTTAATTAATTAATGAGTGAAATAACTTTTTGTATTGTGTTATGTATGTATGTTAGGGTACATAAATATGGTAATTTTTGCCGTTTGTGGCGACATAAACGGAGTGCTAGTCTTCCAAATTTGAACACATCTCTCTTAAAATCCCGAACATTTCTCGGTTTTTGTTGCTATTCTCAGCCGACTTGAGTATTTCTTTTAATTACTCTTCCAGAACAATCCTATTACATATTATTAGCTGCAGTAGTAAGAGACTGTGATTTGTCCGGATTACGGTAGCCCCCCATACCTATGGGATGGCTGCAGGCCAACTGAGCGCCAGCCATTTGAGCGCCGCCAAGTGAGCGCGGGCCATTTGAGCGCCAAAATTTTTCAGTACCGAAGCCAAAACCTATTGCGCGACTTTTTTTTTGCTGCGCGACTTTATGCAAATTTTTTTTTGATTTTTTTTGCTAACCCAAACCTATTGCAGGGGGTGCGCGACTTTTTCTTACTGCGCGACTTTTTTCAAGTGCGCGACTTTATGCAAATTATTTTATTGATTTTTTCTTGCAAATCCAAACCTATTGCAGTGGTGCGCGACTTTTTCTTACTGCGCGACTTTTTTCAAGTGCGCGACTTTATGCAAATTATTTTAATTTAATTAAAGGTCAAAGAAAGACGTTGAATTTAAATTCATTTAAAATTCATCAAAAATTCCCCGCACCAAGCGGATCCGAACCCCAGAGGGGGCGGCCAGACTGACGCACTAACCACTCGGCCACATTGGCAATGGATAATAAACATTAATTTGCTCTCATAAAGGGAAAAATTGACGTCACCAGCGGGGGAGGGGGGCGAGAGCGTGCGGCGAGAAGGGGGCGGGGTCAAATAAACAAATCAATTATGAAGGGGGCGGGGGTGTTGGAACGGTGCCAAATAAACAAATCAATTTTTTAATTGGTCGCGTACTTTGTGGTGCCGCCCTCCCTCCCGCACAGTAGTAAGAGAC
Organism: Heterodera schachtii; assembly: GCA_023374025.1. Lineage (NCBI taxonomy): Eukaryota > Metazoa > Nematoda > Chromadorea > Rhabditida > Heteroderidae > Heterodera > Heterodera schachtii. Next base: position 451,296 of record SIJG01000099.1, on the reverse strand, counting down.
TGTGATTTGTCCGGATTACGGTAGCCCCCCATACCTATGGGATGGCTGCAGGCCAACTGAGCGCCAGCCATTTGAGCGCCGCCAAGTGAGCGCGGGCCATTTGAGCGCCAAAATTTTTCAGTACCGAAGCCAAAACCTATTGCGCGACTTTTTTTTTGCTGCGCGACTTTATGCAAATTTTTTATTGATTTTTTTTGCTAACCCAAACCTATTGCAGGGGGTGCGCGACTTTTTCTTACTGCGCGACTTTTTTCAAGTGCGCGACTTTATGCAAATTATTTTATTGATTTTTTCTTGCAAATCCAAACCTATTGCAGTGGTGCGCGACTTTTTCTTACTGCGCGACTTTTTTCAAGTGCGCGACTTTATGCAAATTATTTTAATTTAATTTTAAATTATTTAAACATCTTAAAGGTCAAAGAAAGACGTTGAATTTAAATTCATTTAAAATTCATCAAAAATTCCCCGCACCAAGCGGATCCGAACCCCAGAGGGGGCGGCCAGACTGACGCACTAACCACTCGGCCACATTGGCAATGGATAATAAACATTAATTTGCTCTCATAAAGGGAAAAATTGACGTCACCAGCGGGGGAGGGGGGCGAGAGCGTGCGGCGAGAAGGGGGCGGGGTCAAATAAACAAATCAATTATGAAGGGGGCGGGGGTGTTGGAACGGTGCCAAATAAACAAATCAATTTTTTAATTGGTCGCGTACTTTGTGGTGCCGCCCTCCCTCCCGCACAGTAGTAAGAGACTGTGATTTGTCCGGATTACGGTAGCCCCCCATACCTATGGGATGGCTGCAGGCCAACTGAGCGCCAGCCATTTGAGCGCCGCCAAGTGAGCGCGGGCCATTTGAGCGCCAAAATTTTTCAGTACCGAAGCCAAAACCTATTGCGCGACTTTTTTTTTGCTGCGCGACTTTATGCAAATTTTTTATTGATTTTTTTTGCTAACCCAAACCTATTGCAGGGGGTGCGCGACTTTTTCTTACTGCGCGACTTTTTTCAAGTGCGCGACTTTATGCAAATTTTTTATTGATTTTTTTTGCTAACCCAAACCTATTGCAGGGGGTGCGCGACTTTTTCTTACTGCGCGACTTTTTTCAAGTGCGCGACTTTATGCAAATTATTTTAATTTAATTTTAAATTATTTAAACATCTTAAAGGTCAAAGAAAGACGTTGAATTTAAATTCATTTAAAATTCATCAAAAATTCCCCGCACCAAGCGGATCCGAACCCCAGAGGGGGCGGCCAGACTGACGCACTAACCACTCGGCCACATTGGCAATGGATAATAAACATTAATTTGCTCTCATAAAGGGAAAAATTGACGTCACCAGCGGGGGAGGGGGGCGAGAGCGTGCGGCGAGAAGGGGGCGGGGTCAAATAAACAAATCAATTATGAAGGGGGCGGGGGTGTTGGAACGGTGCCAAATAAACAAATCAATTTTTTAATTGGTCGCGTACTTTGTGGTGCCGCCCTCCCTCCCGCACGCTCATTATGTAATTTGACACCTCCAGACAATAAACAATTTATTAATTGATTTTTTGTCCAATTGACCATTATCACTTCATTTAATTCACTTTACGAATGCAAAATCAAATCAATAATCCATTACCATTTATTTATTTCATAATTTTTTTCTTTTTTGGCATTTGTTTACCTATTTTACCATTTATTTATTTATGTGCCAGATTGGCATTATTATGGCACCGTTTTTGTGCCATTTTGCCGCAATTTTTTTTGCCATTGTTTAGCCCTCCCCCTTTTTTTGCCCCGTTTATTTCTTGCCAATTGTTGCACATTTTGTGCCAAAATTCATTGCCAAATTTTTGGCATTGTTTTGCCACCTTTTTCACATTTTCATTTGCTAATTGTTGCACATTTTGTGCCACATTTTACTCAATTATTTCCAGCCATTTTTTGGCATTGTTTTGCCCCCTTTTTCACATTTCCTTTTGCCAATTGTTGCACATTTTTGTGCCACATTTTCTCAATTATTTCTTGCCAATTTTTGGCATTCTGTTTTTTTGAAATTTAAATAATTATTCAATCCTTGGCATTGTGTTTTTAAATTTAAAATTTATTTAAATTATTGGCGTTCTGTTTTTTCAAATTTCAAATTTATTTAAATTCTTGGCGTTCTGTTTTTTAAATTTAAAAATTTATTTCAATTCTTGGCCTTCTGTTTTTTTCAAATTTAAAATTTATTTAAATTCTTGGCTTTCTGTTTTTAAAATATAAAATTTATTTAAATTCTTGGCGTTCTGTTTTTTAAATTTAAATTTATTTCATTTCTTGGCATTCTGTTTTTTCAAATTTAAAATTTAAATATTATTATTTTCCACAATTTGTTTAATTTTTATTCCCAAAATTTATCTTTTTTCTTCAGTCTCTCTCTTGTTTTTTCATTGATCACAAGTACTCTGTACTGTCCTTTTTCCCCATTGATTTTGTTTGTTTACTCGGTACTAAACCCCTTTAGGATATTTGTTAAGCCGTTTCAAATATCCTGGGGGCCGGCCATCCTTAAACCGAGGAGTCCTGCCCCGGTACTGGGTTACTTCCCAGAGGGGCGGGCACGGGCGTTCACTGTCCACGGGGTCTATTCCGCTGGTATCCAGGGCTGCGGCAGCGACTGACCGAAACCTGTTTCCGTCATAGCCCGCCGGGTGTCACAGCGATGTTTAGACCCAGCCAGATAGTCGGTCTGGTGTGGATGGGGGCCCTTCACTCGCTGGACTTGAGGGTGAAGGTGTGCCTGTTCCTAGCAGCGGGGGTGGCGGTTCCTAGCCCTAATGTGCCCTGCCTACGGGCTGCATTGGTACAGCGAGAGAATAACCGGGACTGGCTGGCCCGGAGGAACCGTGAGTCACTGAGCAGTGTCGAACGCGCAGCTGCTCAAACTCAACACCCCGGATTAAAATCCGCGTAGACGGAACACATATGTGCTGTGGGCGTTGGCCCAAATTGTACGGGAACTGTGGGTATGTCCTGCCAGAGGCGGTCAGTTCAATGTCCCTTACCTGAACGGTTTTTGTGTCATAAATACATGACAAAGCGGCACTTACGTTGTGGTGGTTGAAGTAAAAGGGGTTCTTCTGATTGTGGCCAATGTAATTTTGGTTGGGCACCAGCCCAATGATGACCCTCCGGGGCACTTCCTCGGTGAACAGATTGGCCGAAAAATCGTATCGCCCGCCGGTGATGAACAGCGACTTCATCAGCGTTTTCCGAATGCCATATCTGGCGGGTTCCATGTCCAGCTTCTTGGCAATGTCAAGGCTGAGTCCGTCCATCAGATCAATAGTCTTCACGATCAGTCTGCAGTCGACAACCTCAAGCGTGTACTTGTCCCTATTTGCGGCTTCCTGATGTATCATAAAATCGTCCGACTGCAGGGCGAGCTCAATGTCAATCTCCACATTGCTGATCATGTACAAGCCCTGGTTAAAGATGTCGGCACTCAGCTTGCTTATCGCTTGAAAGCCCTTGCTCTCCTCCACCGCCTTTTTCCGTCTGTCGTTTACTTTTCTCGGGTCACTGTCACGGAAATACCCTGCCACGCCAAAATATGCCTCCTTTGCCGCGACAGGGTAGCTGAGCTCGGTGTCCAAGAACACCTTGTAGCTGTACAGCTGATTCGAGTCTACACCTCCCGCTGGTTGATGTTCACTTTCAGGTTCCGGATGAATGTTGCGCCGGGCATTAGGATAAGGCCGACCGCTGCATTTGCCGGCACATCAACCACAACCCCATCATCTGCGACTTTTTTGAGCTTGAACTCGGTGCACACAAACACCTTGCTGAGGTCCACATAGCTGGTAATTGGGTGGATCTGAACCAAATTATGTCTGCTATTGCAAGTGAAAACCCTTTGCCTTAAAATGAAAGGGCCTAGAGCTTATCGGATTCAGCGTCAGGTACTCCCTGTAATACAGCATTTTGTTAATAATAACCGAGTGAGTCAAATCTTTTCTTCTTTAACAGAGCTTTTTGGGGAACAGTTTGTCCAACAACGTCTGAGGGTTTCAAAATGATTTCAGCTTTTTTCCTGCCTCCTCTTCTCTTTTTTCTTCCACGTCCCTTTTGTAGTGATGATGAGGCTTTGTCCAGCAATTTTTTCGCTCCCTCTTTTCCCTCCGACACCAGCGCGTCTCTGATGCTGCCGCCCTTGGACACCTCGTTGAGGACTCGTGCACCCGTCTCGAGGCCTTCTTTGCCAATCTCGGCAGCAATATTTGCCGCATAGGGTCGTGCCGCGGAGACCATTGGGCGAAGGTATCGCCACAGATTGCGCAGCACAGAGCCAACGCCTGCTCCCTTCTGTCGGGGCACCCCCAAGAAATAACCGTACCCCCGCTGAAATGTTGGGGCCCCCTCAAAGACGCTGATCGGTCCTCCACCCCCATTCTGCTGATAAATTTGCTCGAGCCGTAAATTTGAGCCGTCAAAAATCACGCGAACCATCTCTCTCAGAACGTCAACACCTTTTTAAACTGAAGAGTCAAAACAACTTGCCCAAACTCAAATGGCACCTCCCTTAAATAAGTGATTAGAAAAATAAACGCCCTGCGGAAAAGCCTAACCTCCCTGTCAGAGTGCGAATTTCCACGTCAAGCACATCCACCTCCCTTGCTATGATTTTGTGAAACAGAGGGGATTGAAAGTCCTTCTCCACCACACTGCCCGATTTTCCCTCAACGGCAATCACTTGGAGCAGATTGGCAAAGGTGTTGCCGACAATCATGCTCTCAATGACGCCACTGTTCAGGTAAATGCACAGGTGGCTCACACCACCGCCTAAGTCGACCGCATATTTGGCAAGCTCTTCATTTCTGATCTCCTGCTCTTGTTCATAGCCCAATACGTAGGCCAGCTGATCAGTCAGCGTAATGTGCGAAATTTTCCCGTTGAAAACTTTGAGCTCAAATCGGCCAATTTGCTCGGTGAAGTAAAAGCGGAACCCTTTGACCAGCTCGATCAGCTCCTCCTTTTCCTCTCGCGTTTTCACCGCGTAGTTTTCGTCGTACACCTCTTGCTCAAACAGCTCACGGAACTCCGCAATGTTCTGTTGGATGTGTGCGGATGGGTTAAACTCGGGCGCCTCCCAGGGGAGCTCGGAGTGGCGGACACGGTACTTGTGTACAGCATTCACAAAATGATAGTCATCTGTTTCGTGCAGATAATGCACGTCAGGGGTTGGGTCTTTGCCGTGCACCAGTCTCATGTACCCGCCTCGCCAGGGTCTGAACTCTTTGAGCAGCTCCAACTCTTTTTGCTTTCCTTTGGCCAATTGCTGTCTTTTCAGTTCTGCCGATTGCTTCACCTTTTCTTGTTTTTTCTTGGTCTCATTTGCCACTCTCTCCTCCTCGGCCTCTCTTTCCTTTGCCTCTCTCTCCTCCTCTGCCTCTCTTTCCTTTGCCACTCTCTCCTCCTCTGCCTCTCTTTCCTTTGCCACTCTCTCCTCCTCTGCCTTTGTTTCTTTTGCCACTCTCTCCGCTTCAGCCTTTGCCACTCTGTCCGCTTCCGCCTTTGCTACTCTCTCATCCTCAGCCTTTTTGCCGAAGGCTTCTTTCTCTCCTTTCTTTTCCTTTGCTATTCTCTGTTCTTCCTTCTTTTCCCTTGCCAATTTTTCCTCCCTTGCCTTCTTTTCCTTCGCTGTTTTCTCCCTTCTATCGTCTTCTGCCTTGCGTCGCTTCTCCTCTTCCTCTCGCCGTTTACGTTCGGCTTCTCTCTGTTTTCTCTGCTCCTCTTCCTTTCGCCTTCTCTCTTCCTGTGCCCATTTTTCATGCCTTGGCGTCTCTTGCTCCGCTGAGAGCTTGGTCAAATTTGAAAGTGGATATAATGGCGCTTCGCCGGTATCTTCTTCTTCCTCCTCAACAAACGAGATGTCAAGAATCTCGCCCTCCTCCTCATCATCGTCGGCGTTGCCAAAACTTGCGTGCACCGGTGCTGACCTTTTTCGGGTCAACAGCCGCTCGAGCTCGGCAATCATGCCGTGATGAATGCCCCTCTCAAGCTGCTGTGGCGAGAGAAAGCTTCCCTTTGGCACACGGAAACGGTATTTCCTGCCGTCGTGCAGATGAACAATCACATATTGTCGGTCCGATGTACCCAGCTTTGCCCAACTTAACTCAAAAATCGGACCCAATAGCCTTGGATTTCGCCCACCTGTTTGGGTAAATTATGCCTGACAGCCCAACCATCCACCCGGCCCCATCGAACACCAACTTCTTTGGCAAGTGCACTTTGAACTTATTCGTTTTATTTCCAACAAAGCCTGGCGTATTGCTCGGCAAAATTACAAAGAAAGAGTTTGTCATTTGATCAACAAGTATAACTTTTCAAAAAATGAGATCGTCCTTATAACGTGGTGTGCCATCTCTGTTCACTTCGCCCCATCCTTGATCCAGCGGAAACTCTTTGCCATAGTCGTAGTCGCCGGGTCATCTTTCTTTTGGTGCTTCATGATCAGATCGGTGCAGTCAAAGTTCAGCTTTGCACAGTCTTGGCAAAACGATTGGGTGAACTCAAGGCGTTGCTGCTTGAAAATCGACTCGGCTCGACTTCCGACATGAGAGATGTTTTTTCTCTGCACTCTCTATTTATTTTCGGAACTTGAGAATCGAGCAGGGCGGGACTCCCGGTTGTCTCGGTGTCAAAAGAAAAGCTGGCATCGGATTAATCGGCAACAATCCCGTCGCCAGAAAAAATGCATCCATTCCATTTAAAATTAATTTTTATTTGAATACCACCCCCACCTCCTCTTGACCCTGGTTTTTCGCTTGTCTTCCCGTGTCTTTCTCCTGGGGCCCGCCCACTTTGTCGCCTGCCAAAACATTATAACATTTTGATTTGTCATCAAAAATAAACAAGCTTGATATGTTTAAATCGTTGACAGTCTGCCTATTGGCCTATAAAATTTCAAAAAGTTTTGCCAGTACACAAATTATGGCTTGCAAGCCTTTTAACATTGGGGTACGTAAGCAATAATAAATAAATATAAAATAGGTTTATTTTTGCTAAATTATAGTCAATGGCCCCCGGGGACAACGGCATCATTTATGATGTTCCGATGGTTGGCGTGTCCGTCGGCCTGTCAAGAAGTGAAAGCGGCGGTGGCCTGATGTTCTTCACAAAGTGATCATGCGCGAACAGCGCAACGACTACTTGGACAAAGCGCATCTGCATTTGAATGTGGTGGCAGCGGTTAGATTTAATTGCTTTTTCAATTTTGTAAATTGTCAAAAATCGTCTGACCACTCACAGGCCCGTATCCTAAAAAAATCAGTAAGGCCATTCGACCTTTTATTTGTCCTCGGGTCTATTTTTTTCAATACGGGCCTGCCCACTCCGCTAGCCCCCCCCCCCCCCCCCCCAAAAAAAACCGAAACCCTCGGAGCGTTCATAGTGTCCCGCCTCTCGCACTGTTCCATCGGTGTTGTTGACCCAGATTGCTGAAGCACTCCGTTCATCGCGTTCCTCCTTTCGATGAGCATAGACACCTAAAATTTCCATTTAGTTGAACCCCTTCAATATTCCATATTATTAACAAAAAAAATACTCTTCATAGTAAAATTTTTGAAATGTAATTTAAATTTTACTGGCCAAAAAATGAATTTCTCAAAGATATCTTCGCAAAACATAAAAAATTCCTTCCTATCTAAATCTTTGCCTCCCGTATGGGAATTCAGCCTTTATTTTTTAGAACCCACGCTAAAACTCCCAAGAAATGGGTTTCAAAATAATAAATTTTCCCACGCGTATTGTTTATTAATTGTAATTTATTTATTTTTGGTCTACATAATTTATGTTAGAAAATGCATTTTATAATATTTCTACAATTTTGCTCTTCAAAAAGAAACAGTAAAAAAGGATTTAAGAAAAACATATATCGCCATTTCAAAAAAATTATTCATTTGGAAACTGTAGCTTAATATCTATAATTTGAAAAATTATTTTCAGAATCTCGCTAGAACTGCCAAAGAAACGCGTATAATATGACAGTGTTCAGGCGACTTAACAATTTAATTCCCTTTCACATTCCAACATTCCATTGGTGAATGTCATAGAGCAAATATCAATATCTGCTCATTAGGCTATATGATTATTGCGCAATAGCAGTTTCTTATTATTCTAGAGAACCAAGACTAATTTGAACAGTTTTATTGGGAAATCACATGTACAAACAACATTTAAGAGGCGTTTCAATTAACTCATTAATATTCCATATTATTAACAAACAAAACACCCTTCATAGTAAAATTTTTGAAATGCAATTTAAATTTTAATGGCCAAAAAATGAATTTATCAAAGATATCTTCGCAAAACATAAAAAATTCATTCCTATCTAAATCTTTGCCTCCCGTATGGGAATTCAGCCTTATTTTTTAGAACCCACGCTAAAACTCCCAAGAAATGGGTTTCAAAATAATAAATTTTCCCACGCGTATTGTTTATTGATTGTAATTTATTTATTTTTGGTCTACATAATTTATGTTAGAAAATGCATTTTATAATATTTCTACAATTTTGCGCTTCAAAAAGAAACAGTAAAAAAGGATTTAAGAAAAACATATATCGCCATTTCAAAAAAATTATTCATTTGGAAACTGTAGCTTAATATCTATAATTTGAAAAATTATTTTCAGAATCTCGCAAGAACTGCCAAAGAAACGCGTATAATATGACAGTATTCAGGCGACTTAACAATTTAATTCCCTTTCACATTCCAACATTCCATTGGTGAATGTCATAGAGCAAATATCAATAACTGCTCATTAGGCTATATGATTATTGCGCAATAGCAGTTTCTTATTATTCTAGAGAACCAAGACTAATTTGAACAGTTTTATTGGAAAATCACATGTACAAACAACATTTAAGAGGCGTTTCAATTAACTAATTAATATTCCATATTATTAACAAACAAAACATTCTTCAGAGTAAAATTTTTGAAATGCAATTAAAATTTTAATGGACAAAAAATGAATTTCTCAAAGATATCTTCGCAAAACATAAAAAATTCATTCCTATCTAAATCTTTGCCTCCCGTATGGGAACTCAGCCTTTATTTTTTAGAACCCACGCTAAAACTCCCAAGAAATGGGTTTCAAAATAATAAATTTTCCCACCCGTATTGTTTATTGATTGTAATTTATTTATTTTTGGTCTACATAATTTATGTTAGAAAATGCATTTTATAATGTTTCTACAATTTTGCGCTTCAAAAAGAAACAGTAAAAAAGGATTTAAGAAAAACATATATCGCCATTTCAAAAAAATTATTCATTTGGAAACTGTAGCTTAATATCTATAATTTGAAAAATTATTTTCAGAATCTCGCTAGAACTGCCAAAGAAACGCGTATAATATGACAGTAGTTCAGGCGACTTAACAATTTAATTCCCTTTCACATTCCAACATTCCATTGGTGAATGTCATAGAGCAAATATCAATATCTGCTCATTAGGCTATATGATTATTGCGCAATAGCAGTTTCTTATTATTCTAGAGAACCAAGACTAATTTGAACAGTTTTATTGGGAAATCACATGTACAAACAACATTTAAGAGGCGTTTCAATTAACTCATTAATATTCCATATTATTAACAAACAAAACACTCTTCATAGTAAAATTTTTGAAATGCAATTTAAATTTTAATGGCCAAAAAATGAATTTATCAAAGATATCTTCGCAAAACATAAAAAATTCATTCCTATCTAAATCTTTGCCTCCCGTATGGGAATTCAGCCTTATTTTTTAGAACCCACGCTAAAACTCCCAAGAAATGGGTTTCAAAATAATAAATTTTCCCACGCGTATTGTTTATTGATTGTAATTTATTTATTTTTGGTCTACATAATTTATGTTAGAAAATGCATTTTATAATATTTCTACAATTTTGCGCTTCAAAAAGAAACAGTAAAAAAGGATTTAAGAAAAACATATATCGCCATTTCAAAAAAATTATTCATTTGGAAACTGTAGCTTAATATCTATAATTTGAAAAATTATTTTCAGAATCTCGCAAGAACTGCCAAAGAAACGCGTATAATATGACAGTATTCAGGCGACTTAACAATTTAATTCCCTTTCACATTCCAACATTCCATTGGTGAATGTCATAGAGCAAATATCAATAACTGCTCATTAGGCTATATGATTATTGCGCAATAGCAGTTTCTTATTATTCTAGAGAACCAAGACTAATTTGAACAGTTTTATTGGAAAATCACATGTACAAACAACATTTAAGAGGCGTTTCAATTAACTAATTAATATTCCATATTATTAACAAACAAAACATTCTTCAGAGTAAAATTTTTGAAATGCAATTAAAATTTTAATGGACAAAAAATGAATTTCTCAAAGATATCTTCGCAAAACATAAAAAATTCATTCCTATCTAAATCTTTGCCTCCCGTATGGGAACTCAGCCTTTATTTTTTAGAACCCACGCTAAAACTCCCAAGAAATGGGTTTCAAAATAATAAATTTTCCCACCCGTATTGTTTATTGATTGTAATTTATTTATTTTTGGTCTACATAATTTATGTTAGAAAATGCATTTTATAATGTTTCTACAAGTTTGCGCTTCAAAAAGAAACAGTAAAAAAGGATTTAAGAAAAACATATATCGCCATTTCAAAAAAATTATTCATTTGGAAACTGTAGCTTAATATCTATAATTTGAAAAATTATTTTCAGAATCTCGCTAGAACTAGCCAAAGAAACGCGTATAATATGACAGTATTCAGGCGACTTAACAATTTAATTCCCTTTCACATTCCAACATTCCATTGGTGAATGTCATAGAGCAAATATCATTAACTGCTCATTAGGCTATATGATTATTGCGCAATAGCAGTTTCTTATTATTCTAGAGAACCAAGACTAATTTGAACAGTTTTATTGGAAAATCACATGTACAAACAACATTTAAGAGGCGTTTCAATTAACTAATTAATATTCCATATTATTAACAAACAAAATACTCTTCATAGTAAAATTTTTGAAATGCAATTAAAATTTTAATGGACAAAAAATGAATTTCTCAAAGATATCTGCGCAAAACATAAAAAATTCATTCCTATCTAAATCTTTGCCTCCCGTATGGGAACTCAGCCTTTATTTTTTAGAACCCACGCTAAAACTCCCAAGAAATGGGTTTCAAAATAATAAATTTTCCCACCCGTATTGTTTATTGATTGTAATTTATTTATTTTTGGTCTACATAATTTATGTTAGAAAATGCATTTTATAATGTTTCTACAATTTTGCGCTTCAAAAAGAAACAGTAAAAAAGGATTTAAGAAAAACATATATCGCCATTTCAAAAAAATTATTCATTTGGAAACTGTAGCTTAATATCTATAATTTGAAAAATTATTTTCAGAATCTCGCTAGAACTACCAAAGAAACGCGTATAATATGACAGTATTCAGGCGACTTGACAATTTAATTCCCTTTCACATTCCAACATTCCATTGGTGAATGTCATAGAGCAAATATCAATAACTGCTCATTAGGCTATATGATTATTGCGCAATAGCAGTTTCTTATTATTCTAGAGAACCAAGACTAATTTGAACAGTTTTATTGGAAAATCACATGTACAAACAACATTTAAGAGGCGTTTCAATTAACTAATTAATATTCCATATTATTAACAAACAAAACATTCTTCAGAGTAAAATTTTTGAAATGCAATTAAAATTTTAATGGACAAAAAATGAATTTCTCAAAGATATCTTCGCAAAACATAAAAAATTCATTCCTATCTAAATCTTTGACTCCCGTATGGGAACTCAGCCTTTATTTTTTAGAACCCACGCTAAAACTCCCAAGAAATGGGTTTCAAAATAATAAATTTTCCCACCCGTATTGTTTATTGATTGTAATTTATTTATTTTTGGTCTACATAATTTATGTTAGAAAATGCATTTTATAATGTTTCTACAATTTTGCGCTTCAAAAAGAAACAGTAAAAAAGGATTTAAGAAAAACATATATCGCCATTTCAAAAAAATTATTCATTTGGAAACTGTAGCTTAATATCTATAATTTGAAAAATTATTTTCAGAATCTCGCTAGAACTGCCAAAGAAACGCGTATAATATGACAGTATTCAGGCGACTTAACAATTTAATTCCCTTTCACATTCCAACATTCCATTGGTGAATGTCATAGAGCAAATATCAATAACTGCTCATTAGGCTATATGATTATTGCGCAATAGCAGTTTCTTATTATTCTAGAGAACCAAGACTAATTTGAACAGTTTTATTGGAAAATCACATGTACAAACAACATTTAAGAGGCGTTTCAATTAACTAATTAATATTCCATATTATTAACAAACAAAATACTCTTCATAGTAAAATTTTTGAAATGCAATTTAAATTTTAATGGCCAAAAAATGAATTTATCAAAGATATCTTCGCAAAACATAAAAAATCATTCCTATCTAAATCTTTGCCTCCCGTATGGGAATTCAGCCTTTGTTTTTTAGAACCCACGCTAAAACTCCCAAGAAATGGGTTTCAAAATAATAAATTTTCCCACGCGTATTGTTTATTGATTGTAATTTATTTATTTTTGGTCTACATAATTTATGTTAGAAAATGCATTTTATAATATTTCTACAATTTTGCGCTTCAAAAAGAAACAGTAAAAAAGGATTTAAGAAAAACATATATCGCCATTTCAAAAAAATTATTCATTTGGAAACTGTAGCTTAATATCTATAATTTGAAAAATTATTTTCAGAATCTCGCAAGAACTGCCAAAGAAACGCGTATAATATGACAGTATTCAGGCGACTTAACAATTTAATTCCCTTTCACATTCCAACATTCCATTGGTGAATGTCATAGAGCAAATATCAATAACTGCTCATTAGGCTATATGATTATTGCGCAATAGCAGTTTCTTATTATTCTAGAGAACCAAGACTAATTTGAACAGTTTTATTGGAAAATCACATGTACAAACAACATTTAAGAGGCGTTTCAATTAACTAATTAATATTCCATATTATTAACAAACAAAACATTCTTCAGAGTAAAATTTTTGAAATGCAATTAAAATTTTAATGGACAAAAAATGAATTTCTCAAAGATATCTTCGCAAAACATAAAAAATTCATTCCTATCTAAATCTTTGCCTCCCGTATGGGAACTCAGCCTTTATTTTTTAGAACCCACGCTAAAACTCCCAAGAAATGGGTTTCAAAATAATAAATTTTCCCACCCGTATTGTTTATTGATTGTAATTTATTTATTTTTGGTCTACATAATTTATGTTAGAAAATGCATTTTATAATGTTTCTACAATTTTGCGCTTCAAAAAGAAACAGTAAAAAAGGATTTAAGAAAAACATATATCGCCATTTCAAAAAAATTATTCATTTGGAAACTGTAGCTTAATATCTATAATTTGAAAAATTATTTTCAGAATCTCGCTAGAACTGCCAAAGAAACGCGTATAATATGACAGTATTCAGGCGACTTAACAATTTAATTCCCTTTCACATTCCAACATTCCATTGGTGAATGTCATAGAGCAAATATCAATAACTGCTCATTAGGCTATATGATTATTGCGCAATAGCAGTTTCTTATTATTCTAGAGAACCAAGACTAATTTGAACAGTTTTATTGGAAAATCACATGTACAAACAACATTTAAGAGGCGTTTCAATTAACTAATTAATATTCCATATTATTAACAAACAAAATACTCTTCATAGTAAAATTTTTGAAATGCAATTTAAATTTTAATGGCCAAAAAATGAATTTATCAAAGATATCTTCGCAAAACATAAAAAATCATTCCTATCTAAATCTTTGCCTCCCGTATGGGAATTCAGCCTTTGTTTTTTAGAACCCACGCTAAAACTCCCAAGAAATGGGTTTCAAAATAATAAATTTTCCCACGCGTATTGTTTATTGATTGTAATTTATTTATTTTTGGTCTACATAATTTATGTTAGAAAATGCATTTTATAATATTTCTACAATTTTGCGCTTCAAAAAGAAACAGTAAAAAAGGATTTAAGAAAAACATATATCGCCATTTCAAAAAAATTATTCATTTGGAAACTGTAGCTTAATATCTATAATTTGAAAAATTATTTTCAGAATCTCGCAAGAACTGCCAAAGAAACGCGTATAATATGACAGTATTCAGGCGACTTAACAATTTAATTCCCTTTCACATTCCAACATTCCATTGGTGAATGTCATAGAGCAAATATCAATAACTGCTCATTAGGCTATATGATTATTGCGCAATAGCAGTTTCTTATTATTCTAGAGAACCAAGACTAATTTGAACAGTTTTATTGGAAAATCACATGTACAAACAACATTTAAGAGGCGTTTCAATTAACTAATTAATATTCCATATTATTAACAAACAAAACATTCTTCAGAGTAAAATTTTTGAAATGCAATTAAAATTTTAATGGACAAAAAATGAATTTCTCAAAGATATCTTCGCAAAACATAAAAAATTCATTCCTATCTAAATCTTTGCCTCCCGTATGGGAACTCAGCCTTTATTTTTTAGAACCCACGCTAAAACTCCCAAGAAATGGGTTTCAAAATAATAAATTTTCCCACCCGTATTGTTTATTGATTGTAATTTATTTATTTTTGGTCTACATAATTTATGTTAGAAAATGCATTTTATAATGTTTCTACAATTTTGCGCTTCAAAAAGAAACAGTAAAAAAGGATTTAAGAAAAACATATATCGCCATTTCAAAAAAATTATTCATTTGGAAACTGTAGCTTAATATCTATAATTTGAAAAATTATTTTCAGAATCTCGCTAGAACTACCAAAGAAACGCGTATAATATGACAGTATTCAGGCGACTTGACAATTTAATTCCCTTTCACATTCCAACATTCCATTGGTGAATGTCATAGAGCAAATATCAATAACTGCTCATTAGGCTATATGATTATTGCGCAATAGCAGTTTCTTATTATTCTAGAGAACCAAGACTAATTTGAACAGTTTTATTGGAAAATCACATGTACAAACAACATTTAAGAGGCGTTTCAATTAACTAATTAATATTCCATATTATTAACAAACAAAACATTCTTCAGAGTAAAATTTTTGAAATGCAATTAAAATTTTAATGGACAAAAAATGAATTTCTCAAAGATATCTTCGCAAAACATAAAAAATTCATTCCTATCTAAATCTTTGCCTCCCGTATGGGAACTCAGCCTTTATTTTTTAGAACCCACGCTAAAACTCCCAAGAAATGGGTTTCAAAATAATAAATTTTCCCACCCGTATTGTTTATTGATTGTAATTTATTTATTTTTGGTCTACATAATTTATGTTAGAAAATGCATTTTATAATGTTTCTACAATTTTGCGCTTCAAAAAGAAACAGTAAAAAAGGATTTAAGAAAAACATATATTCGCCATTTCAAAAAAATTATTCATTTGGAAACTGTAGCTTAATATCTATAATTTGAAAAATTATTTTCAGAATCTCGCTAGAACTGCCAAAGAAACGCGTATAATATGACAGTATTCAGGCGACTTAACAATTTAATTCCCTTTCACATTCCAACATTCCATTGGTGAATGTCATAGAGCAAATATCAATAACTGCTCATTAGGCTATATGATTATTGCGCAATAGCAGTTTCTTATTATTCTAGAGAACCAAGACTAATTTGAACAGTTTTATTGGAAAATCACATGTACAAACAACATTTAAGAGGCGTTTCAATTAACTAATTAATATTCCATATTATTAACAAACAAAATACTCTTCATAGTAAAATTTTTGAAATGCAATTTAAATTTTAATGGCCAAAAAATGAATTTATCAAAGATATCTTCGCAAAACATAAAAAATCATTCCTATCTAAATCTTTGCCTCCCGTATGGGAATTCAGCCTTTGTTTTTTAGAACCCACGCTAAAACTCCCAAGAAATGGGTTTCAAAATAATAAATTTTCCCACGCGTATTGTTTATTGATTGTAATTTATTTATTTTTGGTATACATAATTTATGTTAGAAAATGCATTTTATAATGTTTCTACAATTTTGCGCTTCAAAAAGAAACAGTAAAAAAGGATTTAAGAAAAACATATATCGCCATTTCAAAAAAATTATTCATTTGGAAACTGTAGCTTAATATCTATAATTTGAAAAATTATTTTCAGAATCTCGCTAGAACTGCCAAAGAAACGCGTATAATATGACAATTCAGGCGACTTAACAATTTAATTCCCTTTCACATTCCAACATTCCATTGGTGAATGTCATAGAGCAAATATCAATAACTGCTCATTAGGCTATATGATTATTGCGCAATAGCAGTTTCTTATTATTCTAGAGAACCAAGACTAATTTGAACAGTTTTATTGGAAAATCACATGTACAAACAACATTTAAGAGGCGTTTCAATTAACTAATTAATATTCCATATTATTAACAAACAAAATACTCTTCATAGTAAAATTTTTGAAATGCAATTTAAATTTTAATGGCCAAAAAATGAATTTATCAAAGATATCTTCGCAAAACATAAAAAATCATTCCTATCTAAATCTTTGCCTCCCGTATGGGAATTCAGCCTTTGTTTTTTAGAACCCACGCTAAAACTCCCAAGAAATGGGTTTCAAAATAATAAATTTTCCCACGCGTATTGTTTATTGATTGTAATTTATTTATTTTTGGTCTACATAATTTATGTTAGAAAATGCATTTTATAATGTTTCTACAATTTTGCGCTTCAGAAAGAAACAGTAAAAAAAGATTTAAGAAAAACATATATCGCCATTTCAAAAAAAATATTCATTTGGAAACTGTAGCTTAATATCTATAATTTGAAAAATTATTTTCAGAATCTCGCCAGAACTGCCAAAGAAACGCGTATAATATGACAGTATTCAGGCGACTTAACAATTTAATTCCCTTTCACATTCCAACATTCCATTGGTGAATGTCATAGAGCAAATATCAATAACTGCTCATTAGGCTATATGATTATTGCGCAATAGCAGTTTCTTATTATTCTAGAGAACCAAGACTAATTTGAACAGTTTTATTGGAAAATCACATGTACAAACAACATTTAAGAGGCGTTTCAATTAACTAATTAATATTCCATATTATTAACAAACAAAACATTCTTCAGAGTAAAATTTTTGAAATGCAATTAAAATTTTAATGGACAAAAAATGAATTTCTCAAAGATATCTTCGCAAAACATAAAAAATTCATTCCTATCTAAATCTTTGCCTCCCGTATGGGAACTCAGCCTTTATTTTTTAGAACCCACGCTAAAACTCCCAAGAAATGGGTTTCAAAATAATAAATTTTCCCACCCGTATTGTTTATTGATTGTAATTTATTTATTTTTGGTCTACATAATTTATGTTAGAAAATGCATTTTATAATGTTTCTACAATTTTGCGCTTCAAAAAGAAACAGTAAAAAAGGATTTAAGAAAAACATATATCGCCATTTCAAAAAAATTATTCATTTGGAAACTGTAGCTTAATATCTATAATTTGAAAAATTATTTTCAGAATCTCGCTAGAACTGCCAAACAAACGCGTATAATATGACAGTATTCAGGCAACTTAACAATTTAATTCCCTTTCACATTCCAACATTCCATTGGTGAATGTCATAGAGCAAATATCAATAACTGCTCATTAGGCTATATGATTATTGCGCAATAGCAGTTTCTTATTATTCTAGAGAACCAAGACTAATTTGAACAGTTTTATTGGAAAATCACATGTACAAACAACATTTAAGAGGCGTTTCAATTAACTAATTAATATTCCATATTATTAACAAACAAAACATTCTTCAGAGTAAAATTTTTGAAATGCAATTAAAATTTTAATGGACAAAAAATGAATTTCTCAAAGATATCTTCGCAAAACATAAAAAATTCATTCCTATCTAAATCTTTGCCTCCCGTATGGGAACTCAGCCTTTATTTTTTAGAACCCACGCTAAAACTCCCAAGAAATGGGTTTCAAAATAATAAATTTTCCCACCCGTATTGTTTATTGATTGTAATTTATTTATTTTTGGTCTACATAATTTATGTTAGAAAATGCATTTTATAATGTTTCTACAATTTTGCGCTTCAAAAAGAAACAGTAAAAAAGGATTTAAGAAAAACATATATCGCCATTTCAAAAAAATTATTCATTTGGAAACTGTAGCTTAATATCTATAATTTGAAAAATTATTTTCAGAATCTCGCTAGAACTGCCAAACAAACGCGTATAATATGACAGTATTCAGGCAACTTAACAATTTAATTCCCTTTCACATTCCAACATTCCATTGGTGAATGTCATAGAGCAAATATCAATAACTGCTCATTAGGCTATATGATTATTGCGCAATAGCAGTTTCTTATTATTCTAGAGAACCAAGACTAATTTGAACAGTTTTATTGGAAAATCACATGTACAAACAACATTTAAGAGGCGTTTCAATTAACTAATTAATATTCCATATTATTAACAAACAAAACATTCTTCAGAGTAAAATTTTTGAAATGCAATTAAAATTTTAATGGACAAAAAATGAATTTCTCAAAGATATCTTCGCAAAACATAAAAAATTCATTCCTATCTAAATCTTTGCCTCCCGTATGGGAACTCAGCCTTTATTTTTTAGAACCCACGCTAAAACTCCCAAGAAATGGGTTTCAAAATAATAAATTTTCCCACCCGTATTGTTTATTGATTGTAATTTATTTATTTTTGGTCTACATAATTTATGTTAGAAAATGCATTTTATAATGTTTCTACAATTTTGCGCTTCAAAAAGAAACAGTAAAAAAGGATTTAAGAAAAACATATATCGCCATTTCAAAAAAATTATTCATTTGGAAACTGTAGCTTAATATCTATAATTTGAAAAATTATTTTCAGAATCTCGCTAGAACTGCCAAACAAACGCGTATAATATGACAGTATTCAGGCGACTATTTGACCCCGCCCCCTTCTCGCCGCACGCTCTCGCCCCCCTCCCCCGCTGGTGACGTGAATTTTTCCCTTTATGAGAGCAAATTAATGTTTATTATCCATTGCCAATGTGGCCGAGTGGTTAGTGCGTCAGTCTGGCCGCCCCCTCTGGGGTTCGGATCCGCTTGGTGCGGGGAATTTTTGATGAATTTTAAATGAATTTAAATTCAACGTCTTTGACCTTTAAGATGTTTAAATAATTTAAAATTAAATTAAAATAATTTGCATAAAGTCGCGCACTTGAAAAAAGTCGCGCAGTAAGAAAAAGTCGCGCACCACTGCAATAGGTTTGGATTTGCAAGAAAAAATCAATAAAATAATTTGCATAAAGTCGCGCACTTGAAAAAAGTCGCGCAGTAAGAAAAAGTCGCGCACCCCCTGCAATAGGTTTGGGTTAGCAAAAAAATCAATAAAAAATTTGCATAAAGTCGCGCAGCAAAAAAAAGTCGCGCAATAGGTTTTGGCTTCGGTACTGAAAAATTTTGGCGCTCAAATGGCCCGCGCTCACTTGGCGGCGCTCAAATGGCTGGCGCTCAGTTGGCCTGCAGCCATCCCATAGGTATGGGGGGCTACCGTAATCCGGACAAATCACAGTCTCTTACTACTAGCTGCATTATGGACTTCGTCCCCGTAGATATATTGGTAAGTCTCAAGTCGAACTTAAATTAATTGTGTTCTAACCCATGTTACACAATAATGCCTGCCGAAGGAACCCATGCCTTTCTTTTTATCTGAAATCAAAACATGCTTTCGAGTTGTTTTTGGTGTTTCTTATCACGAATATGGCTTTCTTTTTTGCCTATTCCGAATCCCGAACTTAAACCAAAAGTCTATTGTTCAAAAATTGATTAAAACAAGCAAAAATTAGCCACAAACCATTGGCACATCTAAAATGGCATTTATACTCGAACAAAAAAAAACAAATTTTGTGTTTTCGGTCTTTTGTTAGATTTGGGACTTGGATTAGGCCTCATATTCGTGGTAAATGACTCTCAGCCCCGCCCCCCCCCCCCACTGAAGACATATTTTAAACCTTTTGAAAGAAAAAATTTTCAGCTAAAAGGAGGGGGGCGGGCTGGGAATCGATCAGTGAGTTATATCCAATCCTTAACACTCAAAATCAGGTGTATGTGATTTACACATCCCTTTTCAGACATTCGAAAAATCACACCTTCATAATCGTCTGACCGGGTACAGAAGAGTATGTTTGCAACAATATTATATGCTTGTGCTTTCCGGAATTTATCATTATTTAATTTTTAAATGGTGAATATTTGCAACTATTTTACAGGCTTTCTCAATTCTTCCACGAAAGTTTGCAACAAACGAAGCTTTGAGAGCCGAGATTCGACGATTATTCGAAACTAACAGAGGAATAAACTCAGTGCTTCTTTTATGTGATTGTTGCGTTGGACGATGCATTGATTCCCGAAGGACAGTCGAAATATCATTTGGTGGGTTTAAAGGGATTTTTATAAAAAAAAATATTTTTGGCAAAAGTTTAGGTGGTCTCTCCACTCTTCTTGAAAAAGATATTCAAGAGAAGTGGGGTTCCAATTAAATCCTTACCGCATTGATTTACAATACATATTTTTTCCAGCTCAAAATTTGTAATCAGAGCCCTGCGGGCATTTTTGTTTTGAGTGGGAGGGATTACAGCCCATGATCCCTCTGAATGCGAAACTTTTATAGAATATTTAGTTGCTTTTTTATCCTTTCTGCCCAAAAGGCTAATTTTCCTATTTGGCATTTTTATTTTTCTATGAAAAACTAAAAGGGGCCGAACCCTCGGAATTAAGCAAAATTTGAAATAGGACTCTCTTCATTGAATACATGCACATAAGCATTTTTGGCTTTTTTTGCCTTGCATTTGATATGAAATATCCGGGATTTGAATTCCATTAAAAATAGCATTTATTTTAATCCAAAAATGGCACTTTTATCTAATTCCAAATACGTATGTCTGATCATTCACAATTCTGATGAATTTTGAATGCCCCGTGCCAACAGAGTTTTGAGATTCGGCACGTTTTGAACAACGAGAATATGGTAAAATGAGTTTTGCCATAGATTTGAGCATCTTTTGGTTCATTTGGTTTTAGGCGTATGACATCGTCAGAATACACTTTCCCTTTGCAATGGACCGTGAAATGATTATGCACGAATTGTTGGGGGTTATGTCCCGTCTTTGTTTGGCAATTGAATCGGTTAGATACCAATGGACAAAAATTCAAAAGTTTTTGGTTTTTCAACCTATTTGTTCTGGCTTTTCAAAATAATTAATTCATTTTCAAATTCGATATTTAATATATTGATATTTAAACATTTTATTTAATTAAAATTTCGATAAAACATTAATTTATTATTCCACAGGCGACGAACGGACTGTACAATCACATGGTTGCCCAGTGAGTTGTTTGGTGTTTTGCAGTAAGAATGAACGTGTGACAAAATGCTTTATCTGTTGTTGTTCAATTTCATTTAAAAAGTTTGTTCTCAGTGACCATAAAATAAATAAAAATATTCACATTTTTTTTACTAAAAAGACCAATTAAAAATTTTTTTAAATTATATTTCTAACCTGCGCTATCAGCTTCTAAAATTTTTTTTCGAATTTATAAAATATTCTATGAATACTAAACAAAAAATTTTCTGTGAAATTTCTCGTCAATATAATTGACCATTTTTACAAAATACC
Source organism: Heterodera schachtii (assembly GCA_023374025.1). Lineage (NCBI taxonomy): Eukaryota > Metazoa > Nematoda > Chromadorea > Rhabditida > Heteroderidae > Heterodera > Heterodera schachtii. Next base: position 429,545 of record SIJG01000099.1, on the reverse strand, counting down.
CTTGCAGAAGAAAAAAATGGAATTTTTCTCAAAATTGGCCAAATTTAATGTTCCAAAATTATAGCACAAATTTCAAACATGTACCAACTTTTTTATGCACTTGAAAAATTTATGCTAATATAAACTTTCGATGCTGATCAAAAGAGCCAATTGCACCATCAGCAGATCACTCCTTCATGTATGTGTTCGGTAGTGATCAAAAGTTAGCACCCCCAGTAGAGGATTTGAGTTTCAGCTCGATTGGCGACGGAAATAGGTGAAAGAATGACAAGTTAATTAGAAAATATTTGATAAAATTTTCAAATTATTTCTCTAAAATTTGCTTTGGTCAATCACGGAGTTGTGGTCCAAGCGTTAGTCTCACTCAGTCTTGGTCCCAGTTTTTCTCATAAATCCAGATCCCGTGAATACATTTTCTCAACCTTTTTGTATTCTCCAAATTTAGTGAATTCTTTTTGGATTTCACCCATTAAATATCGATCCCTTGTTTTGTCTTGGAATGGCTTTTCCTTAATTTAAAATCAAACTCGGCTTATTAAAGCCTGAATTATTATATTTTTTGCTCGCATTAATAAAAAAAAATGACACTTTTACCGAAATATTTTATTTTTGATTAACTTTTATAGTTCGTTTCATTTAGTTAGTAATTTGAGAAAATATTCGTAAAACACTAAAATAGTTCAAGGTGAACACGCACAAAGTCACTTCTGCTGTTGATCATTAAGGTGTCGAGAAGTCTAAAAACAAAAGACGAATTAAAGATTTTGAAAAATAAAACTAAATCCATCTGAGTACGGACCGCTTTTCAGAAAATTTCCTAGATTTCTGGAGAATTTTTGAATCCTTCCGTTTTTGGGCATTGGTACGCATTGCTTGTGAATAAAAATATATATATATATCACTGACCGATCATCCAAATTTTCTTCATCGACATGAATGAAAATTCGGTTTCGATTTCGCTGGTTCATGTTGTCCTCCCATTCCTCTGCTTCCTTCTCCCATTTGGCCCATTTGTTCTCATCGCGGCACATCGGAGAACGGACCATCACAAATTTCGTAACGTATTCAGGTACAGTAACCAGCCCGTACTCGAGTACTGTCTTTGTCAGTACCATTCGCTCTCCCGTCAAATCATTCGTCAAATCGAATGGCAAAATCGAAGTGTGAGCAAGCGAAACGAGACAAATGTTAATGATGAAATTTGCAGGGGAAGAAGCATCCAAAAAGGCCTGAAATTCGATCATGCGCATTTAAGGGGTGATTGATATCCTTAATTTTTTCCATAATAAAAAAGAAATATGTCGTGAATATCTTAAAAATTCCTTAACTTCAAGTCCTAGACCTGGCTTTTCAAAAATAATCTTTTTTTGCAAATATCAAATAGAAAATTTTTGACAGAAAATTATTCATAACTTGGCATTACCCAGAAAATACAGGTTTTTCATGCCTAACCAGTTCAAACTAAAACTAATTGAAATTTTATAATTAGAGTGAATTGACGTCAACTCATTTTTGGCTTTGGTAATGCCATCCTTTCCCATTAGGTAATGAATTTAATTACCGCTTTAAATTCGTCTATTTTTGGTGCCAGTTGGTACTCCTGCTCAGTGGATTCGAGCTCACAACAAGACATTCGCGGCGAACCGTCCGGACGAGGGGGCGAGCACAGTAACCATTTGGCCTACGCTTGGCAATCCGTCGCCGTGGCACTGTCGTCGGCGGGAAAAGCGGGAAACTGTCCATAGGAAGACACTGAGTGAAGGGTTTGGCAATCGCGCAGAATGGACGAGGAAAATTGACGAAAATGGTGCAAATTGTTGTGGTGGGTAAATTCAATGGCGCGAATTTCGCTGCGTAACATTGGCCAAATGTTGCGCACAACGAACGCCAAAACGCGGTCACTTTCCGTTTGAATCTCCAAATTTGTGCCAAAAGAGGCAAAATTTGGAAGAAAACGGCGCAGAAAAGCGACAACATTGTGGTCAATGTAACTGAAAAGTAATGCGGAACCGATGTATAATCTGATAAATTTTGTCATTTTTTGGACGGGTCACTGCTTCCCTTCTGTAAAATTCTTAGAATTTTTCAATATAAAATGGGTGTTAAATTTAAAAACCTAAAAAAATAAAGAATTTTTCAAGCGGAGTGCAATTCGTCACAAATTGTTTTCAAAAGACAAATTGGGCTCATTAAACTGACTAATTAATATAAATTGGGCTAATTTTTGAAAATTCGCCTATTTTATGTTTAAACCAGGGGTGCGATCTGTTCTGATTTATCAGAAATGTTCTGATTTGGAGGGTCCAAATCTGATAAAATAAAAATGTTCTGATTTGTCAGAAATGTTCTGATTTTGGGATAGCGACCAAAATTTGTTCTGATTTCTTAGATAAACTCATATTTTGAAATTTTGTGGCATAATGTCACTTTTTATCAAGAAAAATATAAGATTTGTTGCAAAATTTGGTCGTTTTTTGACAAAAATCTGTTAACAAATCGCATTAAAAATCGCAAAATTTTTCCCGGCGGCGCCTATCGGCACCGCCGGACCCTCTGTCCCTCCCTCCAAAATTTTTTTAAAAAAAGCTCCGCAAAAAAAGCGTTTTTAAGCAAAAAAGTCGTCGCTTGACTTTTAATTTATTGAGAAAATTGGCCTTTTTTGGTAAAAATCTGTTAAGAAATCCGAACGAAATTACAAAAATTTTTCCAGCGGCGCCTATCGGCACCGCCGGAGCCTCTTCTCTCGCCCATTCATCAAAAGTTTTTTTGGAAAAATGCGCCGCAAAAAAATTCTTAAAAATCTAATTTTTTCATCCCGAGTGTACTGAAATTTACGATTTGCTAAACCTCACAAAAATCATTAAAGATGTAATTGTTGGCGAAAAATATAAATTTTAATACATTTTTGATCGAATAAATTGTAAAAAAACTGATTTGAAGCAATTTTGCAAAATGTTCTGATTTTCGATCCCAAAATCTGATTTTTTGGGCTCGATGTTCTGATTTTAAAAATTTGTCGATCGCACCCCTGGTTTAAACCAATAAAAATTTAAAAGCTATATTGTAAATTTACATTTCAGTGATGCCTGAGAACTCGGCGCTTCAATTCAAGAAAAGACTCGAGTTTTTTGAGGACTAAAGCCACTGAGTCGAGTCTCTGTCTCAAATCCCGTGAAATTTCCTGCTTCGACCAACACTCACTGTTTTCAATACTTTATATGTATGCGGTGAAATCCGATGATGTTGTTAGACAATGGCTTCTGCGGAATTGGCAAAATTTTCCAACCCCAATTAGGGCTTTTTTCCATCTTTTTAATTTCCATTTCCTTGGCCCCATTCTCGTCAATTTTGCAGCAAATTTCCATATAGTAGAGCGTCCATTTGCGTGTTTTAAAGTGTTCGTCCACTCGTCCGTCAAATCGGCTGCTGACCAACGCAATGCCAAGGCCGAGTTGAGAAGGCGGCAGCAAATTGAACACCGCGTGCCAATCAGCGGGACAAATGGAGCAGAAAAATGAAATTTATTAAATAAATATGTTAAATTATTATTTAAATAATTTTTAAATTAAATAAAATCGTAAATTATTATTTTTATTAAATTACATTTCTTTGTCCATTTGTTTTCCGCTTCTTTTGGATTGTCCGACATTTTCAGTATCAAAAATAGTTTAAGACCCATTTTTAAATGCTAAGAAAAACTAAAAACATCATTTACTCGTTTAACGATTAATAATTTTTAAGCAGGTCCAATTCATTTTTCTTCAAAAAATTGGAAGAAAAATGCCAAAAGCAGTCAAAACTATGGCATTTTCTGTGAAATGGTAAAACTATGCTCAAAATGATGCCTCTTCAGCTCTAACATTAGCAGATGGACACAAAAAAAAGGAGTGAGTGAATGGGAAATGCGCAGATGGAAAATGGAGGAGCCCAAAGGTCACACACCCCAAGGGCAATCAATGGACGAAAAATTTTTCCATCTTCGCGTTTCCCATTCACTCGCTTATTTCTTTTCTTTTTTTTGTCCATCTCCTGCTGTATGTTGTGTTGTTAGCTGAAGAAGGCATCGTTTCATATAAAAGTAGCGCCCGTAGCTCAGTTGGTTAGAGCACGGCACTGATTGCTGGGGTCGTGGGTTCGAGTCCCACCGGGCAAGATACCTTTTATGTTCTACAATATACGTTTTGACCCTCACTGAAAATATTTTTTTAAATACACTTCTAGCGTAGTTTTATGCACTGAAAAGGAATATAACATCAGTTTTGGTTAAATCCGACTAAATTCGAACAAAAAGTCGAAAATTCACATTTTCAAAATTTATTTTTATGTTAGAATCTATAGATAAGAGACCTCGAAAACTCCCAGGAAGGCGAAGACCTTTTACACGACTTTTTAAATTTTTATTATTTTTTCAAAAGTGGTAGGGGACTAAGCACACATTACCAATACAGTATTTACTGGTCAATGGTCAAAAACATCCCAGTAGAGAATTTGGTGCTTTTTCCAGTGGGATTGCTTATTTTTATAGAAAAATTTCCCAAACCCCTAGGAATTTTTTTTTAAAATTTCCCCAATTTTCAGGGTATTTCATAGTGTCCCGATCACTATGAAGGAGTATTCTGATCAAGTCGGTGTAAAAGACTTTTTTGTTCAGCATCAAAACAAAAGCCTGCATGAATTATTTGCATTTTTATGAGCATTTTGAAATAATTTTTTAAGTCTGGTAAAAGACTTTTTCCGTCCCAAAAGTGATCAGTTCCTGTTCCGGTCCCAATATTTCAAATGGTTGTGAACAAAATTTGATAAAATTTTGCATACCAATAGAGCACAGATATTGCTACAAAAAGGGCTTACAACTAGTATATTTGACAATTATTAATTACAAAAATCACCACTGAGCAAATTTTGCAGCTTTGGTAAAAGACTTTTTTCCACCAGTGTAAGTACCTTGAATCTAAATCGGTAACTAATTATATAAAAATGAGGAGGATAATCCTTTGCAAAATTTGCCTCTTGGAATTAAAAACGTTTATATTTAAAAATGAATATAACTTATTTACAATTGGATACAGTGAGAAAGTTGTCCGATTTAATTAATTTTAAGGTTTTATACAACTTTTTTTGTCATTTTTTGGGTAAATATGTGGGTTTTTGAGTCGGAATTTTTAATGATTTCCTTTTAAAAACTAGAATTGCACGGACCGTTGTGAAAAACCGGGACCGGACTTGTTTTCAAATGGGACCGAGTCATTTCCAAGAAAAAATGCAAATCAAAAATTAGTTAATTATTTTCAACTGAAATAAAAAAAATCGTTCCTTTATACTTTTTTTCGAATTCGTCATAGATTTTGTCTTTTTTTCATTAAATATTTAATTACGTGGCTTATTGTGACTAAAAGCCTGGGACGGAGTCCCGGGAATGACAAAAACAATTTTTTGGAATAAAATTCTTTAAAATAAAAAATTTTATCAACCATCTTCTAATGAAAGAACTTTAAATTTTTTTAAAATTATTTTTTAAATTTTCAAAAATTTTTTTTTAAAATAAAATTAATTTTCCATTGGCGCTATTAGGCGCCGTCAGGATTATTTATAAAATTAGCTAGATTTAGTTAAGTTTATTGACCCATAAATGAGAATTTTTGTGGGTTTGTGGAAGAAATAATTTTTTGAATAATTATCTAATTTTATCACATAAATTGTTAACATTTTTCTCAAAATATGGAAACAATGACAAATTACCAACTGATCAATAAATCCCAATAAATCATGAAACTTCAGCAACAGCAACAGCAATCAAATACTCCGTTATCGGCTCTCATTCATTTGATTTTGTGATCCGCAATTTCGAGAAGCGCTTTTTGGGTGGCAATGTATCAATTTGATTGACAACGGTTGGGTTTAAATCAGCCGTTAATGACGACCCTAATGGCGAGTCTGCTTTATCCTCTGGGTTGGATTTGTGTCCGATTTTTAGTTGAGAATTGGTATTGATATTGTGCGGATTGCTTGGTTGGAAATGCGCTGATAAAGTTGACGATGAAGCGGATGAAAATGAGTCAACTCGCTCAAATGGCACTTTTGCTTGTAAATGGGGCGGTGAGGCGGGCGATGGTGAGGAGGAAGATGAATCGGAGAATGAGTGTATCCGATTTAATGATGATTGATTCTCGGGGCTTTGTTCGGGAATGACACCGGATTCATTTTGATCATCTTTGGCCACAGGCATAGAAGTTGAAAGAAATTTCAGTTTTGCGTAAAGGGTCGCTTCACAAGTCGTAATGAGCGCACCGATCAGCAAATGGGCAACCAATGCTACAACAGCAAATCGCTGCTTCATTTTAATGTTTTTATTTTATTTTGGCGATTTGTGATGGATAATTGGATATTTTGTAATGTTTGTTATTAATGTCTACATATAATGGCACTTACATTGTAATTGATTTATTGGCTCATTGATTTTCCCATGCCAAAATGGGCAAAATTTTTCGTTTAGCGATGAAAAAATAAATTTTAAAGATCGGACGGGCCCGACGTGCATTTGCGCGCCCGGCAAAATAGGCTTTTTTTATCTGGTGGCTCGGGCCCGGTTAAAATTGTCGATCAGAACTGGGCTTTTGTGGGCTTAGATTTCTCAAGTTAATTGCCCCATATTTGAAAAATTAATAATTTTGGAAATTGCGGGATAATCCCACCGGTACCCTCCAGCTAAACTTTTGGGTCTCCATTCCGCAGAATAATCCGTAATTTTAACCGGGTCCTAAATAATATGGCTAAGTCACTTCTTCAGAAGATTAGTTGCTTTTTATTTGCTGTTTCATTCCACCCAAAAAGACTAATTTTCTTATTTTTCTCTGAAATTTCGCCGAAACTGGCCAACCCTCGTAATTAAGACAAATTTGAGATCAGGCTCCCTTCTTTGCATGCACATAAGCATTTTTGTTTAACCTTGTATTTGATATGAAACAGGGATTTGAATTCCATTACTAAATCCAACACATATGTCTGATCATAAGCCCATGCCCATTTAGAGACGCTGCTTGGAAGCAGCCATTTCAACATACGGCGTTTTGGATTTTTTAAATTATACATTGATGCTAAAATTTAATAAAATTGATGCTTAAATACACATTCTTCTGTTTTTTGGACTATGAATAAAAAATAATTAAAACTAACTTAATATTAAAAAAAACTCATTAGCCCATATTACTTTGAAGTTTTTAATATTTTGAAGTTTCAATACAATGGACTAAAATTAAAAATTAAGCCAAAAACTTGTGTTTGCGGCAAAACCGCTACAAATTCTTACTTTTTCGCCCGGCTCTGCAAATTTGGAATAATACATTATCTGGTAAAATGGAATTAGATCTGGGAAGCTTTTTTAAAATATTAAAAATATTCCAGCAATCAATTCATATCCGAAAGTTTAGTATAATTCTTGTTGATTGAATTTATAGTGCAACGAATAAATTTGTTTACGGAAATTTGCCCCTGTGAAATAATTCTTGAATGTTCAAATTATGATTTTTTTTAACATTATTTTGACATTCCCCTCGTGTATGCTTTCTTTCTGCTTTCTTCTCGTCCATTCTCTTTCTTTTAGCATTGCTTAACGCTCGACGGGCATTTCATGTAAGTGAGCGTGGCGTCTGAAAATGCAATTAATTATCAAAAAATAGTTTCAATAGTTATTAAGCTTTTTTCCAACCTTTCGCTATGCCCACGAGACCCCCGCGTGGCTCCAAATAGTTAAACGCATCAATGGACAAGTCCACGTGGTTGGGCGGGCACTCCGGGCATTTGTTGTTGATTGGAACGGTCAAACTTTAATAATTAGCATAATTAATTGGGATGATCAAAGATGGTTGGCAAGTGTCTGTCCTACCTTTTCCCATTGTAGTCAACTTTGATGCAAATGTTCTTGCAAATCGGGTCGTCCAACATGTACTGTTTGTCGGCTCGGCATGCGTCTTTCCACTGCCCGTCCGACTTGAACAATTGGCCGGACCCGGCGGCTGACATTTTTGGCTAAAACATGGCATGGTGATTCCTGAGATCCCATTTTCGTGACTTAATTCTCGACTTACCACCCCGGCGTCGAGACCGCACGCGCCGCGTCCGCCGGCACCGTAGAAGGTGAAAATGCTGTTCTTGACCGGCTTGCCCAGGTATGCATCGATGGGCCCGGCCGTTTTGATGCTCGACAGACAGCCCATGCCTAAATTTTGCGATCCTTTTCATGATATCGGATAGGCCTTAATGGATATTATGACAAATGGTACATGATGAAGAATCGCCGCCGCTGCTGCCACCAGAAGAAGATGATCCACCGCACACTCCTGTAGAAAATATGGAAAAATATTAATTCCTTTTTTTTACCGAGAAAAATTAAAAGATTAAAAATGCCGCCTTTTAATTTATAATTATTTAATTTCGTTTTTAAACTTTTGCGCTATTACCGCCGCTGTAATATTTTGCTTCAATCAGTTTGAGTGTCGGTGCGCCGTTGCCTTGAATGTTCAGTCCACCATTTCCATTTGTCGCCCCCGGTGCTATGTCGGCATTGTTGGACAGAGTGTACTGGTTGGAAGCGCCACTGACCGCTTCAAAGCCCCACTTGGACGAGATGGACGTCTATTAGGGAATGGCGGGGGTAATTAATCAAAGATATATTTTATAGTTTGTTGCCCCACTAGGTGATTAGTGTTATTAGCCTGTCCTAATATATTTATTGAAGTATTATTAAACTTTGGTATTCAATCATATGAATAGGTACCGTACCCCTGATTTTGGAGTCAGAGAGAATTTGACGGAGCACACTGTTTTGGAGCCGTCATTGTTCTTGAAGTTCACCATGTATTGGCCACCACCATTCCAAGTGGTCGCAGTTTTTAGCGACGCCGTAACGGTGGCCGAAATAATTTGTACATGGAATTGAATGACCAAAAAAATGCCGAACAGAGACAGAAAAGCGTTCATTTTTTAATAAATTCTGAAAATTTTCTAACGGGAATCATTTTTAATTAAAATTTTATTAGAAATTTTTTAGAAATTTCTAATTCATTTTAAATTCTTATTTTATTTTGTATTTTATTAATTAGAATAAAAATGAATTTAAAAATAATGCTTAAAAAGTCCATTTCATTTATATTTTCAATGAATTTATAAATTTAAAGTTTCAATTCCTTTTTTATACGAATTTAATGGCACGTATAATTTGGTTTCCGTCAGAACTTTTGCCCTTTTTTCAAATGAATATTTGCACAATTGTCATTTTTTTAATGAATTGTCCGTATTTTATTTGCTCAATACCTGATTTTTGAAAAAATTTTTGAATTTTGTCACAAAGTTCTTGCCAATTTATAATTTGGAGTTTAACAAAAAGTTTTTCAATCCATCAAATTATAACAAATAGAAAAAAAATTCGGAATTTTCATCCGTTAAGCGGGCGCAGAAAAATTTTTTCGAATCACTAAAACAAAAATTTTTTTTTTGGTCTAATTTTTCAAGATATTCATCATTATTTTCATTATGAGATTCTTAAAAAAAATTGGTATAATTAATTTGCTTTTTAAATTTTGTCCAAAATTACACTTTTGAAGACTCCGGCGGGAAGAAAGAAAGTCCTATTAAAATATAGGTGGCACGGCGGAGCTGACTGTTGCATTATGGCTCCAGAAAAATCCGTCAGTTCAAGACAATCCGCCAAAAATTCATCATTAGAAAAAGCATCAGTGCGTCAGTGTTCTTGAAAACCAGTTAATACGGTAGTATGGTGATTGGAAATTTTGGTGATTTGGCCAACTGACATTTCGCCAACTAACCCAAAATTTGGCATTTCGCCAACTAATTTCGAAACTATTGTCTATAATTGATTTTTGACGATATAATGATAATAAAATTAACATAAAAGTGAATGGTCATGTTGATGATCGATCTATCATTGTGGTCGTTTTGTATTCAGCGCGTCCGATGCCGAGCTGTTTGTCGATGTACTGGTGCTGGGACGCTGTCGATTTCGACAGTAAGAAGTTATAAAAATTACTTGGATGCCAAATTCTTGGATTTCGGCTTTTATGCTTGGAAAATTTTCTGTGCTTATTTCCAAGATTGTACTTGGAAATCGGTATTTTTGCATTTGAATGAAAAATGTCTATTTTATGAAAAAAAGTAAAAAATTTTGGCATTCTGTTAGAAATAATCATTTAGTTTTGCTATATATTTTGGAATTTGAAGTATTAATTAGAATCCTGATTAACAAATTGCTTCAAATTTTCAAAAAGATTTCTCGGCTTCGCCTATCGGCACCGCCGGAGTCCGCCTCCCTCCCGGTTCACCAAAAGTTTTTTGAAAAATCTGGCCAAAGCTATAACTATCCGAATAAAACTCACCTTTTTTAATTACGTGTTAATAAAAATTTCTGTGTACTTGAGTTTTATAAAATTTGACAGTTATGTCCTTGCAAATCGGTACAATTGAAACTTGGGAAGAGAGTTTGTGCGGTGGTAACCCTGTTATAAAGCCCATGACAAATGCTACAAAAAGTCGGAAAATTTTATCCATCATCAATTATCTGAAATATTTTGCAAGTTAAAATTGTATGAAAAAGAAAGTGATGCTAAACTTGTGATTATGACTGTAAAATCAAAGCATGCTAATCTCAAGTGAAATGCAAAAAAAGTTGTTTGTATAGGACGGACGTCAATAAAATTTTGGTTCAAATGATAAGGAAATTAAAATATTAAGAGGATATTATGGCATTCTCGACCACCCTTTCGGGGTTACAAACTCGAGAATGAAAAACAATCGTGACCCTAGTAGAATTTCTTCGTGTCTGCTCATATCAGTTGCGTTTATAGGCTTAGATTTAACTATCTACTATCTATTAAATTACTTACAATTTGTAAATAATTTTTTAAACTTTTTTTTTACTGTCGAAATCAGTCACTGTCGGATTTCCCGGCACGGTTCTGCGGCTGCCATTTCATAGAGTACGCTGACTTCGTTTTAGATGTAAAATATTCTTTCTCATTGCTTGTCATTTAATTCACAATCATTGTTCTTTAATTTTTCCATTCAATTGATTTATCATCACTGACGCATTTTCGATTACGCATTAAATAAAATCAAGGACGACTGGGCCGGTTTAAAAAAGAATTTTATTAAAAATTAAATAAATAATAATATTTCTTTTATTGTATTTAATATAAATCATTTTGCGCTTCATCATAATCAAATCGAAAGAAATATGACAACAAACCATCTGTCATTATTTGGCAAACAATTTGTATGCCTATTTTCTAGATTTGTATTATAGAGCCTAAAAACTAACAAAAAGTTTTAATAAACCTATTTTGACTTATTTTGCGTTTTACAAAATTTATTAACAAAAATGTAATAAAAAAGAAAAACACACCCCTAAGAAACGATCGAAAAAATTTTAGAAAAATATACCCTAAGAATTGACCCCCGCCGAAAATTTTCAATAATATACCCCCTAAGAAATAAAATTTTCAAAAATCTAGCCCAAAAATTACTTATTTATTTTTTTAATAAGAATTTTTGATTTTAAAAATATTACAATATCTATACTGATTTGGCTTAATTTTGTTACTTTTTTAAATAAATTTTGTCATTTTACACACCTAAATTTGTGGTGTCCAAAACCTACATATTTTGGCGGCTTTTGAGCCAAAAAATTCGTATACCCTATCCATTATGCAATGTAATTTTGAATTCATTCGCCTTTATTCAGAAGTATGAATTTATTTGACTTACAAATTAGTTTCTTTATTTTGCAACATTTATTCCGCTGGTGATTAATTTCCTTCTCGTCCATTCTTTCTTTCTTTTAGCACTGCTTAATGTTCGACGGGCATTTCATGTAAGTGAGCGTGGCACCTGAAAATGCAATCAATAATTAATATCAAAAAATAGTTTAAATAGTTATTAAGCTTTTTTCCAACCTTTCGCTATGCCCACGAGACCCCCGAGTGGCTCCAAATAGTTAAACGCATCAATGGACAAGTCCACGTGGTTGGGCGGGCACTCCGGGCATTTGTTGTTAATTGGCACGGTCAAACTTTAATAATTAGCATAATTAATTGGGATGATCAAAGATGGTTGGCAAGTGTCTGTCCTACCTTTTCCCATTGTAGTCAACTTTGATGCAAATGTTCTTGCAAATTGGGTCGTCCAACATGTACTGTTTGTCGGCTCGGCACGCGTCTTTCCACTGCCCGTCCGACTTGAACAATTGGCCGGACCCGGCGGCTGACATTTTTGGCTAAAACATGGCATGGTGATTCCTGAGATCCCATTTTCGTGGCTTAATTCTCGACTTACCACCCCGGCGTCGAGACCGCACGCGCCGCGTCCGCCGGCACCGTAGAAGGTGAAAATGCTGTTCTTGACCGGCTTGCCCAGGTATGCATCGATGGGCCCGGCGGTTTTGGTGTTCGACAGACAGCCCATACCTTAAACGATGAAACTTCAGCCAAATGTTCCCACTTTGTCAAATTGTGATTGTTACATGATGAAGACGATGAGGAAGATGGTTGATATGATTTGGACTTTTGTGAGTTACTACTTTTAGCTGCTTGTGATTTTGAATTCGATGCTTTTGATTTTGAATTCGATTTTTTTGATTGCTTTGATTTCTTGCTGCTACTCTTGGCCAAAACATTTTCCGAGTTGAAATGAACGGCCAACAAAATGCCGAACAAAAAGAACACAGCCAATTTCATTTTGGGTTATTCTGGAAAAATATTAAATAATTTATAATTATTTGAAAATGAAATATGCACTAAATTGTTGTTCGCATATATTTAAATTTCATTGGCGCCTTTTATATTCATCCGATGACAACGATTTCATTAGGCTTAGTTGAAAATTTGAGCCTTTTCGGTCAATTTTTCACAATTTTCAACTGAACGCACAAATTTATTTGATCAGCTTCAATTGCGCGACGAAAAATTCTATCAATTTTTGATTTTGTTATAAAATTCAACCAAATTCAAACAAAACAATTTTGCGAGACGAAAGTCAATGTTTGTGCATGGTCTGTGCTCATAGACTTTTACGCTTCCGCCGGTTTTAAATGCAATGTTAATTGTGAAAGGATATTAACATTTTATAATTTATAATTAACATTAATTGATATCAATTTGAAATGATTTGAATTTAAAAAATTGCTTTTTTAATGGACACAAACAAGAAGAAAAAGAATGAGTGGGAGATTGACTCTAAGCTCGAGATCAAGTGCTGACCTCGAGACAGAGACAGGAAAACGAAAACAGTAAACAATTTTAACATTTAAGACCGGAATGAAACAAACGAAAAACGAATGAAAGAAAACCAAATTTTTTAAGGACAAAAGAAAACAAAAAATGAAAAAAAAGTGCAGAAAAATGGGACGAAAAGAAGACGAAACGATATTTAGTGAATCCCTGCCGATAATAATCCCTTTGGAAAGGTTCTATTATGGATTCCTTTCACCCTAATTTTAATTCAACTATTAATACTCAATTAAAGTCTTTATAGAAATTAATTGGTTTTGGTCGTTGGGGTTGGACACCACATTTTGATTATGCTGAATATTGCTTAAATAATTACGTTATTTCCAACTTATTTGCCTACATTTGTTCATTTCCCATCACATTAACCTACGATGAGATGAATCATTTTTCCATTTTCCCTACCCAAAATTGTTGATTTGTCATCATCATTTTTTAATGTTCATAATAAATTCCAAAATTTCCATCATTTACTCTTCTTTTTGCTTTTATTTTTTATTTATTTCCATTTTTTTATTTTCCCTAAATGGACCACAATCGGTTTGTGCTTATTCTCTCAATTATTTTCATCATTTTTGCCACTTTCCTTCCATTTTTTGCAATTCTCGTCGAAGGTGGCGACCTTCCAAGTCACGCCAATGATGGCAAATTAGTTGACCATCAATCTGATGGGGAACGTCGTATTGAGCGAGTTCGGCGCCACTCGTGGGGTAAAAAAAAATCAAAAAAAAAAAACAGCAAAGAAAATGGACATGACCAATTTTAGTTTTTTGAATAACCTTAAAATTGTTGATTTACTAATCACGTTAAGGTGTTTTAGGGGTTTAAGGTAATTAAAAACTTTTTTACTTGGAATTTGCAAACCTAAAAATATTTCAAAGTTCTTTTGTGGTAGTATTCAGTTCGCGAGTCACAGTCTCGACGCGACAAAAGTTTATCTGCTGATGTTTAGTATTGGTTCCGACTTGATTTGTTTACACAGCTAAAATAGATTTGCAAATTAAAATGACTTTAATCGTTAAAAATGTCAATAAATTAAATCATTTTTTCCGTGGCCCATTTATTTAAGCCTGTGATATGCTTCTGAAGTGGTGCAAATGCCATTGGGCCACCTGCTCCATTGAGCACCCCGGTTATACCGGCGATGAGGCATGTTGTGCACCCAACTATGAGCTGTTCTGTTGCGGACCGGCGGTCAGTTGTTCAGAAGGGTGACGGACGGCACACGGGGCCAACCCGCCCATAAGTGGTCAATTGGTAACAAATAATTTCGGCATTTTTTTATTTGAAAAACTTCTCGGATTGATGAGATGATAATCCCAGGGAAGTTTAAAGAATTTACAAATTATGAGTATTTTTCTCAACAGATTAATTTAATGCTTTTTGTGGGGATGAGTCTAATATAGGGTTTCCATTGGAAAACTCGCTTCCCAAGGACGGGTAATACTTATTTCCAAGGACATAACGGGAAAAATTAGTAAAACCAAGGACATGTAAAAATTTTATAATAAGTAATGAAAAATGATTAATTTTTATTCAAATCACACCAAATAATGGCTTAAGTTAATAAAAATGTATAAAATTCTAAAAATTTAAAAATTTTGAATATTTTTTCGAATGCTCGTTTTCAAGAAAATCTTGAATTCAAGGATATTTAGAAGAGAGAGGGGAAATTTCAAGGACATCCTAGCCATTCAATGACGAATGGGAACCCTGGTCTATGGTCTGATAGGTTTTACTTTTAAATTTAAATAAAATTAGTAAAATGTATAATAAATATTAATACCATTCTAAAATTTGGAGATTCCATTGATTTATTATTGACTTTAAAATGATATAGGCAGAAAACTTAATTTCTATTTATGGTCCGGTATATTGCCGATTACACCTAGTAAAAAAAATAGGAATTTTAATAATTATACCAACAAGCAAATAGTGATTAAAAATATCATTATGCCGTGTATTTTAATTTCTCATCTAATTCTAAAAATATTGCAATTTGGCAGTGGCATTTGGCTGACAAATGAAATTTTAATTACATAGCAACCCAATTTTAATCCTTTTTATAATGCCTTTAATGACGTTCAGGGTACCCCTGAGCTTCACCGACTTTATTATAGTGCAGCGGATTCGCACAAAGGCAATTGGGCTGTCCAATTAATTATCGGTATGTTTAGCGTTCATTTGGTCTCAGTTGTTGTTTAATTTGATAATGCTTTAATATCAATTTCATCAAATTAATTGCTACAAATTCATTTTAGCATTTGTTTGGGTTGCTAATCTGTTGTTTGTGCTTCATCTCTTCTGCGGATTTGCGGATGCGTGAAGATGAATTAATGCGTTGATAAAGAAAGATTTAACTAATCCCTTAATTAATTAATTGCTAATTCGTGTAATAAAATTTTGTCTTCCCTCAGATTAAAGTATTCTTTTTTATTATTGTTATTAAAGGTGATTAAGTCTTACAAAAACGGAATTATTTTGTTAAAACTGTTTATTTATAAACAAAGTGTAAGCCATTAATCAGTTGGTTTGAAACTGACTAGAGCATTGCGAAAAACACCAATGAGAGAGAGAGAGAATATTTTTGAAAGGATTTGTACTAAATTCTGAACAAAAAATTTTGGGATTTATTTTTCTCTCCCTGGCTTTTCTTAACTTTTTGCCTATTTCTTATTATATTGCACTTAGAAATGCAGAAAAAAAAAAATTGGCTTTTTGTGGCCATTTAATTCTGCGTCGTAAATGTCGCTTAGATTGTGCACGCAAATGTCACACATGCGGCCCAACCAACTGCATCCCATTAGTAATTGCACCCCAATACATAAAGATAAAGGGGCAATTGCGTCCCTAATTGAAAAATCTTATTTTGTTGTAACACCCAGAGTTTTTTCAAAACGTTTTTCCGAAATTTTCAATGTATTTTCGAGTTTTGGTTTTGTTCATCGGTGTACAGTTGTCATAATGTTGAAGGAAAAATCTGACCAAGCTAGTGTAAATGAAGTTTTGGTTTATTATCCAATTTAAGTTAAATTCTCAGATTTTCCATGCATTTAAATTTGAGATTTTAATTTTTCAAATACATACGACAAGTTTGGAAAGTCCATTAGTTAAATATATTCATTGAATGTTCATACATTTATTCCCGCTTCAATCACTTATGGGTATGATGTTATCGCAATTTGGTGGATAAAAATTAGAGAATTAGTAATTAGCATTAATAATTAATTAAAAAACTAATTTATAATCTTTCTTACTATGGGTTTTTTTTTGTTATCCTGCATTAAATTTATTTTTATTGTGCTGAAAGAAACTTATTTGTTAATTAATTTTTCAAATCTTTGTTTTACAAATAGCAAAGTAAAAATAATAATTTCAGTGCGCTCACTTCCTTCAAAGGAAAGAATTTTCTTTTTTATTCCGTTTTTGGTAGCTAAAATTCGTGGTGAGACGAACCGAAAATAGTCTCAGTGTCAATAAAAATATTTAAATTTAATTATACAATTTAATTCGGTCACGAAAAATAATAAATTTTAATTAGACAATTATTTAAAAAAATTAATTAAAATAAAAACTTTCTCACTCCCGATCAAAAAAAAAATGAAATCGAACGAAAATTATAATTTCAAATCTTGAAGCCATCAAATTGATAGAGTAAGCTTACTACTGTAGAGGATTTTTCATTAAAAAAACAAATCTACTAATTTTCTTCTGAAATTTCATCCAAAATTTAGTAATTAACTTCTTCATTCGTTTAATGCATTTTTCCTATAAATTTTGACTTCATCACTATACTTTTTTTCCCTAATGTTACAATTCAAAAATTATTTGCATTTTTAATGGTATGAAAGTTAACATTTATTTTGAGCAGAATCTATGAAGAAAAAACATTGACGAAAAGTTAAAGCTCTGACTTACATTATTGTTTTATTTTAAAATTTTTTAACATTATTATCATATTTAAAAAAACATTGCTTTAAAATAATTAAATTTAAGTATTTTTATTGACACTGAGACTATTTTCGGTTCGCCCACACTGAGACTATTTTCGGTTCGCCCACACTGAGACTATTTTCGGTTCGCCCACACTGAGACTATTTTCGGTTCGCCCACACTGAGACTATTTTCGGTTCGACCTAGCACCGCTAAAATTAATGTTCAAATTTTCATAAAAGGAAAATCATTTGAACCCTGCGTTCGGGTCTCGGTCAATCCCGGTCTCAGTTCTGATCCGAAATTCAGGCCCCTCTAGCTCCCCCAGGAATTTCGTTCACGCCCAACTCTACTAAAAACTGTATACAGGTAATTAAACTTCAGTTTTTCACTTCAAATGCATAAGTAAATAATGACATGTTTTAAACAAAGGATACCTCAGTTTTTTGTGGTTAATTATTTTTCTATCGTGTTTAAATGCGTGAAAAACAAATTTTTAGCTCTTAAAAATTTGTAATTCATTGTAATTTCACTTTTATTTCAATTTTTTTTTTTAATTTTCCCTCGCCAAAAACCGACTATGTCGTTACCTAATTTTGACATTTTCTAATTTTTAGCACTTTATCTATCCGTGAAGAACTGTGAAGCTCCAGACACAAATACAAAAGCTATTGCCCGCAGGGGTGCGAAAATTGCTTCAAGGATGGCTCAGGGGGGGTGCAGGGAGAACATTGCCTTGGAAGACTTCAACGGTTGTCTGTAGGTATTTGTAAAATTGGTTTAAAGGAAAGACCAATTAAATATCTTGAGCACATTAGCATTTTTTGTATATTTTGGAAGTATTTGTTATGCCTATTGTCTAGCCTATTTTCAGAATTTTTTGAAAATTCCTTAAGAAAAAACATAAAATGAAAAAAAAAATTTTATTTACTTATATTAACTAAGAAAAATTGAATTAATCAATTAATAAATTGTTATTTTCGATTGGAAATAGATCAAAATCCACGCGATCATAAATCACAAAATTATTTGACCATTTCGGAGGGTTTTTGTGCCTTTTAGACCTACTTGTGATTTTCTGTCCTAGAAAATGGGAATCCTAAATAAATTATCAGATCCAAAGTTGCAAATGGTGACGGAAGGGGGACCGGTAAATTGGACACCAGAAAATTGGACATAAGCAGAAAACTGGACACCATCGGAATTTTGGACACCAAAGGAAAATTGGACACCGGGAAACTGGACTCCAAATTCCTAAAATAAAGCCAGGAATTAGGGAAAAATAAATTTGTGTAGGGTAAATGGATTAATGAATTAAGGCACTTCGAGTAAATCAGGCATTAAACATGCACGATGATTGATCAATGTGCCAAAAAATGCACGAAAATGGGCGATGATTAGTCAATGTGCTAAAAATGCATAAAAAATGGCAATCCTATCTAAAATAAAACTTTGTTTCTTTCTTTATGAATGTTATGGTGGCTTTCTTCTCCTACAATAATAAAAACCTTATTTATTGCCATTTTATTAGGCTTATAAAAACACAGGGATGTGCAGACTAAAATAAAATCTTTGAGCAAAACCAAAATTTTTGTTTATTATATGTCCAATTTTCCGGTGTCCAAATTTCCATTTGTGTCCAATTTACCGGGAGCCGACGGAAGTGCAAATGGCATTTGCAACGGCAAGTGAAAATATATGGAATGAAATTATTTTATTTGAGACTGGGATTGAAAGAGCCGGAAATTCCCGAAATTGGTCCCGGTTATTGAGATATCCTACATAATATTAAACATAATATTAAGCCATCTTTTGTTCCAAATTTTAAAAAGCATTGCAAGAAATTTTAACTAAAGAGCATAAAAATGGAAATATGGTCAGAATTACGAAAAAATGACATTAAAAAATTGATAAGAGTATTAAAAAGAAGGTGATAATTAGGGACCGGACTTTTAAATGCAAGAATTATGCTTTTTTAATAGAATAAACAAAAATTCAAAAAATTGTTTATGTAGGGATTTTTATGAAACTTTCCAATTTTAGAGTGTTTTTTTTTTAAAAATTTGAAAGCTCACTTCTTAGGGTGGTGTATTTTATGAAAATGGTGGAAAATTAACATGTTTTTTTTTGTTGATCCTGCATTAAATTATTTTTTGTTATACTAAAAAACCTAACCATTTTTACAAATTAACTAGCCAGCATAATTAGATATGAATAATGAAATTTTGTAGATAATATTAATCTTTTACCAATGAAATTTATTAGTCGTTTCATCAATTTTATTAAAAATTGCACCATAACATAATTAAATTTTTTCCTTCAAGACTTTCAGCTTTCGAAAAGGTCAAGAATCTTGGCTTTAGTCAAGAAAAATAAATTTGAAGAACTTGTTAATGTTTTTTTTTCAATTCATGATTAATTTACAAATAGAAAAAGTTAATATATAATAATTTCTGTAAGGAATACTACCTTCAAAGAAAGGAATTTTTTTTTATTCCGTTTTTGGTACATTTTCAAATTTTCAGTAAAAAAGGATTCCATTTCAATTATTATGTTTCTCATACGCATTTTTCTTGATAATAGTTTTTTTTTTAATTTTTCAAAATATTCCCATTTTTTGTGTTGTGATATCTTTTTGCATAAAATTGCATCCAAATTTATTTATTAATTGCTTTTCCCAAATCCTTAAACTATGTTTTAATTTAATAATCTGAGTGTTTTGATCGGTTTTTAAATTGTTTGGGCTTTCGCCATTGATTTTAATTCGTTATTATTTTAAACTGATAATTAAAAACCATTTATTTACATGAAAAATTATTATTTGACGTTAATATTGACATCTTTTTTAAATTGTTTGGGCTTTCGCCATTGATTTTAATTCGTTATTATTTTAAACTGATAATTAAAAACCATTTATTTACATGAAAAATTATTATTTGACGTTAATATTGACATCTTTTTTAAATTGTCTGGGCTTTCGCCATTGATTTTAATTCGTTATTATTTTAAACTGATAATTAAAAACAATTTATTTACATGAAAAATTATTATTTGACGTTAATATTGATTTTTATTTTATTAGTAATTTAACAAATTTACGTATATATAAATTGTGAATTATATAATTGGGCCGTAAAAGCAATTCATTTTTTTCTGCCGAGTGGGGATGGATGGATGGCCTAATACGCATAAAAAATCTTCATCGAGATGAGGATAATTGTGATTTCATTAAAATTTTATGAGAATCCTAAAGATTTACAATTAACTGAAATTTCACAAAAATGTTTCAAAAACAGTGCAGGAATTTTGTTAAAATTTAATTTTTAAAACATGGAATATTGCTTTTTTGTATTGTATTTACGTTAAAAACTATTCTCGAATTTTACAGTTGCTAATTTTTACAAAAAACCAAGACTATGAAATTCTTTGTCATTTTGATCAGTTTTTTTTTATTTGGCGAAGCATTTGGAGGAGGTTCGTCATCAAAGGAAAACAAAAAAACCAACGATAGGTGATGTTTTTTAAATGCATAATTTTAACAAGAAATATTACCATTTTCCTAAAATTACTTTTTTAAAAAGAAATTTTTGACATTTTTGACCAATTTTGCCAATTTTTGTTCAATTTTTCAAAATTGAGTAATTTTCGTTTTTTGCATTTCTTAAAGAATTTGGAACAAAACGAAAAAAAAGTGAAAAAATAGGTTCCAAATTCTCAAGAAAGATAAAATTCGATTTAGTATTTTCCTAATTTCTTTCTGATAAAACAAAATCACCAAAAGCACTAATTAATTGATAATAGGCACAAAACGAATGAATTGGCACAACGCATGAGCAAATTGTTGAGCACTGGCGCTTACGCAGATGTACAATTTTTAGTGGAAGAAGGCGACAAAAAAGAGGCAAGTTAAAGAAAGAATTTAGTTTAAAAATTAAAATAATAAATTTAAAAAAATATTATTTTTAACTCAACGCAATTAAAAGGAAATACCTTTATATAAGTTTTATTTGATAAATATTAATTTTTAAAATGCATTGAATATCCAACCCAAACATATTGTTCAGCTTCTGCTCGCCCATAAGGCAATTCTTTCGCATGCCTCCGAAGAGTTTGCTTCAATTTTCAATTCAGACGCACAGAATTCATCCGATTCAAATGGAAAAAAAGGAAATAAATTTAAAATAAATTAATCAATTAATTAAAATAAAAAATAAATTTCCAATTTTAGAATCTGCTGAAACAATTAAGACTGTTCTGGTCACCGATGTTCCAATTGAGGCGTTCAAAGTGATGCTGAGCTTTATATATACGGAGGATTTGAAGGGATTAACCGCTCAAAATTTGCTGGGCGTACTTTTCGCGGGTGACAATTTTAATTAAATTTTCAATTACATTTTTTTTTTTGAATTATTTTAGCCAAAAAGTACAAAATCATTGGACTGATCAATGCTTGTGTGGCCTTTCCCATTTCGCAATTTTCTAATGTTTTCAAAATCATTGCTGAAGCTCGTGTTCTTGACATGGTGACTGGCAAAAGATATTTATCAAAAAAATGCACAAAATTTAGAATTTTGATTTTTAAAATTATTTAAGGATTTTGCTCAATGTTGTTTGCAATACATTGATGAAAATGCGCACAGTTTGTTCCTCTCAGAAAATTTTTTACAAATTGACAACGAATTTCTCACTGAAATTTTGTCGCGTGACCAATTGAAAACAAAAGGCGGAGAATTGGAAATTTGGCAAGCTGTAAATTATTTGAATTTAAAGCCGTTAATTTGCTCAATTAAACATCATTAGGCACTCCGTTGGGCTGATGCGCAGTGCCGTCGAAATGGTACGGAATGCTCCGCTGAGAAACGGCGCGCTGCGCTTGGCCAGGCACTTTTCGAAATTCGTTTTCCCCTCATCAAGAAAGAGGATTTTACTCTAATCATTGGTAATTAAAAATTCTGTTTTTTTATATCCACATTCTTTTGGCCGCTTTTTTTATTGATATTTCTCTGATACATACTAGCTTTTAGTGATAGCCTACACATTAAAGAAAAATCTCAGTTTTAAGAAAATCATTGCCAAACTTTACAAGTCCAAATCCTCGCTTTCTTTTCTTTTTTTCACACAGTTCCGTCCGGCGTGTTAACATCGGAAGAAGTGAACAGCGTTTATCAGTTCGATCCGAACGCCCACGGGCTGAAGAAAAAAAACCCTACCAAATTTCCCATTGGAAAACGAACTGAAAAACAAAAAAAGAAGCTGACATTTTTGCACGAAATAGAAAATCATTATTATGGTTTGCTGCAATTCAGAGGTTGTTGCTTATGAATCCGAGTTTATACAGTAATTCCTACCCATTCAAAAATTGAGTGATAAACGCACATTCGAATTTCTTTTTCCCAAAATTATTGCAGGAGAATCGGAAAACTCACATTTATACAAAAACAAAAACAAATTACCAAAAAAGTCTTAGAAATTTGAAGTCTCATAAATGGCATTTTCGAACATATTCATTAAAATAATGTTTTCTTTATTTTATTTTTTTTGAATTAATTACTTTTTTGCCACTCTGGCATTTAATTTATACGGTATTCCAATATTGCATTTTATTTTAAATAATAAATATAAAAATTTTAAGCATCCAACGATGTCCATTCATTGTCATATCGAATGAAAGAATTGCTGAGAAATGCCACTTTCGCTGATGTGAAATTTCGGATTGAGGATGGCAAAAAAATAATTGCAAGAAAAATGATTAATCTTTTAAATATAATTAAAAAATTAATTTTAAACATAGTTTATTAAATTCACATTAATCTAAATTTTATAATTATCTTTAAGATTCTGCCTGCGCATAAAGCCATCATTTCCGTGGCTTCTGTCCCTTTGGAGGCACTTATGCACTTTGAAGCATCAAAAATGGATGATGCAGCAGAAAAAAGTGCATAATGATAATAATAATTTTTCGCATATTTTATATTTAGCGTTGGATCAGTCAATTGCGATCACTAATATGTCAATTAGTGCATTTAATGTGTTGTTGCAATTCATTTACGCGGTTGATTTCAGTGGATTGAATGGGCAAAATTGGGCTGAAGTGATCAACGCAGGTGGCAAATTACATAAAAAAAATTGAGTATAAGAACGCGCTGGGAAAGCCTTTGAGTGAAAAAAAAAACTATGGGCGCGCCGGATTTGAACCGGCGTCTCTGGCTTTGCGGACCAGTGTTCAGCCAGCTGAACTACCGACCATGCCCTCTCCAGTTTCCCGATTTGCTCGATCATATAGGATCCATTGTCGCAAATGATCATTAATCTTCCTCCAGGGAACTATCTCAAAATTAATTAATTATAATATTCAGCCAAAATGTACGAACTCAATGGGCTGGTCGAAGCTTGTGTAACCTTTCCCATTTCACAATTACCAAATATTTTTGACACTATTGAATTGGCTCGTCTTCTCGAATTGGAAGTGAGACAAAAGTTTCCATTTTTAAATAAATGCTAAAAATTCAATTTTTTCAAATATTTTAGGAATTGATCAATCATTGTTTGGATTACATTGATGCCAACTTTGAAACTGTGATCAGAACAAATGAATTTTTGCAAATTGACCAACAACTCTTGTGCCAAATCTTCGGGCGGGAAACCCTGCAAATTAATGGCGAAATTTCACTTTGGAATGCCGTAAATTTTTTGGGACTTTTCTTTTTTACTGAACTAAGATTTAATACGAGCGAAGGAGTGGGGGGGGGGGGGGTCGACACGCCTATATTTTGTGTATAATATTAATTGAATACCTGATATAGAATATTTTTTCACAGAATCAAGAGAATTATCATAAAAATAGACATTAAATACCGGAGAATTAAGCACAAAACAAGCACACCGAGCCATTTTGATTACAATTGTGGCTTCGTTATTTTGGCACAAAAAATCGCGAAATAGGCATTAAATATGCACAAAAACCCTCGAATAGGCATAAAAATAAGCAAATAAAATTTTTTAAATAGCAAAACGAGTAAAAACTTAATCAAAAAGTTAATTTCGGTTATATCAATTGTAAATGAATTATTAAATATTTTAAAGTTTTTCGCAAGGACAATTTTTAAACTAAAAATTTTTAGCAAAAAAAATAGGTCTTAGAGGATCAATTTTTGAGAAATTTTCAGTTCATATGAGTATATATTTTTGAGTTGTTTCTTAAGGGTGTATTTCCTTTTTATTGCGTTTTTGTTAAGAATTTTTACAAAAATTCTAAAATATGTAGACACTAAAAATGGCGAAATAGCAGGACTCCCATCGTCCATGCTCCGTTTCCAAGGACGGGTATGCCGATTTGCAAGGACATAATGGGGAAAATTTATGAAATCCAAGGACATTTAAAATTTTTATTATTTTCTCAAATTTCTTTGAATTTTTTAAAACTTTTCCAAATGCACATTTCCAAGGACGTCCTTGGCATCCAAGGACCTTTTTTATTACAAGGAAGAGAGTAAAATTCCAAGGACGTCCTTGGCATCCAAGGACCTTTTTTATTTCAAGGAAGAGAGTCAAATTCCAAGGACGTCCTTGGCATCCAAGGACCTTTTTTATTTCAAGGAAGAGAGTCAAATTCCAAGGACGTCCTTGGCATCCAAGGACGAATGGGAGCCCTGCGAAATAGGCACAAAAATAGGCGCGTAGGAATTAAGCACAAAAACTCCGAAATAGGCACAAGGCATTATAATAGTCATCATAGAAAGACCAAAAGTAGAAAATGGGTTTTTCATGCTTAATAATTGTGCGTATCAAGTGCGCAAAAATTTTAGGCATTTGCGTAAAAAACTAAGCCTTAATTATAATTAATATTTTTGGAAACTTTTAAAAAATGAAAAATTTTCAAATAGGCACTCCGTTGGGCTGACGCGCAGTGCGGTCGAAATGGTACGGAATGTTCCGGAGAGAATCGGCGCACTGTGCTTGGCGCTGCAGTAAACAAAATTCGTTTGCCGCTTATCTCAAAAGAAATATTTACGGAAGATATTGGTAACTTTTTAAAAAATTCGTAACAGAACTTTCAAAAAATAGCAAGGGTAAATTTTTTCAAACCTTTTTTGTCTCGATTTTTTAAAGCCTCCAAATCACAAGGCTTACGAATGATGTTGACCAAATTTACAGTTCGTTGCTTTTGGGAAAAGTTATGATAAATTTTTAGTGAAAAATTTCTATGCTGGTGCCTTTAGGAAACAACCTGGCACTGGGAAATAATCATGAAACTTCTCTTTTTAAAAAACAGCTCCTTCCGGCGTATTAACACAAAAAGAAGTGATCAGCATTTATCAGTTCCATGCCCATCCCGATCTGATCGGGGCGCCCGGAGGGCTGCCACCGCTGCCATTTCCGGCATTTCTCAGCCGAGAAAAGGCGCACCTCAACAATCTCGGGGGAACGCTTCGATTGGAAATTGGCAAATTTTCTGAATTTGCACGAGGGCCGATCGGAAGTGAACGTTTGGGCGAACACATGTTCATAAGGGGCATTCCACTGCAAATATTGGCAGTTTTGACAGAAGAAAGATATGGACCTAAATATTTGGGGCTTTTCATCAAAATCAAAGCACCAGTGGCGGAAGGTAGGCAAATTCACCGGCACGAATGGATGCTTAAATGGATAACATGATGTAAAAGTCTAAAATTAATATTATTTTATTTTTAAGGTGAATGGACTTTGAAATGTAATTCAACCTTTCGGATGCTTTCACAAAGTTTCTTTAGTAAGAATTTTGAGCAAGAATTCACTGGGTTTATTTTAAACAACAAATCGACCACAAAGGGTGACAGACATTTTAGAGATATGGATATTAAGGTGCGCGGGCAAATTTGATTTTAAAAACAGAAAATGCACAATTTTCAGCATTTTACGGCACATGGATCATATAACAAGAAAAAGGACAAAGTGAATTTGGAAATCGCTGTTGACTGTAGCGAACGAACAAATTAGCAGCTAAAATAATGGCAATGATTGAAGGACAAAACATATATAGTTGTTGACATGATTTATTTTTCTAGAGAATTGTTGAATGAGCGTAGGGTTGAGGGGTGATAAATTGATGGTTTGTATTCATTTTGAAATTTAATGGGACTTCAAAAAACGAATGCCAGCTTCGTAATTGGATGTTCAAATTATGTACGTGCTATGTATTTTAGCTTTCAATGGTATTATTCCTTTTTCTTTGACCCAAAAGGCGCCGTGAAATTCAATCCGAGAATTGAGACCGAGAAATCACCCCGAGAAAGGAGATCGAGACCCGAAAAACCCAAGAAATTTCTCAAGTCGCGAATCGAGAACCGAGACTCTCGCATAGACCTAAAAATGGTATGAAAGTTTTTTCTGGTTTAGAAAAACTATAGAGCAAGACCGAACCCAGTAACTTTTAACGAGAGGTCCCTGTGTCACAAAAAGAAGCGCCATGAAAAATTTGAAAAACTTTGCCGGTTTTCGCAAGAAAATTTTATCCGAAAACGTAAATTTATGTTTTAGGATTCAGTAAAATTTTTTATATTTCAAATAAAATTTAATTTTCATTTTTTCACGAGGACATTCTTTCTTAATTTTATGATAATTTTGTCTCAATTCCCATTTTGATTGGCTGTGTCCCTCGCTATCTTCGCTTTTGTATTCGTGCGTAGTGTCAAATTCGAAATCCCCGGATTAAATGCATAATTCTTCGTTTGCTTCATGTTGTTAGTTAGACTTGAAAAATTATCAATTGTGTTCAAAAAAATTATTTGAAAATTATAAAGAATTAGTAAATTAGTTTATTCTAACACAAAACATTTATATTTTTTGAGAAAAATTCTTTGTGTAAACAAAAAAAAATTATATACGAGTTGATACATTGACCATTGTTCAGTGCGATTAGGGTTTTGGATGTGATTTTTTGGAAAAAAAAAATTACAATCGCTTACAATAAAATACAAGAAAAAGGAGCAAAAAAAACTCGTGGATGGGAATCAAACTTGGGTTAATAAATGTCCTTTGGCATACAGTCATGGTCATATGCTTCCTTTTTTAGGTAAATACCTAAATTTTTTCACAAAATACGCTGAGATAAGCAAGAAAAAAGCATTTCCACTTGGTTTGGGGCTTCTACGATGACTTTTATAATACATATTCATACCTATTTGGGAGTTTTTCTACCTATTACCTAGGTACCTATTTTTATACCTATTTCGGCATTTTTGTTAACTATTTTAAGGATTTTCAAAAAAATCTTAACAAAAATGCAATAAAATCAAAAAATATAGCCCAAAAAAACGACCAAAAATTTTTAAAATACATCCCTAAGAATTGGAAAATTTTCTCAAAAATTTATCCCACAAAATTTATTTATTTTCTTATTGACAAAACTTTTAATTTAAAATGTTTTAAATATTTAAATTATTCGTTTACAAAGAAATAGAACCAAAATTTTCCCTCTTTGTTTGCTTTTCCACTAAAAAATCGTTAATAACAAATTTTATTTGCCTATTTTTCTACCTATTTCGGGAGATACTAAAATCTTTTGGCATTTTTTCTATTTTTTTACATTTAAAAAACTCGTAGCGATTTTATTAATTGTAGAATGAGCAAAGTTCGATTTTTTAATTTAAGCCTAAACTTATTGGCATATTTAAAAACCTTTAAAATTTTTATTCAACACCCTTTTTGAGAATATAAGCATCAGATTGCCTTTTTACCATGTAAATAAATTTTGGTGCGTTTCAGAGAACTTTCTGAAAAAATATTTATGCATTAATTACTCTTTGGAACACGGTAAAACCTGTCCTTTTTCTTCGACTCAAATAGTCATTATGGAATTCAGCTAACCGTGACCGTGATATTTTGAAAATATTTAGTTTAAAACATTAATAAGTGCAATTGGCGCGACCGGGGAATCTATTCTTTTATCTCCCTGAAGGTCTGCGAGGAATACTAAATTTAGTGCTAATTTTTAAAACTAAACTTTTGGGTGCGGTGGTGCCGTGGCATCAACAGTGAAAATGTGAAATTTTTACCTGATTTTGTTAATTGTTTTCGAGCAATGTTGTCAATTGAGAAAAAATTTATATTATATTTTTAAATTTTTTGGGCAAATATTAATTTTTATTGACTAGCCAATTGTTTGAAATGTAAGCTGTGGCTAAAATTTATTAATTTTGAAGAAAATTGTGAAAATCGAAAATTTCAATTTTGGAACATATTTTTGACAATTTCCAATTTTTTGAAAACGAGGGTTCAAGACCCTCCCAGTAAGAAAAGACGAGAGCGAGAGTTTGGTGAGAGTCCCAAAATCACGAGAGTTGGCGAGAGGCGAGAGTTTATGCCCAAAGTCTTTTGCTGCTCTTTGGCTGCCCCCGTTTTTTCTGTAAATTCCTTGTATAATTATGAGTGTTTGTGCTTCAAATGTGTCCATTTTTGTTCACAATTTAAGACAATATTGCAACAAACTTTTAATGAAAGAACATAAAACTGAAAAATAACCGAAATCTGAAAAAAAGGACATTAAAATTGTTTAATAAATGTTATGAAAAAGAAAGTGATCAATTGGGACCGGATTTTTAGAATGAAAATTTTTAATAAGAGAAATATTTGGAGAAAAATGTGAAGAAAAAAAAGAAGAAAAAGTAGAAGAAAAAAGATTAATAATTGATAAATATTTGAAATAAAAGAAAAAATTAAGCAAAAAGGAAAAAATATTCGAAAAAAGAACGGAGAAAAATTAATTCGAAAACTTTTGTATTATATCTGAGTTCAAAAAACCCAAAAGAAACACATAAATAAAGTTGATGTAAATAATAAATTCTGTGGATATAATTAGGGATTTAAGGTTCAACATTGATAAGTAATTTTAATTTTCCGATGTTTCAGAATATTACATCTAAATCATCTAAATTTGTATTACCTTATATATAAAACTTATAACACACCATTCCGAAAATGAGCTTCTGAAAGGTTTTGACAACCAAATTAGAAAATCTTGGTATAAATCGAAAGCTCTTGTTGAGAAGCTTTTTCTAAACAAATGCTAACCGGATTCATGAATTGAAAAAAGATATGGGCGTTCGAAAATTTGTTTTTTGATTAAATTTTCAATGGGTTTTGTTCTGCAGGTTGTTTGAATCCAGCAAGGATAAGCATTCGCTTAACAAAATGCTTACACTGGTTTGTGGTTTTAGTCGGTTTTACGCGTCCCATGACATTTTGTGTCCATGGCACGGATGGCATCCGATGCCCCAAAATTACCCTGGAAATCGGAATTTCGTGCCATCCCTGGTCCATGGTATTTTAGCCGTACTAATAACTAAGAGGAAACCTATTTTTTTGTCCGGTATTCAATAATCTTTTTTAACTAAAATTTCCTTGTTAAACCTAAGGTATCATGACAACTCATATTGCTTAGACTTCTTAAGCTTTAGGCTTAAGCCTAGGCTTAGGCTTTTTGCATATATTTTTTACATTAATTTACTTTCTGTTAACATCATTAAGTGTGCTTAGGGTTGCTTTTGCACATTTCGATAATCAAAGTATACAATCAAGAACAATTAGACGATTCGGAAGGTATAAAGTTTCCGATTGACGGTTCGAAAAACATTTTTTTGACGCGTAAAGTGTCATGGGACGCGTAAAACCGACTAGAACCATGATTTGGTTCAAGAAGCACTTTTTACATATTATGCCATTCCTCAAAATTTCTCGTCACTCAATTTAACACACTTCCTATACTCAACAGTAGCCAAATATCTGCAATAACCCACAAATTCAGAAAGTTAAATATTAGACTGATATTTTTTCAAATAAATCAGTTATGTACTTAAATATAATTTAAAATTTTTTTTTATTTTTCCTTTTAAAATTATTTATTTTATTTCAGTTACGAAAGGTTCAGTGACGAAAAGTTTAGTGACGAAAGGTTCAGTGACGAAACGTTCGGCCACCTTATATTAGGCCTTTATTGGAATAAGCCCCGGCCCGGAAATTTGGTAAATATCCATCATAGGTCCCAGACTCAAAATTGCATAAAAACACTTTTATAGGTTTTCTTAGGTGCTGAAAACGCCTAAACCGTCAAAAAAACTGCGCGGCAAAAGTGGGCGAGAAAATGCCGGAAACGAGGTGCCTGGGCGTTCTGAGTCGCGCCCTGGGAGTTCAACCGGTCGCCGTTCTTTCATGGCCAATCATCACCGCCGTAATGATGCTGGGTGCAACCGCCACGACCGGATTCCGATCCGCGATCGAGTTTCGGCGTCTAGGCGACGCCCGGAATTCGGAAATTCGCGCTCGAATATCGCCGTTAGCACTCACCGCCACCGATACCTGACGGGTAAACCGGTTTTTGAACCGGTTTAAAACTCGAAAATTTGAGTGAAAAGGGAGGCACCTGACCTTTTAAAACGGTCAAAATCACACAAATTTGATATCATTCGAAAGCTCTTGATGAGATAAGTCTAAAAAACAAGGTATAAACTCGAACCAACGCCATCTGAGCACTGGGACAACTGAGTCCCAGTGAAAATGGACATTTCAGTACCGAAAAATAATAAACGGGAAATAACAATTTAAAAGCAAAATTTCGCAAAAGGGAGCATGCGAAGACGGAGCAAGTAGTGGGGCGAGACGGAGGGCGGAGGAAGACGTCTGACGAGCGCCACAGGCGGTTGACTGCGAGGGCCCGGAGGGCCCCCGCCAATCAGTCAACCGCCTGCGGATCACGCGCGGACTTCTTCCGTAGCCCGTAGTCTCGCCCCACCTACTGGCCGCCGCAGTCGAGTGTGCGGCGGTTTTTTAGCGCAATAAGCTAAATTCAATCTTTTATATTTGACGTTCTTTTACCATTTTCTGACTACTGGTTTAAAAATAGTTTTAACGATTTTGAGGGCCTATAACATGGGTCAGTTCGACTTCATTCAATGATTTTTAGACTCAGCTCGTTAAGAGCTTTCGAATGATACCAAATTTGTTCAAAAATTTTTATTTAAAATTGATTTTTGGCTGATTTTTGAGGCAAATTTTCGTGATTTCAACCGGTTCAAAAACCGATTTAAACGCTTTGCCGCGCAGTTTTTTTGACGGTTTAGGCGTTTTCAGCAACTAAGAAAACCTATAAAAGTGTTTTTATGCAATTTTGAATCTGGGACCTATGATGGATATTTTCCGGAAATTTATAATCCGTCTCTTCAAAAAAAAATATTTGAAAAAATAGAAGTGTTATAAATATTTCACCAAAAATGTGTTTTTAAATGCACCCTCCCACCAATTCCATACCAAAATCGATTTGAATACCCTGCAACTGCCAACATTTGAGAATAGGCGGAAACGGTGCTAGGGGTTTCTTAAATCCGCCAAGGGGTAGGAAAACTAAAAAGGTAAGAAATATAAATTTATAATTCATAACCTGGCTAAAATTCAACCAAATTAATAATTCTTGGTATCATTCAATAGCTGTTTGTGTTCTCTATCAGAATATTACGATTTAAAAAATTGTATAAGAAAAGTTACTGTTATTAAATTCCTAAAAATCTTGAGTTGAAATTTTTGTCCATAAATTTTTTAAAACAATGAAATTTTATACAAAGGAGTTAAAATTCTAAAAAGGAAATTTAATTTAATTGTTTCTGGAAAAAGTTAAAAAGTATTGAACATGCTGTGTTCTTTCCATGGTCATGCATATATAATTATAAACATATAAAATTTTAAAAATACTTAAAACATATAATGCTATTGGATGATACCACGAAATATTAATTGGGTTGAATTTGAGAACAGATCTGAAACAAATTTCTATTTTAAACACGCTTTAACATTCCCTTTTAAAATTTAACACAAAATATGGACTGGGCAAAAATTCATTTCCTTTTGCTGGGAGGGTAACAAAATTGTGGCACCAACTCGATAAACTACTAATGAAAACAAATTCTTTTAAATCAATTTAAAACAAATCTTAAAACTTCACTAGGGTAATAAGACCGGAAAAGCTAGAATAAATAAGTAAATAATAAGTGATTTGGCATTTATGCTGTCGATCTTAATTTGACTTTGACCTAATTTTTATTAAATGGAGAAAATGAAAAATTTATTGGCAAATAAAAGGAGAAAACCCGAAAAAGAATGACAATGAAATTGCAAAAATATTGAAAGTTTATCCACAGAGAACTACAGATTGGAAGAAACAATTTGGAGAAGAAACAGCGGAGGAATGAAAATTCAAATTAATCTAAATAATTCAACAAAAAATTTCTTTGACTTCACATATAAAAATCATCTTTTAAGAGTTAGTCATTTAAAATTATTTTTTACCGTCCTTTTTTGTTTTCATGATTTTTAAAAAAATTTTTTTTTGTTATTTTGTAATTTTGGCTCACAATCTGGGACAAAAAAAACTTTCCTGGTATGCTTTTCTTTGAGCTTTTGAGATTGTTCAAGTCGACTTTCATTTTGCTCAAAATCTAATTGTTAGAGCTTCTAATTCTGTTACAGCATAATGGGCTCTGAAATGGATTTTTTCGAAAACCCTAAAAATAGGTGCCAAAAATGGCGAAATAGGCACAAAAATAGGTGCCTAGCAGGGGTGGGACAACTCTCGCCTCTCGTCTCTCGCCTCTCGCCAACTCTCGCCATTTTTGGTACTCTCGCCTCTCGTCTCTCGCCTCTCGCCAACTCTCGCCATTTTTGGTACTCTCGCCTCTCGTCTCTCGCCTCTCGTTTTTTGGGACGAGAGGCGAGAGTTGAAAATACACCCCTAAAGATTGAACTTTTGCGCAGTCAGAAAAATATTCAAATTTACGCGAAAAAAACCATAAATCTCTTTCTTTCCTTTTTTTAATGTCCTCTATTTTTGGATAGCTCCAATTCAAATATGGTCTGGTGGCTAAGCCTTCTGCCTTTCATTATTTTTCTCTTGGGTTCAATTCCCCAACGGTACAGAATTGTTTTTATAATTTCTTTAAATTATTTTTCAATTGAAATTTTAATTAATAAAAAATATTTCAATTTAAAAATTATTTTTTTTCTCTTTTTTTAAACAGCCTAAAACCGCAAATTTAACCAAAATTTTGATAATTTTTTGACAAATTTTGTTAACAAATCTCACTCAAAATTTCAAAATTTTTCGGGCGGCGCCTATCGGCACCGCCGGACCCCGCACCCGCCCCCAATGTTCCAAAAAAGTTTTTTTTTGAAAAAACAGCGCCACAAAAAAGCGATTTAAAAACAAAAAAATTAAAAAAACAACATGTTTTGAATAAAATCTGTTAACAAATCCGAAGTCATTTTCAAAATTTTTTCGGCGGCGCCTTGCGGCACCGCCGGACCCCAACTGTCCCCGAAGTTTTAAAAAACGCCACCGCAAAAAAGGTGGTTTGAATGGCAAAAAATGGACAAATAATAAAGTTTGTTTGTAAAATAAATATATTTCATGAAAATATTTATTTTATTTTCATGAAAAAATTTTAAAGATTTTTTTGGATTTTTCAGGACCTGGACTCGGTTTTAAAGCTAGGGCCCTGACCCGGCTTTTCTGGACCCGGCAATACCCTGACCCGGTATTTGCCCAAATACCCGGGCCCGTAACCCTAATTTAATATACGATTTTGAAGTTTTTTTAAATTAAAAAATAAGGCTACAGAAAAAAATTGAAAAACTCTCGCCTCTCGTCCTCTCGCCTCTCGCCAACTCTCGTGTTTTTGGGGACTCTCGCCTCTCGCCAAACTCTCGCTCTCGTCTTTTTGGGGACTCTCGCCTCTCGCCAAACTCTCGCTCTCGTCTTTTCTGAGACAAGTCACACCCCTGGTGCCTAGGCATTAAAACCAAAACTCGAAATATGAAACAAAAGGCATCATAAAAATCATCGTAGACAACCCAAACCAAATAGAAAATTCTTTTCCGTGCTTATCTGTACGTATTAAGTGCCCCGGAATTTTAGGCATTTGCCCCAAAAAATACATCACTAGAAATTATAAATTATTGGTAACATTCGAGAGCAGTAATTACTTTGTCCATTGGACCGACACACTTTGTCTTGTTTTCTGTCGACATTTTGTCCAACCATGTCGAAATTGCCAAAAACACCTTTTTATCACTTTTCCCACCCTTTAAGAGCAAAAATCGTTTCACCACAAATTTATTCAATTTTCTTATTTTTCAGCCGAGAATTGCTTTTTTCATCGCGATTTTCTCGAAATAAATGTCTTTGCATTTGTGCTTATTTCTAAGATTTTCTAATTTTTAATCTAGTATTCATAAAATGCCATTTATGATTAATTTTTGTGAAACAAAAAAAAAAAAATTGTTTTCCTTGATTTTATTAGAAAAACATATAAAAAAAATAAACAAAAAGAAATATTTAAAATTAAATTACTATTTCATGCCTAAATTTAAAAATTTATGTGAATTTTTTTTATATTTTTAACAGTTTTGGCACCAAAAATGGTAATTTTAGTGAAACAAAAAAAGAACAATTCTGGAAAAATTTATGGCATTCCAAAGTGAAATTTCGCCATTAATTTGCAGTTTTTCCTGCCCGAAGAATTGCACAAAAATTGTTGGTCAATTTGCAAAA
This sequence comes from Heterodera schachtii, assembly GCA_023374025.1. Classification (NCBI taxonomy): domain Eukaryota; kingdom Metazoa; phylum Nematoda; class Chromadorea; order Rhabditida; family Heteroderidae; genus Heterodera; species Heterodera schachtii. The sequence goes on along the minus strand of SIJG01000099.1, from coordinate 394,748 downwards.
ATCCATTTGTTCTGAGCATAGTTTCCAAATTTGTATCAATATAATCCAAACAACGATTGGCAAATTCGTAAAATATTTTAAAAATTTAATTTTTACATTTATTTAATAGTGAAAAATCCTGTCTACTTCCAAGTCGAGAAGACGAGCCAATTGAATAGCCTCAAAAATATTGGGCAATTGTGAAATGGGAAAAGTTACACAAGCTTCGACAAGCCCATTGATTTCGTACATTTTGGCTAAATATCTATATTTATTAATTTTGAGATTGAGAAGATAAAGCTTCCCCGAGAGCAAAATTAATGGATCTATTGAGGCGACAATTGATTAAGCTGAACTACCGACCCTGCACTCTCCAGCTCCCCAATTTGCTCGACCATATAGGATCAATTATGGCATCCGTGGTTGGCCGATGGACAAAAGGTGCAAATCGGGGCAATGGACAAAAAGTGCAAACATCAAACATTTGATTGTTTTGTATGATTTTTATGAATTATACATTAGTTCTATATTAAATCTATTTAATATAATAGAATGGAATGAGACAAAAATCAATTGATATTGATTTTAATAGCATTAGATATTTTCAGTTTACATCAAACGTCAATTCATAAAATAAATTTCTTTTATTATTTAATCAATTTTTATATTTATTTAGTCATCATAAATTTATTAATAATTCTAATCCTATTTATTTAATAAAATTATATTATATATAATAAAAATTCAAATTTATTAAATATACTAATTTTCAAAAAATCGAACTAATTGCTAAAATTGAAGAATTCGGATTTTTCAAGAATGAGTTTTTGTGTTATGACTTGGTTTCTCAATTTATACAAATAATTTACCAGATTTTCATCTAAAAGTCATTTCACATCAATTGACAAAAAATTTTCGGTTTTCAAAATTTTCTTCCTTTTTATTGAAATTAAATTTGGAAAATTTGCATTATATATAAAACGTATTGCGACTTTTGCACCGCGACATTTGCGCCGCGGACATTTTCGCCTCGGCAATTGTGCCGCCAAGAAAAATGGACATTTGCGCCACACAGTCAAAAATTTATTTTAAAATATTGTTACAAATTTTCAACGAATTTTACTCAAACTATTATACAACAAAAAAAACAATTAAAAGAAATGCAAAAAACTAATCACAACGATAGAAACCTAATTTTTGTTTTTTTTGTCAATGTGTACATCAGCAGCAAAGGCAAATATGGTGCCAAGAAAACAAAATTAATGGGATTAATAAGCCACAGTAATAAATGCGATTTTAGATTAAATAATGTTTTGGATTATTTTTAAAATCTGAATGAACGGTGCAAATGGGTTATGTAGGGCGGCGCAAATGTCTATTTTATTTGTAAAAAATGATGTCCTTTTGTGAATCAGCGACCCGTAACTAATTTGTAAGCGGAATAAAAAATTTGTCCAAAAATGAGGTTCGAAATTCTCCAAAAATTCGAATTTTTAAATTTGTGACTTCAAATATATAATTATTAAAATAAAAATATACTTATTCTCGATTTTTCACTTCAAAAAATCAAGACTATGAAATTCTTAGTCATTTTGATCTGCTTTATGCTGTTTGTCGAAGCATTTGGAGCAGGTCCTTCAAAGACAGACACAAAAATAAGCGAAAGGTGTGTTTTTTAAATGCATTAATTTGAAATATAATTATTTTCAAAAATTTGTTTAAAAATAATTTCTATATTTTTAGCTTTTCAAAAATTCATTACAATATGTTCCAAATCCTCAAGAAAACTAAGACTCGATTTAATATTTTCCTAAATATCAATCTTATAAATTTAAATCACCAAAAGCACTAAATAATTGATAATAGGCACCAAACGAATGAATTGGCACAACGCATGAGCAAATTGTTGAGCACGGGAGTTTACGCAGATGTACAATTTTTAGTGGAAGAAGGAGACAAAAAAGAGGCAAGTTAAAGACATAATTTGTCGAATAATATTAATTTATTAATTTTAAAAAACATTTAAATTTATTTAGAAAATAATTTTAATTCATTTTCTGTTCAATTAAATTCAAATTTAAAATCATTTTATAAATTCCATTTTAACTCATATTCATCCAATTCTTTTTTAGCCAACACAAAAGAAATTTATTAATAAATTTTTATTTGATAAATTATATTTTCTAATGCATTTAATATACAACCCAAATCGCATTGTTCAGCTTCTGCTCGCTCATAAGGCAATTCTTTCGCATGTCTCCGAAGAGTTTGCTTCAATTCTCGGTTTTGGCACACAAAATTCATCCGATTCAAATGGAAAAAGTGAAATAAATTTAAAACAAATTTAATTAATGAATAATTAAAATAAAAAATAAAATTTCAGAATCTGTTGAAACAATTAAAACTGTGCTGGTCATAGATGTTACAATTGAGGCGTTCAAAGTGATGTTGAGCTTTATTTATACGGAGGATTTGAAGGGATTAACCGCTCAAAATTTACTGGACGTACTTTTCGCGGGTGACAATTTTATTAATTTAAATTATTTTTTTTATATTTAGCCAAGATGTATAAAATTATTGGATTGATCAATGCTTGTGTGGCCTTTCCCATTTCGAAATTTTCTAATGTTTTCAAAATCATTGCTGAAGCTCGTGTTCTTGACATGGTATGCTTTTTCGAGAGTTGTACGAATAATTTTTTCAATGTTTTTTCGAAAATATTTATCGGAGCGGAGTCGTTATTTAAAAAACCATCAAAATGGGCGTAAGTTAATGGTTTAAATCAATATTTTGCGCAATCATTACAACTTTTAATTAGAATTTGAATAATTACAATTATATGAGTGATATTTTATTATTAAAATTACCTATATAAATATTTTAATAAATATGAATAAACTTTTATTTTTATAACAACATATTCCTTTATTTCTTAACGTTTGTTATATTGACATATTTTTTGATATTTTACAAAAAAAAAAAATTATATATAAAAAAATTCGTGACACGATTATATACTCTAGCGCTAGTCATTTAGAGATAAATACAAAAATCTAACAAATTTAGTTCTGTTCATAATGAGTGACCATGTTTTATTTCAAGTTATCAAAAAATGATTAAATAAATTTATATTTATTTTGCCAAATTGATAGTTTACATTTTCTTAAACTATTACCGTATATTCTCTAATTATCCCCCCGGGGGGATTATTGTTCAACCTCCTCAGAAAGGGGGGGGGGGGGGTTAAATGGAGAATGATTTATTAGTGAAAAATTTTTGATTTTTTTTTGAACTCGCCAAAAAATGTCATCGCGTCAAAAAAAAAATTATTATATAACAGATTGGATATGTTAATGGTATTAAGCTTTAAAAAATAATGAAAAATTGGGAGATTTTATGTATTTTATTTGGTTTTTCTAACTTAAAGATGAAAAAGTTTTTCCGGAAACTCTGGAAATTTTCGATTTTCAGAAAAAACTGAGAACTCGGTTCTGAAAGAGAGTTTACACAAATAAAATAGTAGAAAATCCGCAATTTTTGCTTTTAAAATTTTTTCGATAAAATTAAAAACTCTATTTATCTCCCCGGGGGATAAATGGAGACGGGGGGATCAAACTCCTCAGAAAGGGGGGGGGGATAATTGGAGACAGTGGGATTAATGGAGACAGGGGGATAATTAGGGAATATACGGTAATTGATTAATAATATATTATAGGAATATATTTAGGCAAAAATACTTTTAAAATTTAATTTATTATATTACTATTTTAATGTGCTACAAATTTATATATTTTGATGAAATAACATACAATCTTTAATATTAATTTTTTATATATAATTTTTTTATTTGTAACATATCGAAGAAATATGTCAATATAACAAATGTTAAGAAATAAAGGAATATGTTGTTATAAAAATAAAAGTTTCTTCATATTTATTATATGTAATTTTAATAATAAAAATCACTCATATAATTGTAATTATTCAAATTCTAATTAAAAATGATTGCGGAAAATATTGATTTAAACCACAATGATGGCCTTTTAAATTACGGCCATTTTGATGATTTTTTAAATAATGAACTTTTCTCATAATGATGTTTTTTTAAATAACGCAAATAATGATGTTTTTTAAATAACGATATAGCACCTGTCTATCGAGGTTTCAGCTTTTTCCATTTTTTCGACATCGATCTTTTTTATATAATCGAAAAATTAAAAATCTCTCGAAGATTTTGTGAAAAACCAAACGGCAAAAAACGAAAAAAATTTGTATTTTGCCATTTATTAAATGTTGAGCTTCAATATTTTTTTAAAAAACCTTTTAAAGTTTATTGTAAAATATTTAAAAATCGGTAAATCTCTGCGCTTTTTTTTTACAGTTTCCGATATCGATTTTTCAATATTGGTCAAAAAAATATCTATCAGATCAAGGGCGTAGCCAGGACCTTCGTTTCGGGGGGGGGGGGGGGGGGGCAACTCAAAAAGTCGATTCTTAGGGGTGTATTTTTCTTTTTTAGGACAATTTTTAGGGGTGTATTTTTGGTTTTTTGAAATCCCGAATTAGGGGTCTATTTTACAAAATTTTTCGCCAAAAAATTAATATTTTTTGCCATTTTGGCCTCCATTTTTCAAAAATATGGTATAATGGGGGTCCGGCGGTGCTGATAGGCGCCCGCCGGGAAAATTTTTGAGTATTTTAATGCAATTTTGTTAAGAAAATTGCTTAAAATTTCAAAAAAATTACTGAAAATTTTTTACTTTTTGGGTTTCGGGGGGGGGGGGGGGGGCCGGGCCCCCTGGGCCCCCCCCCCCCTAGCTACGCCCTTGTATCAGATCACTTGTACATTCTCTAATCTTTTAATGCTAAATGGGCTTCTTATTAAAAAAAACGCAATTACGAGTGATTGTGTGCACTTTTAAAATCAAAAATTTCGAATTTTTATTTCCAAAATAATTTGCTTTAAAGAAAGATACAAAAAAAATCAGGGAATTGTTAACACAAATATAAGATTTTTCATCCGACGTGTAAATTTAATCTATTTTAATTTATTTAGGATTTTGCTCAATGTTGTTTGCAATACATTGATGAAAATGCGCACGATTTGTTCCTCTCAGAAAACTTTTTACAAATTGACTACAAATTTCTCACTGAACTTTTGTCGCGTGACCAATTGGAAACAAAAGGCGGAGAATTGGAAATTTGGCAAGCTGTAAATTATTTCAATTTAAAGCCGTTAATTTAGTCAATTAAACATCATTAGGCACTCCGTTGGGCCGATGAGAAATGCCGTCAGAATGGCATTGACTATTCGGGAGACCATCGTCGTGCCGTGCTTGGTCCCGCTCTGTTCAAAATTCGTTTTCCGCTCATCAAGAAAGAGGATTTTTCTAAAATCATTGGTTAATAAAATCGTGTTTTTTTATTCCAAATTATTTTGGACGCTTGTTTATTGATATTTCTGTGATATCAATTACCTAATTAGCTTTTAATTAGCCTACAAATTAAAAACTCAATTTTAACAAAATTATTGCTTAATTACAAATTCCACTCCCCCATTCTTTTTTAACACAGAACCATCAGGAGTGTTAACACCGGAAGAAGTGATCAGCGTTTATGAGTTCGATTCGAATGCTTATGGGAAGAAGAGAAAAGAACCAATGAAATTTACTAATCAGAAACGGAACAAACAAAAACAAAATGAGAAGCGGACATTTTTGGATCCAATTAAGACAAAATGTTTCGAGGCTTTTTATGGACAAAAGAACAATAATTCATTGGCCCATCGAATGAAAGAATTACTTGGAAATGGCACCTTCACGGATGTGCATTTTCGGATTGAGGAAGGCGAAGAGACAAAGGCACCAAAAATTATAACCGTTTTAACTAGAGCTGAGCGGGACCGGGAATTTTGACAAAAATCGGGACCGGGACCAGAAAAGTCGGGACCGGGACCAAGTTTTTCAACCAGGACCGGGACCGCGAAAAAACCAGGGACCAACCGGGACTTTTCCCAAGAGAAAAATTTTTTGAAAGAAATTTAAAAATTCAAAAATTTTTAATCTAAATTCATAGTTGGTTAAATTTGCGGTTTCAGTTCCAAAATCCGGGACCGGGACCTGAAAAAACCGGGAATTCCGGCTCCGATCCCGCTCAGCTCTAGTTTTAACAAATCCAAAATTAAATTGAAATCATTATTTAATAAATTTAATTTATACAATGATTGAAAATTTGCTTTTAGCTTCTGCCAGCACATAAAGCAATCATTTCCGTGGCTTCTGACCCCTTGGAGGCAATTATTCACTTTGAAGTATCAAAAATGGATGATGCAGCACAAAAAAGTGCTCAAGCATAGTAATGTTTTTACGCATAATTTTTATAACTTAGCATCTGATCAGTCAATTGCGATCACTAATATGTCAATTAATGCGTTTAATGTGCTGTTGCAATTCATTTACGCGGACGATTTCAGTGGACTGAATGGGGAAAATTGGGCTGAAGTGATTAACGCAGGTGGAAAATTACATTAAACACAATTATTTTAATTTATATTTAAACAATAATTTAATTCATTTCTAATATTCAGCCAAAATGTACGAAATCAATGGGCTGGTCGAAGCTTGTGTAACCTTTCCCATTTCAAAATTGCCCAATATTTTTGAGGCTGTTGATTTGGCTCGTCTTCTCGACTTTGAAGTGAGACAGGATTTTTTACTATTAAATAAATGTAAAAATTCAATTTTTCAAATATTTTAGGAATTTGCCTACCGTTGTTTGGATTATATTGATATAAATGTGGAAACTATGCTCGGAACAAATGGATTTTTGCAAATTGATCAACAATTTTTGTGCGAATTCTTCGGGCGGAAAAACCTGCAAATTAATGGCGAAATTTCACTTTGGAATGCCGTAAATTTTTCTGGGATTCTTTTTTTTTATTGAACTAAAGCTTAATACGAGCTACGGGCGGGATCGACTCACATATATTTATCGTAATGCGATATTTGGGGACCAAAATTTATATCTAATTGGATCTTTTTAATTTTTCAATTATAGAAATTTTTGTTTAATTATTTTTGTGTTTCAATAAAAATTTATTTCCACAAAAATTACCATTTTTTATACTAAATCCAGTAAAAATTGAGATAAAACTCGCAAAAATTTATAATTATTTGAAATTTCGGCAAAACCTTAAAAAGAACGTATAAAATTTTTCGTTTTGTTTATTATTTTTTACTGATTTTTTAATTAATTAAGGGAAACGATTTTAATTAATTTTTCGTTGAAATGATTTTAAAAAGCACTAAAAAGACAATTTTATGGATTATAGATTAAAATTCCTTCTTTTTTTGTTTTTTTTAAATAAAACTCGGAAAATTCAGCAAAAATAATTATACCGAGCCAAAATAAACCAAACTCTCAGAATAAGCACAAATGCGACCTCTGAATAATGAATATTTTTGGAAAAATTTTCAAAACAAAAGTGACAAATTTTAAAAAGAATAAAATTTTCTTTTCTTTCTTATATTTGCACCGATACCATCCCTTCTCAATTTAGCTTATTTTAATTGAATTTGTAATTTTTAAAATAAATATTAGGCACTCCGTTGGGCTGATGCGCAGTGCCGTCGAAATGGCACGAAATGCTCCGGCGAGAATCGGCGCGAGGCGCTTGGCAAGGCACTCTTCGAAATTCGTTTGCCTCTCATCTCAAAAGAGACATTTACTGAAGATATTGGTAATTTTAACAATTCATAACAAATAATTTTGGTCGTTTCTCTGAAAAGTTTTGCTAAACTTTTTTTTAAAATTTCTAAGATGGCGCATATTTCAAATGACCTTCACTGGGAAGGGATCATGAATTACTGAATTTTTTTAAAAAACAGCTCCTTCCGGCGTATTAACACCAGAAGAAGTGATCAGCATTTATCAGTTCCATGCCCATCCCGAACTGATCGGGGCGCCCGGGGGGCTGCCACCGCTGCCATTTCCGGCATTTCCAAGCCGAGAAAAGGCGCACCGCAACAATACCGGGGGAAAGATTCGATTGGAAATTGGCAAATTTTTTGAATTTGCACGAGGGCCGATAGGAAATGAACGTTTGGGCGAACATATATTCATAAGGGGCATTCCATTGCAAATATTTGCAACTGTGGAACAAATAAGCAGAGATAAATATTTGGGCCTTTTCATCAAAATCAAAGCACCAGTGGCGCAAGGTTGGCAAATTCACCCGCGGGGATGGAAGCTAATCCCGAAATTCCATTTGGCAATATGTTTGGGAAATGACATGATGATTCAAGCAATTTAAATCCTTGAAATTTCAATTTGATTCTCTAAATTTTTAGTGTCGTAATTGAATTTGGCATTCGTAAATTTTTTGGTTTTGAAATTCCATTCCTAAATTTTGGCGTTGAGTTAAGCAAAAAAGCGAAATAAAATTTTTAAGGCGAATGGACTTTGAAATGTAATGCAACCTTTTGGATTCTTTCACAAAGTATCTTGAAAAAGAATTTTGAGCAAAAATTCGACCGCTTTATTTTGAACAAAGAAAAGACAACAAAAGGCGACAAATATTTTGAGTCTATCGATATTGAGGTGAGCGGGCACATTTTGAGTCTTAAAAACAAAAAATGCACACAAATTTCAGTATTTAACGAAAGAAGGATTATATAACAAGAAAGAGGACAAAGTGAAATTGGCCATCGATGTTAATTGTGGCGAACGAACAAATTAGTAGCTAAAATGATGGCAAATGGTTGAAGGACATTCACATATCTGTTGACATTATTTATTTTATTTATTGAGAATTCTTGACTGACATGTGGGTAGGGTTGAGGGGTGATAAATTGAGTATTTGTAATTCATTTTGAAATTTAATAGGAGTCAAAAAACAAATGCCAGGTTCGTAATTGGAATTTATATGTGTATTAGTTTTAGGTTTAAATGATACTCGCGTGAACCCGGTAAAACCCGTCCTTTATGATATTAAAATTGTTTAATAAATGTTATGAAAAAGAAGGTGATAAATTTGGACCGGGCAAAGTTGATGAAAGAACGAGAGGCGAGAGTTTATGCCCAAAGTTTGTTGCTGCTCTTTGGCTGCCCCCGTTTTTTCTGTAAATTCCTTGTGTACTTCTGAGTGTTTGTGCTTCAAATGTGTGGCCAATTTTGTCGTTGATATTTAGTCACAATTTTTTCAAAAAAGGATTTCTGTTTCCTTTTTGGAATAATTCCATATTTTCGACATGGTCTCACCTTCGAATTATTAAGCGCGCAAAAGCAATAATTAAATCACTGAACATTTGTCCAATAATACTAATTGTTCTTTATTTTTAAAATAATAGAGAAAGCAGAGAAAGAGAATTATGGTGTTTTTTCGCGTAAATTTTAATATTTTTCTGAGTGCTCAAAAGTTCAATCTTTAGGATGCATTTTCACCTCTCGCCAAAAAAACGAGAGGTGAGAGGCGATAGTCCCAAAAACGGCGAGAGTTGGCGAAAGACGAGAGTTGTCCTACCCCTGGTGTATATGTATTAGCCTTTAACTTAAATAATACTCTCGGGACACGGTAAAATCCGTCCTTTTCTCTCCGACTCAAAAAGTCATTGTGGGATTCACAACACAGTATTAATACATTAATCAACACAGCATTAATCAACATTAATTCATTTTTGTTCACAATTTAAAACTACAATTTAATAAACTTTTAATTAAAGAACATAGAAGTAAAAATAGTCAGAAATGTGAAAAATAGGACATTAAAATTGTTTAATAAATGTTATGAAAAAGAAGGTGGTAATTTGGGATCGGATTTTTAGGATTAAATTTTCAAAAATATCTAATTAGCATTTTTCGAAAGAATTTTAATATGTGAAAAAATAATTAATATATGATTTTGTGATCTTTTAAAAAATAATTAAAAGAAATTTGTTCATTTAGGATGATTTTTATGAAAATTTCCAATTCTATAGGAGTAATCTAGGAAAAGTTCTAGGAAAAGTTTCGATGACGTCTTGGGGGTGATTTTTATTGTAATTGCTTTTTTACATGCCATATCAACGAGAAGAGGTAGCTAAATACGGACCAAACAATTGCCGGGCGATCATTCCTCGCTGCAAAACAAATCGCCATGGAATGCGATTTTTTTACACTATTTAAACTTGGTATTGACAATGAATTCCAAATGATTGTCGAAATCGAATTGGTTACTTCATTTCTTTGCGCACACAGGGAGAGCAGAATAAGATGGTAAAATATCGAAAAACCTTATCAATTTAGCTAATCACAAAAGATGATTATTGTTTGGCAATTTATTTATCTAAAAATCTTGCCTTTAATCTAATCGCTTTTTTAAAAATGGAAACTCAATTTAAGACAAATTTTGCCAATTGAAAAATGAATATTTCCACTTTATTTTTTTATTCAGCGTGAACAAATCCGAAATTACCTTGGCACAGAGCAAACTGCTCAACAAATTTCGCAAAGTTTTGAATGCCGCTACACTTTTATGCTGCTTAACGCACAAGGCTGTGTAATTTACTCCATTAGAAAAAATATAAATGGACAATTAGTCCATAAATACAAAGTAAAGTGTTCAATTTCCCAATGTAGAAGTGGGACATAAGCAGAGTCGAAAATTGACAACGATGATAAATTATGCGACCATTGGAACAGTCTAATGACCTACATTTATAATGAATTGTCTGAAGTTGAGAACTTAAATAATAATTATTAATTGTTTGGGTAATTTTAAAAATAGGAATTTGAGGGCCACTGTGCCGGCGACATGCGCCTCCGGGCAAATATATCTTTATTTCCATTTTAGATCGATAGCGTCGTCGATCTCCCCGCTATTTATCATTAATGCATTTTCTCACATTCTTTCGTCAATGCTTTAAAATCAATTCAATTTAATTTGCTTTTAGCTGAGTATTTAGACATATTCACATTTTATATTTTCATTTTTGTCCCGCTTTGTCGAGACAAAGTGCACAATGTTGTGCTTTGTTGTTCGGACGGTGATTGGGGAGGAGTATGCTGGGATTGGAGGCTCCCGGATGATCAAAGAACAAATAAAAATTATTTATTCACCGCACAATGGGACAATTCTCTGATGGGGAAATGCAAAATGGAGAATGGAAAACGCAAATTTGGGTTCATTTGGGGCCATTTAAATATTAACAAAATTACATAAAAAATTGAAAAAATGGACGAAAATTGGGCAGAAAACGGGCTGATCGAACGGAGGGCAACAATTGGAAATGATGAAAAAATGGGGCATTTCGATCACAAATTGTGGGGAGGGAAAACGGAGTACTTTGATCACTCCAATTTTGGTTTTTTATCGCACAAATAAACAGGGGAGGCAATTAGTGACAAACAATTTTACGGCGGTTGGGGGGAGGAACGGGGCAAAAATCGTAATGAAATTGGGGGAAGAAAAGTTGCGAGTTGATGAATTAGCGATTAAATTGTGCGCGGGGAAGGAAGGGATCACACAAAAACAATTGACAATTTGGAACGGAAAGGGGAGCAGAGGGGCGGAACGGAGTGGGGTGCATGTGAAAGGGAGGGGGAAACGTCCGCCACTTCTTTTCTTCATTTCTGCTGATCAATTGATCAGCAGTCGGAACCCCAGAGTTCCGACATTCCGGCGCGGAAAGATCGGGCCCGTCAGAATTCTTTTCGTCTTGGCCTTCCAAAGGGCGAGTCTTCCGTGAGGTCGAGATGGCTCTGTGTCCGTGGTTGTTGATACCGAGCCGTTCTGGCGATCATGTCCAATTTGATTGGTGACATTGATCGGTGTCCTGTCCTGCTCGCTGGTGATTTGGTAATTTGTGGTATTTCACGCAGCGGCGTTCCCTCTTCGATCCCGAGTGGTTTTGAAACGGTGGGTCGAAATTTTGGTTGCTGGCGTACTCCAACGAGGCTGAGAAGAGTTACTCGGATAGGATTGAGCAAATACGCCAGGATGCATGGGAGTACAATGTCGCGCAACAAGAGGAAGGTTGAGTAAAGGCAGGCGACTCGAATCCACCATGTGATTGCTTCGTCGATCAGGCCTTTTAGCCAGCGCACGGTGAATCCTTCTATTCCGCCCTTCAACGCGCCCAAAGCTTCAGTCCTTGCTGTAATGTGCTGTTCCAGCTTGTCCTTGAACCGCTCCGAGTTGATGAATTCGTTTATGTGCGGGAAGCGCGTCACGTCTGACTCATTGTCGAGCTGCCATGCGTGGAAGATCAACGGATGAAGTTCTAAATTGCTGTTCGTTTGGTTGATCGTTGTTTCGTACAATTCGTGGACGTAATCCTTTGGCATTAGTCGTGCTGTGCCAGTTCGAGTGTCGATCCATAACCAGATGTTGGGATTGCTTCGCAGTTGGAGATGATGGAACCGGTAGCTATTACAGCTTGCCTGTTGAGCTGTCAGCGAGATGATGCGAAGTTCCGGATCCAAGAAGGCTGCGATAGCTCGTTCGGGAAAATGCACAGTAACGGGAATGTAGAAGCGACAGTCATTCATTGGCCTGTATGAGATGTCCTGTAGCGAAATGTTGACACATGGAAACACTTCCATTGTCGTCTCGCCGATCCAACGGGCTTGGATGTTTGCTTGCCGTAACAGTTTCCTGGCTTGTAGCGTTGGGTTCGCGGCTCTCGAATTTCGTTGGCATTCTCTTATGTAGAGCTGGTTCAAAGCAACACTTGTCGCTACTTGAGAAGCCGAAAGTTGTGATGCGAGTTGCTCGGGCCGAATTCCTCTTTTCCATCTCCTTGTAGTACTGACAATGTCGTCGTACTGATCTTTGGCAATTCCGAAACTCTGTTCCGACATGACGATGCGTGTGCCATCGCAGGCGATTAATTCTGGCGAATTTTTAACGAAAGTCAATGCTTTTTGGTGGTCCTCGGAGATCCAAGTTGCCATTGATTCGCCGTAGGCCGCAGTGAATTTTCCGTTGATGATTTCCGTCTTCTCGTAGTCGCACGTTTTGCATTCGTTGCCATTACATGTTGATTTCCAAATCAACGTTGTGTTATCGGGCAATTGGCAAAATTCGTTGGCGTATTGGCAGTTTTGAACTTGATGGACCGGCGAGAACATCTGCAAATTGTGCCGTTTGACGAATAGAGTTGCTGGTTGAGCAAAACAGTTGGTTGTCGTGCTGATTTGTTCTCCTTTGAAAAGTCCAGCTATTGGTCCAGGGAAGTTGACTTCCAACTCGTCGTTCGTTGCCCACAGCTGTCCTTCGTGGTTCGTCATTTCAGATTTGGCAAATGGACATTCCTGGTGAATGGCCATTTGTTTGCAGATCCGCTTGTTGACCGGTGGAAACTCCTTCTCGATGGTGACGAACTTATCGGCTAAAAGGTTAGTGTAGTAGCGTTCCGTGGTGCGCTTGACGGAACAGTGCCATGCGAATGTGATCTGCTCTGGCTTGATGATTTTTGTGAAGAGCTCAATTGCCAGGTTGTGCCATTGAGCAGTGAGTGATGGCGGGGGACGGCAAAAAGGTGAACTCTCGGGGCCTTTGAGCTCCCAAATTGTGCTGCCTCTATCCGAACACCAGAAAACGTTCGCGCCATCACGGTTCGTTCCCAGGTCTCTTTTCGCTGATTTTGCCGACTTGATTGTGCCAGGTGTCGTTGCGTCTGTTTGTTGGCTTCTAGCTTTCGTGACGTATTGGATTCGGGATCGTTTTGTTGTCCGAGTTGATGTACTGGTTGACATCGTTGGAGTCCATCTTTGTTTGGTGGTCGTCATCGGTGTCCATGTTGTCGTTGTCCATGGACTTGTGCTGAGCATTGTTTCAGTTTGAGTTATTGTACTGTGCCACGACGAAGTTTCTGGTGAGAATGCGGTACTCAATGTGATTGTCGATTCAGATGGCGGTGCAGTTGTGAGTGTGCTGTAATGGGCAGATACCATTTGGAGGAACCTTTGCGCATTTTGGCTCAACGAAGCACGATGAATTCGCAACGGTGCTGCTGCCGTTGGTTGAAGCCATAACAAGCCGAACATGCTTACAATCATTAGCATGTTGAGTGTGTTTTTTGCGGTTGCGCGACCTGTCGATGCCATTGAGGTGGATGGAGGAGGGTCAATGTCCATATCTTCCTCTTCTCGCCGTGCCAGGATTTCATTAGTGAGCTGTTTTGCTTCTCCCGTACGTCGGTGGTAGACGCAGAATCCGGCATTCGCTGCTTTAGCCAGTTGGTGGCATTCTGTCTTGTTTTTTAGCCATGATTTGTGGTCCGTTTTGGCAAGAACAATCGTAGCTCAATGTCAGATTTGGCCAAGAGACGGATGTATGGCTTGATACTGCTGGCAATCTCTTCTTCATTTGCCAAGTAGGAGAAAATGATATGCTCCACATCAGGACCCGGTGCCAAATGGAGTTGGTCTTTTACGTAATGGGTGAACCATTGTGAACGTGATGCGTTGGCTAATTCTTCTGCTGTCAAATCTCCAACACAAATCACTTCTTTGTTGTTGAATGGTTGGTTTGCCGCAGCTGCTTTAACTCGTGTTGCTGCCTGGGCGACGAATTCGTTGGTCTTTTGAAGCCAATTTTCAAATTCTGTTGGATTGGTGCTTTCGAATTGAATTGGCTTGAATTTGATTGGCTCAAATTGTTTTTGTTGCATGAACAATGCGAATTTGTCGCAACTTGTAGCCCAAATCTTCAACAAATCGGTCAATGGAGCCAATTTGGTCAACTGCCTTCGTTTTCCGACGATTTGTTCATTCCAAAATTTCTCGGCGAGCTGTGTCTGTGAAGTTTCCGTTGGCATGACGTATTCTTCGTGGAGAATTAGCGCTTCGTTTCGCAAGTTAATGAAGCGCTGGACACAATCATGGAGCATCGCAATTAACAGAGTTGGCGCGGCGCATTTCTCATAACCATTGATCATTAGCTTCCGCTTTGAAGCAATTTGCTGGTAGGTGCATTTTGCGCATGTTTCGTGGTCACTTCCTGCGCATTCATTTAGGATGTTGTAATCCAAGTGTTGCGGTGCCTTTGACGTGCTTCGTTGGTATACTTCGAGACGAAATACGTCTTCCGGGACGTATAAAGGTGGTGGCGTGTGTCCGGCTCTTTGAGTTCGCCGCTCATTTTCTTCTGAGTCTTCGATGACGATAATTTCTGGTTCGGGCTCGCTTTCAATGATCGGTGGGCCATGGAAGACCATCTCATCCGGCGTCAGATTGGTGTAGTGGCCCTCTTTAAATCGGACATTCATTGATGGCCGAGTACCACCAAGGAATTCGGATGGTTCGACCATCTGTCCTTTCTGGTCATGAAGTGTCCATCCTTGCGTTTCGAGCTGATGAAGCTCCCTGGAAGTGCGTCCATTTTTCCAGAGAAACTGCCAATTGTCATTGCCGTAAATCCGTTGACAGTACGCGAGTAGAACTTCGTTGTTTTTTGGCATGTCCTCGATTGGTCGGCCTTTTGTTTTTTCTTTCATTGATTCGGCCTTCTTCGCACTCCAAAATGATCGGGCTTCTTCTCTTTCTTTGCGTGATGGTTTTTTGAATGCTTCTTCCGCTTCATTTCGCCTTTCAGCTCGTTGCTGATCGTGGATTTCTCTCTCCTTCTGTTGCTCCTCTTTTTCCGCTTCCGTTTGTGCAGATGCCCTTGGCAAGTCGGCGAGCTTTTGCTTCAATCGATCCGATGTCTTTGTCCGTGCCTTCTCCCTCTGTTTCTTCGCCATTTTTTGATTGAATTCCGTCTGGACCGGTTGCGGCGCCTTTTCCACGGCGCGGCTTTCGTTGATGGCCTCCGTTGTAGCCTTGCTTCCTCCTTCTTGCTCTGAGATTGCGCAAAAAAGCTTGCGTAATCCGGAGTCTTGTAACTCCCTTCTTTTGCGACGTGGTCCTTGAAGAGGGCTATGCTGTTGCGGGATTGGCCGAAGAAATGCCCGTTTGCGTTTCGGAATGCGGAATTTGTTTTTCGGCTGCGGCATTTCATCCTCGCTGCCGGCGAGAGAGACGCTGTCGATGTCTTTGTCCAAGTTGCTCATGACGAAGGTGGTGAAGTGTGTTTCTGGAAATTCGGGTTGAATTTCCAGACTGTAGAGCTGATTGACAGCTCTCCATTTTTCTTTCCCATTGTGGGAAATCAGGGCAGAACGGGATTTGTTATCCCGTCCTATTTGGACTTTAAGGACCCGGGCCAAGCTCCAGACTGATCGCGGATTTGCTTCTTCTTCAACAAGCACAATGTCTCCTTCGTTAGGAGTTTGCTGTTCGTTGTTCAACCGTTGGTTTGCACGTTCACGCAGTGAAAGGAGATATTCGGATCTCCAAATTTCCCAGAAGCTATTCAGTCTCGAATCTGCCTTCTGAAGCATCGTTTTCAGCTTGTTGGGGTTCGGCGTGTATTCTGGATCTTCTGGGTCCGTTGCCATTGACGGAAAATTCGTTTCCGTTGATCCGTACGGGATCAGAAAATTGACCGGTCTGAGTACCGGGTCTGGTTCGCGGTCTGACTCAAAAGTCAGCGGACGATGGTTCACAATTGCTTCGATTTCAACGACGAGTGTGCCGAATTCGTCGAATGTGAGAAGTCTGCGTCCAATGCTTCTCCTCAAGGCATTTTTGGTAATGCCGATCAGTCGTTCCCAACTGCCACCTTTCCATGGTGCATGGGCTGTGTTGAAATTCCATGTGATTCCTTGATGAGCCAGCTGTTCTTGCACTTCGAGTGTGAGTAAGTCCGTAGTCCAATTTTCCTTGATGACCTTGGCTCCAGCGATGAAATTTGTCCCTTGATCGGACAGGATGACTCTTGGTACGCCGCGTCGGGCGGCAAATCTCCGGAACACGCGGAGAAAGGCTTCGGCAGAATAGTCATCTGCCACTTCCAGATGAATTGCTCGGATGACGAGGCAGGTGAAAAGTGCAACATACACTTTCACAGTTTCGGGACCTCTCTTCACTTTTAGTGGACCAAAGTAGTCAATGCCGGTATTGTTGAAGGGTCGTGTCTCGTTGACTCGCTCTTTTGGCAGATTAGGGGCTTCGGGATAAGAGTATGGCTTCAGCTTCTCCCTTTTGCATTCCAGGCACCCAATACGGCTTGAGTAGAGGGCATTTTGGACCGTTTGTCTGCCTCGTGGAATCCAAAATTTCTCGCGGATTTTGGATAGAAGAATCCTCGGTCCACAATGCTTGTGAATCCGATCGTAGTGGACAATGATGAGTTTGGTTGTCCACGCTTCGGCAGGCAAAAATATCGGATTTTTGCTTTGGATGGGAAGGTTGGCATTTCCTAGCCGTCCTTGGCATTTCAATGTTTCCAGAGGCTTAGACTTGAAAAGCTTCAAGTTATTGATGACTGATTCCGAGGGCCAATGTTGCAGTTGTGTTTCGATCAGCATCCATTCGTCGGCTATTTCCAATTCGTTTGCCGTTAATGGCCCTTTTTCCGATTGGTGCCCATGTGTGAGAAGCGGACTGCTCGTTGGTTCTGGGTTTTGTCTCTTTTGAAGCATGGTCACCGCGAAGCGGATGACGTAAGCAGCGGTTGCTCTGAGACGATTCCAATTTGAGAAGCGCTCAAATTGGATTGCAGGAACGAATTCTTCGCGCTGTTGTACGGCATTACTCCATTCGACAATGGGAGGTTCCGTTACTTCCCTTATTTCTTCGCCGGGGTTGTAAGTGACGTTTGATTCCGGCCATTGGCTAACTTTGGTTAGCCACGTTGGGCCAAATCGCCAAAGCAATGACGATTGGAGACTCTGTGGGTCTGTTCCACGTGAAGCGATGTCTGCCGGATTTTCATCCGTTCGGATGTGCATGACTTTGAAGCGTGCTTCTCTGATTTTCTTCAGCCGATTACTGACGAATCTGTCGTATTTCCGTTCCTCTTTGAGCCTTTCGATTGAACATTGGCTGTCTGTCCAAAGTACGACTTGTTGGTCGTTGAAGTTGAGTTGAGTTTGGACGAACTTGGTCACTTTGACTCCCAAAGTTAACGCTTGGAGTTCCAATTTTGGAATTGTTGAATCGTGGTCGGCCACTTTGAGTGGTTTGACATGGCTTTTGCCAAAAATCAAGTTGCTTTCCTTTTTTCCTTAGGAAGTGTCTGCGAGCTGGTAAAGCGCGACGCCGAGTCCCGATTTGCTGGCATCGCAGAAGCAGTGAAATTCCTCACTGGGACTTGTCGCAATGTGACGAGGGAATTCCACCCTGAAGTTGAAGCCAAATCCGTCCCACGCGTGCATTAGATTGATCCAGTCAAGTGCCATCTTTTCCGGAAGCGGATCGTCCCATTTGAAATTCAAATTTTGGACGATTTGCAAAAAATGCTTGGCGGGCAACAGTGCCGGTGAAATAAGTCCAAGTGGGTCATACACTTTTGCGATGTGTGACAGGATCTTCCGTTTTGTGGTTGGACTGCTGAAGATTGGCATTTTGAAGATCAGCTGGTCATGTCGTGGCTTCCATTCGATGCCTAACACCTTTGTGTTTTCCAGGTCCTTGGCCAATTCGGATGAGTCAAGCTCTTTGAGCTCGTCAATGTGACTTCCGAAGAATTCGCGGATCCGCATTCCGGCTGATTCAAAAATGATTTTTGCTTCTGTGACGAGTTGAGTGATGCTTTCACTTGGTTTGACTTCCATCATGATGTTGTCCACATACAGATTGTCACTGATGCGTTGTGCAACATCCGTGTCGTAAAGTGCAATGTGCTCCCTGATTGTGGCATTGAGCAGAAATGGCGACACGGTCAATCCGAAACTGACTCGGCAGAATCGGAAAACGCGGAAGTCTTCTCGTTTCAGCTGTTCGAGATTTGCTTCCTTTGGTTTGGCAAGCCAAAGGAATCGTGTGGCATCGCGGTCCTGTTCTCTGACGCCCAATTGCAGGAATGCTTTCTCAATGTCGGCAAGGATGACCTTTTCCATGCGTCTGAACCGAAGGAGAATGCCGGTCAGGTCCTTCAAAAGTAGCGGGCCTGTGTGCAGGCATTCGTTGAGTGATGGTGCCGACGGAGTGGATTTGGGTTTTGCGGAGGCATCCATCATGATGCGGATTTTGGTCGTGGATTTGTCGGTTCGGATTACTGCCCTGTGTGGCAGGTAGTGGACTGGACCACAAGAATGATCAGAATCGACCAATTCGATGATGGAATTCTGCTGTTGTTCATCCAGAATTGCTTGGTATTCGTCCACCAAGTTAATTGTCCGAAGCTTTCGGATGAGGCTTATGAGCCTTGCCTTTGCTTGATGGTAATTCGTTGGCAATTGTGCCACTCTGTCGTTCCATGGTAACGCGATTTGGTATTTGTTGCTGACGAACGACAAGTTTTCCTTGAAATTTTTCATCACTTCATCACGGTCAATTGGCGTTGAAGAGTCGTCCATGCCAATGATGTTGAGTCCGTAGAATTTGTTCAGTTCTTCATTGGCCTTCAAGTCTTCTTCCGTTGTGAAGACATTTTCGTCTGTGACCGTGAGGACGAATGTCACATTTGACGGTTGACTGAGTTCAATCCGTCCAGTGCCGCTGATGATTTTACCAATTTTCGACTGGCAAATCGTGAATCCGCTCGGCAATCGTTCAATTGGCTGAACGTGCAAGTCATGCCAGACATCCATTCCGAGCATGACGTCCGGTTGTCGTGACTCATGCGGCGGAAAAAGCTTCTTCTGTTGAAGCTGCTGCTTGTCCAATGTGTTCAGTTGGAGGACAGGCAAATTGTTGAGCAGAAACTTGAGTGCGTTCAAGTTGAAAATGAGTCGGTCCCCGTTGGGACACAAAAAGCCGATTGCGACTCGGTCGCTGACGTAACGCTTCGGTTCGCGTTCACCGAAGCTTGTAAGGAAGCATTCTTCCGTTCTGAGCACGGTCAGTTCGAGCTGTTTGGCTGCCGTGTTTGAGATGAATGACCGGTGGCTTCCCGGGTCAATGAAGACGGTTGCCATCATGCTACGGCATGGCCTCGACGGGTTGAAAATTGTGGCCATTGTTGTCATTAGCAGAGCTCGGGTGTCACTGCTTTGAACGGCGTTGCTCATTGATTGTGCCGTTGAATTTGTGGATTTCTGCTCATCCTGTTTTGGGTGCCGTTCCGTTACGGCTGCTGCTTGTTGTGATTGTGTTGTGGCATTGATGCCTTCTTGGCAGAGTATGGCCGGGTGCAGCTGTCTGCATTTGTAGCATTTGATTGGCCTTGGGCACTCGCTGGCCCGATGGTTTCACTTCAAGCACTTGAAGCACAAGCCTTTGTCTCGAACAAAGGCTGACCGTTGCTGTACGGTGTTGTATCTCTGGCATTCTTCGTTCCAGTGATTTCCATTGCAGAAAAGGCACGGTGAGGGTGGCTTCCTCAGTCCGGCTTGAATTGCGGTGCCATTCCGGATTGGCACAGTAGAAGGCGCTTGAATTGGCCTTAGTCCCCTCGGTTGGGACTTCCGCTGTTGCGGCCTGTTGTGGTTCATTCGCTTATGAACCTCCTCAATTGTTGAGGACATGAAAGTGCGTTCCCGAATGGCGGGAGTTGCGTTGCGGTTCCGGAAATTTGCTGCGAAATTGCGTGTTCGCGGTGCTTGTGCTTGAGTCGCTGGCCTTGCTGGCCGATCGAGTGATTGATGGTGGTGTCCGTACTCGCCCATCACTTCTTGGATTTGGACTTCTTTTCGTACGGCTTCGTTTAGCACGTCCCGAAATTTGGTTGTCGTCCAATTTGCCGGATCCTCTCCTTTTTTGTTGAGGATATTTCGCAGGAATGCTGGCGTCAGCTTCTTTTCCAGCATGAGGAACACTTGAGGACCTTCGATGTCCTCTCCGGCATTGTTCAGCTCCCTTGTGAGCCGCTCGAGCTGAAGCAGAAAATCTTTGGTCTCGCGGAGGTTTCGGCACTGTTTGAGGTTAGCCAATTCAAAGTGAAGATTTCTGATGTGTTCCTCCGGGGCTCCGTACGTGTCCTTTAGCAGCTGAAGGACCGTCTCGTAGTTTGCGTCTTCCAGCCGGAAGCCGGCTATGAGTTCTCGTGCTTCTCCGCCCAGCAGATTGCGGAGCAAGTTCAGCTTCTGCGCTTTGCTGATTGATTGGCTGCCGATTGCTGATTTGAATGACTCGTAGAATTCGGGCCATTTTCGCTTTTGGCCGAAGAATTTGTCCAGCTGAATTGGCTGGAATTGGTAGAGCGGTGCCGTGAATGTCGGTGCCGCCATTGGCGCTGCCATTGCTGGTGCCATGGGCGCTTGTTGCTGCGGATTAGCCAATTGATCCGCTTTTGCTTCTCGGTCGGCTCTGCCTTTGTGCAGTTTGGCTGCGGCACTGAGCGTTGCTTCGAGATCTCGCAAATCCCGAAGTTTGGTTGTTGCTGCGTCGTATCGCTCGGCGATTTTCTCATTCTTGTCGAATTTGACGTATTCTTTTTCGCCGTTGTCTTTGTCGTCTCCGATCAGTCGGGCGAGAAGTTCGATCCAGGCGTTGGATGAATCTCGTAGACTGTCCATCTGCATTTCCATCGAGCGAATTTCCTTGACGACGCGGTCAAATTGAGCCTCCAAGTTGACGGCATTTTCCCAGTTTGATAGGTCAGGATCGGGGTGTAGAAGGAGTGAGGTGGCGCTTTTGGCATTGTCGAGGGCTTTCAGTGCATTGATGATCCCTTTTTGTATTGGCCCAGACATTGTGGCAAGTTTGTGCGTGTTTGTGCGTGTGTGCGTATGTTGTTTTGTGTTTCGGGAGCCGTCAGGATCAGTCCGGATTTGATTCCCTTTCGACAGTACCTAGGCCTCGGACGACCTTTGGTGGGTGCCGAATTCACAAACACCAACCTCGGACAGTTATGTGTTTGTGTGGTACAACTCTAGCCTCGGACGACTTGAGTTGTGCCCTAATGAGTGCTTGTGCGCGCTTCACCCCTTCCCCCAATCCTAAAGTCAAGTGCTACCACGGACAGCAAGACACTTGACCTTCTATTGTTCCCCTAATTGTGTTAGTGCAGCCTCGGACGACTATCACTAAGCACTTCTATGAGCTAATCCCGTCACGGACAACGGAAATTAGCCCAAAAATGCAAATTTTCTGTCCCCCCTTTTCACCGGTTCGATTTCCTTCGATGTTGGACCGCTGAAGATCGGTCCCTGCCAGGGTCGCCAATTTGTCCCGCTTTGTCGAGACAAAGTGCACAATGTTGTGCTTTGTTGTTCGGACGGTGATTGGGGAGGAGTATGCTGGGATTGGAGGCTCCCGGATGATCAAAGAACAAATAAAAATTATTTATTCACCGCACAATGGGACAATTCTCTGATGGGGAAATGCAAAATGGAGAATGGAAAACGCAAATTTGGGTTCATTTGGGGCCATTTAAATATTAACAAAATTACATAAAAAATTGAAAAAATGGACGAAAATTGGGCAGAAAACGGGCTGATCGAACGGAGGGCAACAATTGGAAATGATGAAAAAATGGGGCATTTCGATCACAAATTGTGGGGAGGGAAAACGGAGTACTTTGATCACTCCAATTTTGGTTTTTTATCGCACAAATAAACAGGGGAGGCAATTAGTGACAAACAATTTTACGGCGGTTGGGGGGAGGAACGGGGCAAAAATCGTAATGAAATTGGGGGAAGAAAAGTTGCGAGTTGATGAATTAGCGATTAAATTGTGCGCGGGGAAGGAAGGGATCACACAAAAACAATTGACAATTTGGAAGGAAAGGGGAGCAGAGGGGCGGAACGGAGTGGGGTGCATGTGAAAGGGAGGGGGAAACGTCCGCCACTTCTTTTCTTCATTTCTGCTGATCAATTGATCAGCAGTCGGAACCCCAGAGTTCCGACATTTTGTTTGTTTGTTTTATCTTACATTTCTTTATTATAATTTAAAAAGAAAATTATATTTGCAAATTTGGCCCTCTCTTCTGATGAATTCGTCGGTTTCATCATTGGCATTATTCAATCGTGGAATTTCGGAAGTTCTTGCTGATTTTGCACTGAAAATACTGCGCGCAATAATGTGGCTAAACGATAATGCAAATCGGTCGTTTGTCATTTCGCCAAGCTGTTTTGTCCTGTTTTGTCCATTATGCTTTCGATGGTCCACGGCGGAGCACTGGGGAAACTGAACGAGAAATTCGCAAATTGCTGGCTGATGATATTGACCTAAGAAAATTTTGTTTTTTTTATATGGTCGCCATAATTTTAGCTTATCTTAATTAATAATTTTGATAAGAAATCAGAAAATTATTAAAAATTCCAGTTTAGTTTTTTGGGTAGGCCGAAAAGTTCGATTTTGAAAATCGAACGAGAAATTCTTTGAAACGTTTTAGAACGAAAAATGGCATTGATGGCTAAGAAATTCTTTGCCATAAAAAAAAAGTAAAATGCCGAGAAAAAACGGTAATAAATTTTAATAAAATTAATCTGTTTTCATAACCTTTTTATCAGGTGAATATATCAAATTTCAAATGCTTAATTAATTCTGACATTTCTTAAGTTCGTCCGTCAAGTGCAATAAAAATAAGTATTCTTGAAAAAGAAAACCCGAATTGATCACAGACATAAAATATTTGTTGTTTCTTTTTATTAAAAAATTATGTAATTAATGGATAGTGTTTCTTCTTATAATAAATTTTTTACTGCATTATAATAAGTAAATAATGATTCTATGGAGTTATACAAATATTGTAATTTATCTTTTTCATAGCACTCAGCTTTAAAGCCCAATTTATAAAAAAATAAATTAATAATAGATTTTTAAAATAAAAGTAATTAATTAATAATTAGGGGTTGTATTATATTCCATTCACACTTGGATAGGAAAAAAGTCAAGGGGAATGAAAGAAACATTTTTTTTCAAAAGCTATTTTTTGTTGGTGTAAAATTTTTTGTTCACATTAGAAGATTCATCTGAATGTTCAAATGAGCGATAATTGTCTTAGAAGATAATATTTTTATATGAAATTTTTTTGTTTTTTGTCGTTCCCGAAATCCCAACGCTGATCCTGTTTTAGGGTCTCAGTCAATGAACTAATTTGCATAGTATGTCTAATCATTTAATGTTTTTCAATTTTAACATTTAATGCATTTTCAATTGATGGAAATGAATTAATCGCGAATATTAATTATACGCAAATGAATTCATTTAGTGCTGTTTGCTGATTCATCTCATCCATTTCAATTTGTTCTCTATGCTAAAAAAACGGAGAATAAATTATAACGATTCATTCAATGTCATGTTTTCAGTAAATAAATTATAAAAAAAATAAATAAAATAATATTTCTCATATTTTTAATTAATTTAAAAAAAAATTTTTTAAATAAATCTCACACAATTAAGCATTATATAATGGTATTCCATGCTAAAATTTTGAGTGTGGCCACTTTTAACACATTTATTCAACTGCTCATCATCAAGTCAGACAGATTTGCAATAGCAAATTCAGGTTAATATTTTAAATAAATTTTAAATTGTCATTTTATTTTTGCAGAATTTAATCCCTCGGATGTGTGCCATGCCATTGATCGCTCCGCCCAATTTCACTCGCTTTGCCTTCGCTCGTCCGTGGTCAAACAGAAAGGATTTATCCCCAAGCATTTGCGTCCCCCGTGGTTGGACTCATCTCTTTTTGAGGACAACAAATTAAAAGCGGAGGAGAAAGAACCGGACAATGGATGTTATGCGTGTTACAAGGGGACAAAGGCGAGCAATGGGACAAATGAGGACGAGGATTACTGTGCATGTGTGGTACGGTATTCAAAGAGGAACGTATAGGGTACTACTGTATGTCATTCTTAAGTACAAAAATCAAGCACCAAATGAACAATTTTCGAAAATCATTGGCACATTCGACGGGCTCAACTGTCTGCAGGATTTATACAAAATGGCATTTGTAAATATAAATTAATTTAATTTTTTTAATTTTTATACGGTATTTTTCAGATGCCAAAGTGTGGTAATCCGTATTATGACCAGATCAAACACTGTGCCATGGTTAGATTAAAAAAATATATTTATTATTTATTTCACTTAAATTAAGGTCCATTTTTACGAAAACGAACCCGAAAAGGAGCCAAATGGCCACGAATATAAACGTAAAAGCAATTTTAAAATTATAATGCCAAAATGACAATTTTAATATTTTAAATTTGAATTTATCTTTAGGCACTCTCGCACTTTTGGACGGATGCGTCGCGACAGCAACTGAAAAAAATTGCACGGCAAAAGTGAAAATTGAATTTGAGCAGGCGAAAAGTTCGTTTTTCTACGGAAATTGTGACGCCCAAAAGAAAACAGTTTTTGAGAGCAGGTGAAAGAAAGTGACAAATTAAAGGGAGCAGGAATTATTGGTAATTAACACTAATTACCATAATTAGTATACACATCAAATGAATGATATTAATTAAATATTTAATTTTATATTATTCTTTAGTTTTGAAATTATGAATTCTTCCGTTTCTCCATTTACCCTTCCCGTGGTATTCCAACACCGAATTTGCAGTAGTTTATTTGGGAGTGCGCAAATGGAAAATGCATTCAATGGCATTACGGTGACCATAAGCGGAGAGTGCGTAAAAAGAAAAAACAATGCAAATAATAATTATTTTTAAATTTATTATTAGTTTAATTAATTAAAATCATCCATTTAAATTATATATTTATTTTTACTTTCATCAGTTGTGGCACAAACAGCTTCCAACTCCCCGCCATTGAATTTGATAAGGTCAATGGAAAATGTTACGGAAAAATTAGTCAACAACTGTACGAAAATTCTGTTACAGCTGAATTTTTTAAAATATTTCCAGGGCCGTGTGCATGAGATGCGCGGCCTGCAGTTGGCCATGGTTGGCCAAGCAGTTCAGTGGCGTGACCCGAGGGGCGCCCATTTGTACACAGAGCAACGCCAACTGACGTGGCAGCCGACCGAATTGAAGTCAATCAGTGCCAATGGGAAGGTGAACATTGCACTTCAATATCCTGAAACCGACCCGCGTAAGTGCATTAATATTTAAAACTTATAAAATAATTAAAACCTTATAAAAATAATTTCTTATTTATAAAACATTCTAGGCCAGATTTAAAATGATAGGTTAGACAAAAAAGCGCTATTTGCGGTTAAAAGCACCATTATTATTTTCATTGTCCATTATTGTTTTACATTTTTCTGTCAAATTAAACATTTTGTAAAATTCGGGGCGGGAAAAATCGTTGTTGATTTGATCTAAAAAAGCACGATTTTATCATCAATTTTTTGCCAAATTATTTTTGTTTTTATAAAATGGGTACGGAGGTGTCGGTAGGCGATGCCATGAAATTTTTTGAAAAAATAGTCCAGATTTAAAATTTGAGAGCTCTTCAATAATTTTAAAATAATCGCAGCTGAATTTTCCATGAATTTACTAAATTTCATTTACCGTAACTGCTGTGCTGATTCATCGTCTGCACATAATACTGTACTTTCGTCCGTTTCGGCGGCCATAGCGTTGGCCATGGCTTATGCGGGCGCGAGGGGACAAACGGCGGCCGAATTTGTCAATTTGTTGGCCGATGGTGGTAAAATTTTCTATTTTTAAATACCAAAATACCATTTCGTTTTAAAATTTAATCAGATGGTTCATCGATACACCAAAATAATGCCAAATTTATCGAAGAAATCGAATCGGAGAAAACGTTCAATTTGAGCATTGCCAACAAAATTTATTTGGACAAACGCTTTACCATTTTGGAAGAGTTTAATCAGACATTGAGCAATTATTACCAGGGAAATTTCGAGTCCATCGATTTTGGCAATAGTGAAGAAGCAGCAAAAGTAAAGCAAATCAAATTAAATAAAACAATTAGAAATAAATTCAATGCCATACTTTTACTATAATTAACGGATGATTTGGTATTATTAATATATAATTCATTTTTTAATTCCAGTTTAATTAGTATTTTTACAGAAAGTTAATGCATTTATTGAGGATGCAACCAATCACAAAATTACGAATATGATTACGCCCGCTTTTCTTCAAGGAGCAATGTAATAATTTTAATTCATGCATAAAGGGAAATCCATTTACTCCCTTTCCATTCCATGCTTTTTCATAAATTTTTTGAACTTTAAAGTTTTTTACCCAATCACTGGCCGGGTTTTCCGTAAATTTGGTTCGGAATTCGTATTTTTAAGGCTGCCGACTTTTTCTACAACTTTCGTACTTCTTTTTAAATAACTTATTTTCTTAGCCTTCTTCTGGTCAATGCGATTTATTTCGCTGGGCAATGGTCGAATCCTTTCAATGAACGCGGCACACAAAAAGAAACATTTTTTCTGGCGAATGGCAAAGAAATCAAAGTCTGTTTGGGCGTGCTGGCGCGTTTCTTAAACCCGCCAAAATGGGTTTGCGCGTTTCTTAAACCCGCCAAAATGGGTTTGCGCGTTTCTTAAACCCGCCAAAATGGGTTTGCGCGTTTCTTAAACCCGCCAAAATGGGTTTGCGCGTTTTTAACCCGCCAAAATGGGTTTGCGCGTTTCTTAAACCCGCCAAAATGGGGGTTTGCGCGTTTCTTAAACCCGCCAAAATGGGTTTGCGCGTTTCTAACCCGCCAAAATGGGTTTGCGCGTTTCTTAAACCTGCCAAAATGGGTTTGCGCGTTTCTTAAACCCGCCAAAATGGGTTTGCGCGTTTCTTAAACCCGCCAAAATGGGTTTGCGCGTTTCTTAAACCCGCCAAAATGGGGGTTTGCGCGTTTCTTAAACCCGCCAAAATGGGTTTGCGCGTTTCTAACCCGCCAAAATGGGTTTGCGCGTTTCTTAAACCTGCCAAAATGGGTTTGCGCGTTTCTTAAACCCGCCAAGATGGGTTTGCGCGTTTCTTAAACCCGCCAAAATGGGTTTGCGCGTTTCTTAAACCCGCCAAAATGGGTTTGCGCGTTTCTTAAATCCGCCAAAATGGGTTTGCGCGTTTCTTAAACCCGCCAATGGGTTCGAAAACAAAAAATGGTTAACACATAAAAATTCATATCTTGGCTCAAATTCAACAAATTAATATTTAATGGTATCATTCAATAGCTTTAATTGTTCTCTTTCAGAAAATAATTTTCCAAAATTTTTTACTTAAGTATAAAAAAAAGTTATTGTCATAACATTTAAAAAGTGATAAGTCAGTATTTTTTTCAGAACTTTTTTGAAACTCAATGAAATTTTCTAAAATTTTAAAGGTAAATAGCGAATTCTTAGGGCTATCGAATTTATAAATTAATTTGGCTCAATTGCATTTTAAAGACTCTAAACTTAAATGTTTATTATTATATATGCATGACCATTACTAAAAAACATAGCATGTTCAATGCTTTATAACTTTTTTTAATACTTTTCATAATCTCATAGAGAACAATTAAGGCTATTGAATGATATCACGAAATATTAATTTGGTTGAATTTGAGACAGGCTATGAATTTATATATATTATCCATTTTTTGTTTTCAAACCCATTGGCGGATTTAAGAAACGCACCAGCACCCTGTTTGGGAAATGCAATTTTGATATGAACTTTCTGATTTTAGAATTTATTTCTCTGTCTCAATTGTAGGATAAATTTGCTTGTTTTTTTGAATCTTTTTCAATTTGTATCAAAATTCGATAAGAAAATACGATAACGAAGTTTAAATTTTAAAAAACATCCTAAAAATTGGTTTTTTTTCAAAATAAACATCATATTTTACAAATTATTGTAAAATGACTGATTCACTTTTAGTTGGAAATGATGCGACAAACCAATAAATTTGTTTACCTGGAAGAGACTACCGTATAAAATAAAATTGGATTAATAAAACCAATAAAATAAAATTCAGTTCAAACTGCTCGGAATGGAATTTGTGGGAGGGAATGCGCACCTTTTCATCGTTTTGCCAAATTCAAAGGACGGACTCACAAAAGTGTTGGGGGAACTGACGGAGGCAAAACTGATCAGAATGGTCAAAAAATCACCAGTGATTAGAGTTGAGGTGAGAAATGGAATTTTGTTGATTTAATATAAAAAGGCCAACAAAAGTACGGTAAAAATTAAATTATCCAACTTATCAAAATTTCATATCAATTGACTGGCTAATTGATTCGTGAGAAGTATTTACTCGCTCCTCCTCCCTTATTATGAGTTTATTTGTTTATTTTAGGGTTCGAGCCCCGCGGGCGGAGGTGGCTTTTCGCGGGGACGGGTTCTTTAGTCAATGTATCGCCTTGATTCAATTCCTTTTGGCATAAATTGCACAAATTTTGTCTAAAAAATGACCAAATTAGGGATTTTAGGCTAATTTTTTTAAAGAAAAAATTGGTTTTTTGGGGCCGGCAGTGCCAATAGGTGCCGCAGAATTGTATAAATTTTTTGCCCTTTAGCCCATGAATATGCCATTCTTAGGGGTTTATTTTCACCCCGCGCCCCCTAGGTTTATTTTCCTATTTCTATTTATTGTATAATTTTGTTCAGGTCTTTTTGCCAAAATTCAAAATTGAATCAACGCATGAGTTGGAACAACTTTTGCCATCGCTTGGGCTCAAAAGTGCGTTCGATCCAAACAGTGCCGATTTCTCGGGCATAAGCCATGGTTCGCTGTGCATTGACAAAGTGCTTCAGAAAGCGATGATTTCGGTAAGGCAAAAAGCCAATCATAAATAATTAACAAGGCTCGGTTTTTAGCTGCTAAAATTTCAAAATGTATCTCATTCTTTACCTAATTCTCTGCACAATTACAAATAAAAACATTTCAAATATTTTTCTTTCATTGAAAACGCATGAAAAACATTTTTTAACTAGGTTTAAGTATCTAGAAAATTACTTCGATAGACACAATTTTTTGAGATTTTTGATGGAATTTCTTAGGAAAATGGTATACTTTTCAGAAATTTTCTCATTTTTAAATTAAAAATTTCATTTTTCGTGGGGGGGGGGGATTTAACCCCCTCACAAAGGAAGGGTCGGCAAGTGACCGTGGAATTTTAAAAAGAAACTTGGTTAGTGGGTAGATCATCCATGGGTTGTATTATGAATTTTAACCATTTTTGTCAAATAAGCATGAACGCCATGCCAAGTTATGACGTGCCAAAGTTTTTGGCTCTTTATTATTTGAAAAGATAACATTATTTTTTTTGTTGCGTGAATTTGCATAAAAAATACGCACTAACCAAGTTTCATTTGAAATTCCACGGTCACTTGCCGACCCCTCCTTTGTCAGCCCCCCCCCCCCCCCCCCTCGCTGCGCCTTTGTGGTCCATGACAATTTAGCGCTTTTTATTCTCATCCGAGAGATCAGAGAGGAACCCTAAAAAATAATAATTACTGGATTGAACTAATTAATTTATAATTAGGTGGATGAAAAAGGCTGTGAAGCGGCTGCCGCGACAGTTGTAAAATTCAAGCCAGGTGCTACCATGGGCCAAACACGGCCGCCCCCGCCGCCCGTTTTCCGTGCCGACCATCCGTTCGCATTTTTTCTAGTCAAAAGCGCAAAAGAAGTGATGTTCAGCGGAGCATTTGTGGGCAAAGAATAGCGGAAGAAAAGAGAAAATAATTTTAAATGAAACAGAAAACAATTAACCAATAAGAATTTTGAAGCGAAATAATTAACGAATTTTGAACTGAAATAATTATTAATAATTTGTTACAATGGAATTGAAAGATTATTAAATATAATAAACATGCTTGAAATCGACAGAGCAAAATTCCAAAATACTGGCAAACTAATTACGAAAGAAAAATAGGGAAAATTTTGAAAATTTGAGTCAATTTGTCAATAGTCTTAATTAAAAGAATTTAGGGGTATTTTATTGTCTTAGCAAGTGCCATAAAATAATTTTAATAAATTGAATTATTCTATTTTCATTGGAATTTACATTCCAACCAACCTATTAATTAACTTTGTTTAAATATACTTCTTTTTAAAATTTATCAAAAGCAATTATTAGAAGAGTAAAAACACATCATTAATTAAGTACATTTTTATTTTTATAATTGTTATTTTTATTCATCTAAAGCAAAAATCTTCATTGGTTTGAGTGTTAGGTTCCATTTAATTTTTATATTCATAATTAATAATTAGAGCCCGGATTTTTAGGTTTTAAAAAAAAACCTAAAACGGGGCGGACGGTTAGCAACTATTTTGACATTTTTCCAGAATTTCATAGCTAAATGCAATAAAACGAAAATACACTCCTAAGTATCGTTCCCAAAAAATAAAAAAATATATACTCCCTAAAAATTGACAAATTTCAGAAAATATTCCCCTAAGAAATGAAAAATTTTCCAAAAATTCGTCTCTAAAATTTATTTATTTGTTTCTTGACAAGGGTATTCCGGGTTTTACCACCCCCCCCCCCCCTGTTAAATTTTTTATGCGAACTATTTAATTTTTTTCATTTTGAACTTTTAAAATTTCTCGTGGTAGCTAAAATTAAAAGTCAGATTCGTGATCAGTAGGGATGTGATTTTTAGGGGCGAAAAAATTTCAAATGTAGGGATGAAATTTATTAAAATTGCTGTTTTCTCTATGTATATTTAGTTAAAATTAAATCAAACAATTTTATTTACTGATTACAGTTAGAAATGAAATACATTTAGAAATTTTCAGGATTTAAGGGTCGATTCTTAGGAGTGTATTTTTTTTTTAAATTTTTAGTTCGCTTCTTAGGAGTATATTTTTACGAAAATTTTTTTGCCGATTTTTAGGGGTGTATTTTTCGTTTTTATTGCATTTTTGTTAATAAATTTCCCAAAAAATCGCGAAATAGGGGCGAAAATAAGGGCGAAACGCCAAAATGCTATTTTGTTAAGAAAATTACTTAAAATTTCAAAAAAATTTACTGAAAATTTTTACTTTTTTTGGGTTTCGGGAGGGTGGGGCTATAGCCCCATCAGCCCCCCCCCCTCTTTTTTGATCAGGACCAAAAGATAGCTTAGCAGGGATTTTTCAGAATTTTATCACTACAGAAAATTGAAGTTTGGTCGATTAAATGTTTTGTTCATATATTTTTGCACGGCCAAAAAATTCTAAACATATTTAAAAAATAAAAAAACATTATTGGTATAAAATTAAATAATTTTTTTTTTCAGGTAAAAATATACTTATGCATATAATTTGATGTCCTACCCATCACACAAATGCCATTTGAAACACCATCAAAAATTTGGACAGGAGAATGGCGAACAGCAGACACCAATGGTAGGGGACATTGCCTAACAGGGGAAATTTCAGTTCCATAAATCATTAATTAAGTACATTTTTATTTTTATAATTGTTATTTTTATTCATTTAAAGCAAAAATCTTCATTGGTTTGAGTGTTAGGTTCCATTTAATTTTTATATTCATAATTAATAATTAGAGCCCGGATTTTTAGGTTTTAAAAAAAAACCTAAAACGGGGCGGACGGTTAGCAACTATTTTGACATTTTTCCAGAATTTCATAGCTAAATGCAATAAAACGAAAATACACTCCTAAGTATCGTTCCCAAAAAATAAAAAAATATATACTCCCTAAAAATTGACAAATTTCAGAAAATATTCCCCTAAGAAATGAAAAATTTTCCAAAAATTCGTCTCTAAAATTTATTTATTTGTTTCTTGACAAGGGTATTCCGGGTTTTACCACCCCCCCCCCCCCCTGTTAAATTTTTTATGCGAACTATTTAATTTTTTTCATTTTGAACTTTTAAAATTTCTCGTGGTAGCTAAAATTAAAAGTCAGATTCGTGATCAGTAGGGATGTGATTTTTAGGGGCGAAAAAATTTCAAATGTAGGGATGAAATTTATTAAAATTGCTGTTTTCTCTATGTATATTTAGTTAAAATTAAATCAAACAATTTTATTTACTGATTACAGTTAGAAATGAAATACATTTAGAAATTTTCAGGATTTAAGGGTCGATTCTTAGGAGTGTATTTTTTTTTTAAATTTTTAGTTCGCTTCTTAGGAGTATATTTTTACGAAAATTTTTTTGTCGATTTTTAGGGGTGTATTTTTCGTTTTTATTGCATTTTTGTTAATAAATTTCCCAAAAAATCGCGAAATAGGGGCGAAAATAAGGGCGAAACGCCAAAATGCTATTTTGTTAAGAAAATTACTTAAAATTTCAAAAAAATTTACTGAAAATTTTTGCTTTTTTTGGGTTTCGGGAGGGTGGGGCTATAGCCCCATCAGCCCCCCCCCCCCCTCTTTTTTGATCAGGACCAAAAGATAGCTTAGCAGGGATTTTTCAGAATTTTATCACTACAGAAAATTGAAGTTTGGTCGATTAAATGTTTTGTTCATATATTTTTGCACGGCCAAAAAATTCTAAACATATTTAAAAAATAAAAAAACATTATTGGTATAAAATTAAATAATTTTTTTTTTCAGGTAAAAATATACTTATGCATATAATTTGATGTCCTACCCATCACACAAATGCCATTTAAAACACCATCAAAAATTTGGACAGGAGAATGGCGAACAGCAGACACCAATGGTAGGGGACATTGCCTAACAGGGGAAATTTCAGTTCCATAAAATTTTATATTATTAAATTATTATTTTGAAAAATAAAAAATATCTTTAGAATTCTTTATATTTATGGGAATTAAAATAAGTTTTTTAAAAATTAATAACCATAATTTCAAATAACAGCAAAAATTTCATACTATTTTATCTTCATTCTAAATTAGAGACCGGACAACTGGGGTCGGATGGATCCCGATCAATCCCGAAGAATTTTTCGGGATCCCGCGGGATTATCGGGATTTGCAAAAAATTCAATTTTTTTTTTACGTTTTGTGCTAGGTTTTGTTCAAATGCTTATCTAATATTTACATATAATTGATCAATTCGATTGAGAAAAATAGGGATGGAAATTATATCAGGTTTTTATAGAAAATTTTTCAAAATTAAAATATCATGCCCAAAAATTAGATTTTAGGATCAAAAATTAGTATATTTAACAACATAGTTTAAATAACTTTTTTACAATTTAATTAATTAATATCAATTTTTTTATTTTCGCCTCAGATGATTATTTTTAATAATTTTGAGAATCGAAATCAAAAAATCAGATTTTTAGGATTTTTTTTGCAGCAAATTTTTTCAAAAACTTTATTGAACACGAAAGAAGCCGGCGGTGCCAATAGGCGCCGCAGGGAAAATTTTGAAAATTTGTAATGTAATTTGATAACAGAATTTATCCTAAAACTGTCCATATTTTATGATTATGAACTAATTTATAAGAAAATAGTGGGGTTTTGGGTCTGGCGGTGCCGATTGGCACCAAAGGAAAAATAGTAGACAAGATTTTTTGGACAAAATTTTTAGAATCATTGTGCCATAAATTTACCTAATAAGATTTAGAATAATGTTTAGGAATTAAAAAAAATAATTTTTGATAATTGTTTATTGAGATAAATAAAAATCACAAAATGGCCAAGTTTTGCGTCAAATTTTGAAAATTTTTGTAAAATTTTGGAGACCCATGAATCTTAAAGGATTTTAAAGAAAAATAAACAAAGGAAAATATTTTATAATTTAAAATTCAAGATCTTTATTTAAAAAATCGAGATTTTTCGAAAAATTCTTGTGACTTCAATCCCGCAGGATTCCGCGAGATTGGTAAAATGGTCGGGAGGGATACCGATTCGGGATCCCGATGAAATCCCGATCAATGCCGATGAATTTAAAAAATCGTTCGGGAGGATCCGAATTTAATCCCGCGGGATCCCGATCCTGTCCGGTCTCTATTCAAAATCAAAATAGAATATTTTTGCTTTATAAAAAATTAAAAAACTAACATTTATAAAAAAATAAAATGCAGTTGTTTGAATTGATAAAACTTAGTTTTGAGTTTTTATTACTCTTCTACTAATTGCATTAGAGATAAATAATATAAAATAATTATATATTTAAAATAAAATAGGCAGGTGGAAAAATAAATTTCAATTAAAATCTTTTTATTTATTAATATTATGGCATTGCAACCCATAATATGCCATATCCCCACATCCAAATTCGCTCCCCATTTCTTCTTTAGTTCAAAATTTAATTGCTCGCACTTTGAAATTTAGCTCTGTCGATAGTGATCATGTTCTAATATTTAATTATTATTATTATAATGCGCATATCTTCATCAAATTAACTGAGTAACAAATTATCATAATTGTATAATTATATGATTTCGTTTCAAAATTCTTTTTGGCTAATAATTGTTTTCTGTTTCATTCCAAATTATTTTCTTTTGCTCCGCTATTCTTTGTCCACAAATGCTCCGCTGAACAGCACGTCTTTTGCGCTTTTGACGAGAAAAAAGGCGAACGTGTGCAAAAAATAGAAATTGGAAAATAAACTCGTAATGACTAGAGATCGCATTTTGAAGCATATGCCTTTTTTTCTGCGCACTAGTTCCGATATATTAAGCATAAAAACGCATATTCCACTTGGTTTGAAGCTTCTGTGTTGACTTTTATTATACGTTTTTTTTTTTTTGCCTTTTTGGGGGGATTTTCGTGCCTAATGCCTTTTTAGTTCTGGAATTCCAGAATGTTTGGTGAAAAACGGCTATAAACTACGTGCTTGGAAAATATATTGCTTTTACAAGAAATTATGCTAATTTAAAAAAATGTTGGGAGAAGGAGGGGATAAATTTCTTCTCAAGAAAAATTAGCCGTCTGATTGTTTGGATATTTTAATATATGGGACAAATTGAATTTACACCTCAATTTTGTGTTAATCATTATATCAATAAATTAACAAAATAGACTTTCCAACT
The DNA here is from genome assembly GCA_023374025.1 of Heterodera schachtii. Taxonomy (NCBI): domain Eukaryota; kingdom Metazoa; phylum Nematoda; class Chromadorea; order Rhabditida; family Heteroderidae; genus Heterodera; species Heterodera schachtii. Next base: position 359,036 of record SIJG01000099.1, on the reverse strand, counting down.
TGTTCTCCCACACCATATTTTAAAAAATTATAAAACAAAAACAAAATTTTAAACGAAAAATAAATTTTGAAACTGTTTTTAAAATTGTTTCACAGCTGAATTCTCATTAACCATTCCTCATTAGCTGGCTAGTCCAGCAGAAGTCAAATAGAAAATTTTAATTTGATTGGCCTTTATATATTAAATCAATAAAATTCCAGTTTATCACCTCAACTCTAATCACTGGTGGTTTTTTGACCAATCTGATCAGTTTTGCCTCCGTCAGTTCGCCCAACACTTTTGTGAGTCCGTCCTTTGAATTTGGCAAAACGATGAAAAGGTGCGCATTCCCTCCCACAAATTCCATCCCCAGCAGTTTGAACTGAATTTTATTTTATTTGTTTAATTAATCCAATTTTATATAAATTTATACATTAGTCTCTTCCAGGTAAACAAATTTATTTGTTTGGCGCATCATTTCCAACTAAAAGTGAATCATTCATTTTAAATTAAAAAAATATGGCTTTTGTTTTATTTTTGAATGTTTTTTAAAATTTAATTGGAGAGTTAATATTAAAAAGCTTGTTCAAACAGACTTTGATTTCTTTGCCATTCGCCAGAAAAAATGTTTCTTTTTTTGTGTCGCGTTCTTCGAAAGGATTCGACCATTGCCCACCAAAATAAATCGCATTGATCAGAAGAAGGCTAAGAAAAAGGAGGTATTTTCAGAACCGAAGCAAAATGGTGTCCAAAAAACCAACAGATTTCAAAATACGAATTCCGGCTCTAATGATGGAATGTTTAAGATGCGTCGAGGAGTGGATGAATGCGGTATTGAGTCTGCACATTGCTTTTGGAAATCCAGCAATTTGATATTATGTGTCTTTCACAAATTGTTTTATGAATAAATGATATTTTCAGAAATGCCAACTAATTAAAAATTTTTTAATTTAATTATAAAAAATTCATAAAAAAGTTTTATTTTAGAAGAATTAAGATATAAGGCAAAAGTAATTATAATAATTTTAGAATTTGTCAAATGCTTTCATTTATTCGCCTCCCAAAAATGTGCCACTGAAAAGCACTTCCTTTTTGCTTTTGATGAGGAAAAAGGCGAACGGATGGTCGGCACGGAAAACGGCCGGAATTTCAGCGGTAGAAGCAGGCCCTAACATAATAATGGTTGCGGCAGCCGCTTCAATACCTTGTTCATTTACCTTAAAGTTTGAAATGAAAAAAACATATATAATATTCAAATTTGCAGTTGACCAAAAGTAACAATTTCTGAGGGTTTTTTCGTATTTTTAATCGCTAATTTACTAATTAATAAATATTTTGCACCGAAATCATTGCTTTTTGAAGCACTTTGCTGATGTATATGCGTTCGGTGCCATTTATACCCGAGAAATCGGCACTGTTCGGGTCGAACGCACTTTTGAGACCCAGCGAAGGCAAATGCTCCTCCAAATAGTGGGTCGACTCAATTTTGAATTTTGGCAAAGAAACCTTCAAATGATTTGGGTTTTTGTGCAAATTGTAAGAATAATTTACTACCATGACTTTTGTTACAGGAGAATTTTTGACCATTTCCATCAGTTTTGCCTCCGTTAGTTCCCCCAACACTTTTGTGAGTCCGTCGTTTGAATTTGGCAAAACGATAAAAAGGTGCGCATTCCCTCCCACAAATTCCATCCCCAGCAGTTTGAACTTTAATAATTATTTGAAAATAAGAAAGTATAATTGTTTTTCAAAAAAAAATGATTTCTAGAAAAAACTGTGAAATTTAAAATGATTGATTTGGAAAATTTAACTATTTTAAGATGGATTGCTACGAAAAAGCCTTTATTGAATATTTTTTACTTTATTTTGCTCGTTATAAATGTATTGGTTCATATGACTCATCATTTCAATCTGAAAAATAAAATTAAATCAAAAAGTTCTTTATTAATTATTAATATCACTAATACTTGAATTTCATTTCCGTTAGCCAAAAAAAATGGTCTTTTTTCGGTGAATTTTTCATTAAACGGTTGCGACCATTTTGCATGGAAATAAATTGCATTGACGAGAAAAACTCTAAAAAATTATCAAAAAAACTTTAAAAAAAAAAAAATTAATTTAAGACAATGATTGGTCATCGATTGACTGTGCACTGATCATTTTTGGGATTTTCCCATTCGTTGCATTCGACACAAAAGCATTGACTTTCTGTATATAAAAAAGAGAATATTCTCAACAAAATCCGAGAATCTATTTAGTTTTATTTTTAATTATTAAAATAAATTAATTACATTTGCAGCTTCTTCTTTTTTGTTTTTAAAATCGACTTTCGCAAAATTTCCCTGGTAATAAGTGATTAATGTCGCTTTGAAATCGTCCAAAATGGTAAAACTTTCGTTCAGAAATATTTTGTTGGCAATGCTCAAATTAAACGTTTTCTCCGATTCGATTTCTTCAATAAATTTGGCATTGTTTTGGTGCAACGACGAACCATCTGATGAATTGGAAAAACTTTAAATGTATTTAAAATTAAATTACCACCATCGGCCAACAAATTGACAAATTCGGCCGCCGTTTGTCCCCGCGCGCCCGCATAAGCCATGGCCAACGCAATGGCCGCCGAAACGGGCGAGAGTACCGTATTCTGTACAGGCCATGCACCAGCACAACAACTACGGTAGATGGCGTTTAGCAAATTCATGGAAAACCCAACTATACGAATTGTGAATTATTTTGTTGTTTAAATTAAAGGTAAATATTGATCATATGGCCCAGAGCCGAAAATGGTCGAAATATATATCAATCGATAGCTCTCGGTCTGTAATGGAAGAATCCGAAGGAATTTTTTTGCGGAAACCAATCCCTGAAGAGTTACAGACCCGGGACTGAAATGGCCAAATGGCTTTGGGACTGAACCGTCCACTGACTTAAAATGCATGGAATTGCGACAAATGCATATGAATCGATTCCGCACGGTCCGCTATTCATAAATCCGAAAGAATTTTTGGATAAAAATGAAATTGACAAAATTTATGGGTCCTCAAAAATATCAGAAACTGACTTTGATAAAAATTTAATTTAGGTGAGCCAAAAAAAACATAAAATACTTCAGTTTTTGAACTTCGCAAAAGGGAGCATGCGAAGACGGAGCAAGTAGAGGGGCGAGACGGAGGGCGGAGGAAGCAGTCTGACGAGCGCCACAGGCGGTTGACTGCGGGGGCCCGAAGGGCCCCCGCCAATCAGTCAACTGCCTGCGGATCACGCGCGGACTTCTTCCGTAGCCCGTAGTCTCGCCCCACCTACTGGCCGCCGTAGTCGAGTGTGCGGCGGTTTTTTAGCGCAATAAGCAAAATTCAATTTTTCAAATTTGACGAATTTTTTTTTTTGACTGACCGATTTTGAGGGGGCCTATAACTTTTGTTAATTTCTTTTTTATCCAAAAATTCTTTCGGATTCATGATTAGCGGACCGTGCGGAATTGATTCATATGCATTTTGTCGCAATTCAATGCATTTTAAGTCAGTGGACGGTTCAGTCCCAAAGCCATTTGGCCATTTCAGTCCCGGGTCTGTAACTCTTCAGGGATTGGTTTCCGCAAAAAAATTCTTTCGGATTCTTCCATTACAGACCGAGAGCTATCGATTGGTATATATTTCGACCATTTTCGGCTCTGGGCCATATGATCAATATTTTCCAAATTAAAAGCATTTTGCATTACATTTATCTTGCTCCGATGTTTCAGGGTGTTCAGGTTTATTGCTTTGATTTGCTTAAAAAAACTTTTTTTTAGTTTTTGCTAAGTTTGCATTTTCATCTATTTGAATTTTAACAATTTTTGGCATTTTTTAGGGCTATAAAATTTGGAATTTTTTGTATTCAATTAGTATCCCTACTTATTAACTTTTGAGTTAATTACTTTTAACTTATTATCCAATTAATTACACTCACATGTCTCTGATGTCTGTGAATATTGAAGTGCAATGTTCACCTTCCCATTGGCACTGATTGACTTCAATTCGGTCGGCTGCCACGTCAGTTGGCGTTGCTCCGTGTACAAATGGGCGCCCCTCGGGTCACGCCATTGAACTGCTTGGCCAACCATGGCCAACTGCAGGCCGCGCATTTCATGCACACGGCCCTGGAAATTCATTTTTTAAGAATTAAAAATTTTACGAATAAGGAAAAGGTAATTTTTATACCCCATAGCAAAATAAAACAAATAAAATATATCAATTGAAGAGTCAGCGGGTGAAAACATTCAAATATTCAACAAATATACATCAATCATTCCTCTCGTTTTTTTTTAATTCAAGGATATTTTCAAATTTTTAACTGAGTGGGCCTAATTTCCAGAACGTCCTTGCCATTCAATGACGAACCCGAACCCTGTTTTAATTTGATTACATACCGAGAGAAGTCGATTGATATATATTTTGTCTTATTTTGGCTTTGAGGAATATGAGCAGCAACATTTACCAAAAAATTTGAATTTAAGTGATTTATTGATGAATGAATTTATGAAAAATTGAACTTTTGAAAAAATGGTCATTTTTTTAAAAATTGGTATATAAAGGCAAAAATACTTCTCTACGCAACTTCATCTCATGTAAATTACTCATTTAAAATAAATAATACCAACTAGAAAATAAATAAATAAATAAATACTTCTTCAAATTCAATGGCTGGCAGCTTGAAGATGTTTGTGCCACAACTGATGAAATAACGAAATAAACTGACAAAATTAAACCCATGTGATTTAAAATGAATTAAAATATTTATTTATTTTTAGGATAAATTGGCATCTTTCCAATTAATTCTTTTGAAATGATTGTTATCGCTTTATTTTCCCCATTTAAATATTTGACTTTGTCCATTTATTTTAAAAGTATTTATTGCAAATTTTATTATTTATGCCAAAAGTAATTTGTCCCCAAAAACCCAACACCCGTCCAAATTTCTACGAAATAAAATAATTATTTGCGTTTTTTTTCTTTACGCACTCTCCGCTTATGGTCACCGTAATGCCATTGAATTCATTTTCCATTTGCGCACTCCCAAATAAACTGCTGCAAATTCGGTGTTGGAATACCACGGGAAAGGTAAATGGAGAAACGGTCGTTGTTATTTCAAAACTAAAGAATATCAAAATAATAAAATTAAATATTTAATTAATATCATTGATTTGATGGTTATACTAATGATGATAATTAATTAGTCTGCCAATAATTTCAATTCTCTTTTAATTTGCCACTTTCTTTCACCTGCTCTCAAACACTGTTTTCATTTGGACGTCACAATTTCCGTAGAAAAACGAACTTTTCGGCTGCTCAAATTCGATTTTTACTTTTGCCGTACAATTTTCGTCTGCTCCTCCCGCGACGCATCCGTCCAAAAGTGCGAGAGTGCCTAAAGAAAAATTCAAATTTTAAGTTTATCGTTTTTGGGAGTACGGTAATTTTTAAAATTGCTTTTACGTTTATATTCGTGGCCATTTGGCTCCTTTTCGGGTTCATTTTCGTAGAAATGTACCTTAATTTAAGTAAAATAAAATATATGATATTATAATATGTTATCTAACCATGGCACAGTGTTTGATCTGGTCATAATAGGGATTACCACACTTTGGCATCTGAAAAATACCGTATAATTACAAAAATTAATTAATTTATATTTACAAATGCCATTTTGTACAAGTCCTGCAAACAGTTGAGCCCGTCGAATGTGCCAATGATTTTCGAAAATCCTTCATTCGGTGCTTCATTTTTGTACTTAAATGACATACAGTAGTACCCTATACTTTCCTCTCTGAATACCGTACCACACATGCACAGTAATCCTCATCCTGATTGGTCCCATTGCTCGCCTTTGTCCCCCTGTAACACGCATAACATCCATTGGCCGACACTTTCTCTTCCGCTTTTAATTTGTTATCCTCAAAAAGAGATGAGTCCAACCACGGGGGACGCAAATGCTTAGGGATAAAGCCTTTCTGTTTGACCACCGACGAACGAAGGCAAAGCGAGTGAAATTGGGCGGAGCGATCAATGGCACGGCACACATCGGAGGGATTAAATTCTGAAAAAAGCAAATAAATTTCTGTTGAATTTTTTAAAATATTTGGACCTGAATTTGCATCGTCGAATATGATGCTTAACAGAATAATAATCGCGTTAAAAAGAATGAAAATCAGAGATTTGCGATGGTATGCCATTTTCGGAAGGAATAATTGATGTGGTTATTGAAATTTTTTATCAAATAAATGAAATATTTTATTAAATTTTTTTTATTTTTTGAAAAACTCGACAATAAATGAATTATTGTGATTTATTCTCCGTTTTTCTAACAACGAGAACAAATTGAGATGGATGAGATGAATCAATCATAAAACATCACTAAATAATCTTTTTGCGAATAATTAATTTCGTATTAATGCATTTTCATCATCAAATTAAAAAATATTAATTTAATGGACATAAAACGAAAATTAGTCAAATAGTTAAACATTTTTAACTACTTAGTCAGTTATTGAAAAAGTGTTTTTTTAAACTCACTAAAAATTTTTGCGGGTATAATAATTTATTGTCCGTTTTGAAAGAATAAGAATAATAAAATTTAATTATTTTATTTTCACATAATATTTTTTATATTAAAAATATTTTATTACAAAAAACTGAAACTCTTGAAAAATTTATTCTTAAGTGTATTTATGCATATGAAAAAATATTTAATTTTTTTTTTCTTACTCATAGGTGATGTATTTTGGTAATCAGACAAATATTATATTAAAATAGATGATTAATAGAGATAAGCAAATTAAGTGATATTACAATAAAGATAAAAACAAATAAATGTTTAACCCTAAAAAAAGATACCCATTAAAGAAGAAAAAAATACGCTTAACCATGCATAATTCATGTTATTAGCCAATGATATGATGGTTAGCCTGAGCAGGCAAAATGATGGCCATCAACGCCAAAGTGATCATTCTAATGATCGGGAAGCACTGAAATTAAATGATGAAAATTAAGAATATAATAAAACAAACATATCTAAATGTAAAAAAATCAGGAAATATGTAAAAATGTGTAATAACATCCCTAATTATTTACAAATAAATTTATTACCATTCTAACGGCGTCTGATGTATAGTTCAAAGCCTTGTGGGGTTTTGTAAAAGTCAAAAGATCAGTGTATGGTTCCTGCAAATTAAAATGTTTTTTTTATTTGTAGGATTTATAGTTTAAGAATAAAAAATAATAATCCATCATATCTTTCAAACTTTTAATTTAATTTTGAAAGAACTTTAATATTGTCCAAAAATGCCCTTTTTAGAATTTCTTTTATTTCTTATAAAAATAATATTTTTTTGACCTTCGTGCAGCAATCCAAGTCGTAGTCCTTGGGGCAGCAAAGATCACGCGGATAACCTTCGCGGCGAACGCACACAGCCCAACCACACGGGCAAATATCCTTGGTAACCTCACGGCATCTCACAGAAGTATTTAGCAGTTCCAAAAACGTCTTTAAAAAATTAGAAATGTTATGTGGCTAGGTCAATTTTATATGCTAAATTTTAAATGGAAAATTAACCCTTCGCATTGAACCTGACTAAAATAGTTAATTAAGCACTCAAAATAACAAGAAATTTTTTAATAAGTTCACAAAAAGAAATGGGTACTAATTAAGTTTGGGTCCCCCTTTTTGGTCAATTTTCAAAGCGTAGCCAGACAGTCAGACAGTGCACTATTTCCTTCTTTCTTTTTTCTCACCCCTTCCCTTTCCCACACACAATGCTGCTGTACAGCCAGCACACGGCTGCTTACTGTCTACCCTTCCACCCGCCGCTGCCACGCGAGACAGACAGTCAGACAGTGCACTATTTCATCCTCCTCTCCATGGTTATACGAAAAAAAATAAAGAAATAGTGCACTGTCTGACTGTCTGGCTACGCTTTGAAAAATTTTGACCAAAAAGGGGGACCCAAACTTAATTAGTACCAAGAAATGCTATGTCGATTATTCCTAAAAAGTGCAAAAATCAAAATCTGATTTTTCCTATGGTTTTTTTATCATTTTTTAATTAGAAATATGTTAAAATTTAATTAATTGTGCATAAATACACATTCTTCTAAAAGTTTTTTTAGATATAGAATAAAATAATTAAAAATTTACCTAATAAAGTTCAATTACAAATGGATTACAATTAAAAAATCAACTCAAATTTGAGAAAATAGAAATATTTATATTGAAATGTATTCGCTTCAACTCTAGCTAAATTGCTTTGACCTTTAATATTAGATATTTTTATTCGATATCTAAAAATTTTTAGAAAGAATGTGTATTTAATCATTTAATTAAATGTTAACATATTATAATTTAAAAAATTGATAAAAAATCATCGAAAAAATCAGAATTTTGATTTTTGCACTTTAGGAATCGACCAACCACGACAAAAAGATAAATTTATTTCCTTATGAGACAATGATAACCTGTTTAATTTAACTTACAAATCCGATGCAGTCTTCATAACAATATGCTGGTTTTGCCTTAATTGATGAAATTAGAACGATTCCGCCACTATTAATTTACATCGGAAGTGCCATTTAGTTTATTGCATTTGTCGTAGCAATTCTAAATTAATAGTTTCATTTAAATTGGACCGGCCACGATTTAGAGGTGTTTTTCGATGAAGACCGAAAGACTTGAACAACATTTTCCAATTTGTAAACTAATTACTTTTATCTATTGACTAAAAGATTCTCTTGAAAGCGAAATATATGATATACATTATATATTAGTGCCAACAATTTCTAATTTATTTCCGAGGTTTTTTGATTAAAATAAGTGACAATTCAAAAGGAAATTAACTAACTAAAGTCCATTCGTGCGGTTTATTTATTATCAAAATTTTATTTACCTTCTCAGAATCAGTAAATACCCAATTTTCAATGGTTGGTCCCATATTTTGAATGGCTCCCTGAAAATGCGACGCGAATAATTTCGCTATCAAAATTTAAAATTACCTTCTCAGAATCATTAAATGCCCAACTTTCCATGACCATCAACACAAATAACAAGCTAAATACTGCTGAACTCAGAAAACTCATTCCCTTATTCGACATTTGGGGTTTTTATTTTGACACTGAAAGATAAAATTTATATTTATTGAATAGTTAAATATAATTAGTTAAAAAATAGTAGAGCACTATTGGCTAATTTGTAAGAATAAATTATTTTATTTTCAAAATAATTTAAATGTTAAAATAATATGGCAACTGATGTGTTTCTTAGTAATTCTCTCTCCGCTCAATGCCAAAAATGTGACGTGGCTTTTACTGTTGTATAATTAGTATCAATTGGCCAACATTTTTTTCGAATGACTGTTCCATTGAATGTATAATTTATTTAATAAGAAAAAATTGTAAATGTGTGATTCATGTAATTACTAGGGATTATCAGTTTTTGTAAATACATATTTTTTCCTGGCTTCTCCATCTCTAAATTAGGATTCGAGCCCCGTGGGCGGGGGTGGCTTTTCGCGGGGGCGGGGGATTGCGGGGGTCAGAGTCGCGGGGGCGGGGGAGGGGGTGAGGAAATGACTCAATTAGCTCCAAAAAATCTAACAAAAAATTATTTTTTTGATGATGTGTTTGGTTCTACATTCCTTTATTCGTGTATCGCCTAGATTTAATTCTTTTTTGGTATAATTGCACAGATATTGTCTAAAAATGATCAAATTTAGAGATTATAAATTATGCCAGAATAGTCAATTTTTATGGGTGTGTTTGTCAATTAATCCAGGGTTTCTATATCAAAATTTTCAGAATAACAAAGGCCAAAAAATAAGACCATGGTTAAAATAAGAACATTTTGCAAAATTGCTTCAAATAACATGGTGAATGTGCGAGGGGAGAGGTCCCGCCGGGAAAAATTTTTGAAAATTTGAATGCATTTTGTTAACAAATTTTGTCCAAAAAGGATAAATGTTTAAGATCATTGGCTAATTTTTAAGAAAAAATAGGATTTTTTGGGGGCCGGCTGTGCCGATTGGCGCCGCAAGGGGAAAATTTTTTAAGACTTTATATGAATTTTGTTAGAAATTAGCAATTTTTCAAAAATTTCCCTCTTCTAGATGAAAATAAGGCACTATCCCCAAATCAGAACATTTCTTACAAATAAGAACATATAGAAAAACTCTGTATTAATTTGAAAAAAAATAAAATCAAAAGAAAACGTCAGCCGGTGTCGAACTCATAACAAAAAAAAACTGTTAATGTTGAAATACTAACCACTAAACTACAAATATATTTAAAAAAGAAAAGAAAATTCACTTTGTTTCATAAAATTTATCAAAATGATTAAAAAAAAAATTCAAAATTGTATAAATTTTTTGCCTTTTATCCACAAATATGTCATTCTTAGGGGTGTATTTTTCACCCCCGCGCCCCCGCGGGGGTGAAGGTCGCGGGGGCGGGGGATGCGGGAGTCTGACACGGGGGCGGGGACGGGGGTGAGCCCCAAAAACCTGTCCCGTCCCCGGGGACGGGGGCGGGGGCGGGGCTCGAACCCTACTCTAAATAGTAGGAAAAACACTTTCGTTTTTGTGTTTGCGGACAACAATCGGGGCGTTTTTTTCATATTTCGAGAGTTTTTTTTAGATATTTTTACATATTTCGGGATTTTATATATTTTGGTACTTGTTTTGAAATTTTTTCTTCATATTTTCATTTTTTGTTTACATATTTTGAGAATTTTTCAAAAATATCGGAATCCTTATAAAAATAAAAAAATGGACTTCAAGCGCTGTTAAAATATTAAAATGTAATTTTTGTACATAGATCGTAAGCTCAGGGCGCGAGCTCCCATCCCGCAAATTTTCGAATCCCAATCCCTCAGCGGGATCTGCAAATTTAGTTTTTGTGCATTGCGTAATCCTGCGGGATCTGCATTACTTTTTGAATTTCAAAGGAAATAATGCCTTTTCATAACAACGAATTTTTTAATTAAAAATATTTATTATTGCAAATTCATCCAAAATTTATGAAAGTTTCCCCGGCGGTGCCTAACTGCAGCGCGGGCCCACAAACCTACTTAACTCTATCAATGTCGGAATTGTTCGTAAACTGATGTGGAAAAGAATTTTTATTATTTGCTCGGCCTTTCTTTGATGTCTTTGTTTATTCTGGGGCACTGAACAGGAAATTACATATGAAAGTAGATTTTATAAACTTTTTTCATTATTCGCCTCCCAAAAATGTGCCTGAAAAAGGCGAATGTGTGGTCTGGAATTTCAGGTGTAGAAACGGATAAAACTGAACAATGTTTTTTTTTTGCCGCTTCAATACCTTATACATTTACCTTAAAATTTAGACTGAAAAAGAATAAATAATATTTAAATTTGCCAGTTATTAAGTCATCAAAAGTAATCATTTATTGGTCTTCAAAAAAATGCAATTTTAACTTTTTTTGGTATTTTCATACCTTTCATCAATATTTTCTAATTAATTTAAGACATTGGTACCGAAATCATTGCTTTCTGACGGTTTGTGGTCAGCCACTCAATGCTAATTCCCTCCAATGCTGATTTTTGCCACAATACTTATTTTCGACACCCAAAAATAGAGAATTTTCGGTTTGTTGCATCAAAAAATTTCTTTCGTTTAATTCAGTAATAGATTTACATTAAATTGTCTTTTTGGGATTTCCAAAGTAAAAATATGCGAATTCTAACATGGACGTAAAGCTTTAACTGATTTTCCCCATACAAAATATGAACAAATTATTCTGGTCAATTTGTGAAGTAAAATAAAAATGTTTCTACAGAATTAATTAATTTTTTTCTTAACTTCTTTGCTGTTATTTACATCTTTCTCAGAATAAATTACATGCACTCATCTTCGAATATAAGCAACGCTTTTCTATTCCTTTAAAAATGATTTCTTGCACATAATTTTCATTTTTTTGACTAAAATTTTATTACAAATGCAAAAATATTTTCACATTTTTATTTGGCTGTTTTTCTTTGCTTTCGTCAACAAGGTGCTATTTTAAAAACTAAAACAAAAAACGCTGATGGTTTCATAGGCTTCATCCTGCAGTACATCTCTGCACTTAAATGGTTGTTGCGTTTTTGGGTAAGTTTGTGTTTTTTATACTTAATGCAAATTTTAAATTTTAAAACACCAATATTCTTGTTCTCCTTATTTTATAATATTTAATTTTTGTTTCAAATTCAGTGATGACATTATGAAGATTTTTCCCAATTTTTTAAATTTTAAATTTAATTATTATAAAAGCATCTCACGAGTTCAGGCTGTTCAGCGCCAACCGCTTTCCCATAGACACAACCGGTGTCATGAAATACAGTGTTTTTCCACCACTTCTCGCTCACCAATTAAAGGAACTTTCGCGTCAGCCTTCTCCTTTAGATATTATTCGAAAAGGCACTTGTGTGATGGGCAATCAGTGGTGCGACTCAGCAGGCAATGATTGCGTTGTGTGCGAATTTGTGTACGATCCGTCAGAGAATTGTAAGCCGATGACCAAGTGCAGTTGCAAATACTGTTGTGAAGAGAAGTACCGCAAATACTGCCCTGAGGGATGCGAAAATTGTGTTGCCGATGGCGAGGGTGGCTGCCCGGAAAACAAAGAAAGCCAGGAAATATTTACTGGATGCGAGTAATTAATTTGCAAATTATTCACAAAACTGTTCGTCAACTTTAGCAATCCTGGCACCAAAGGTGGTGTTGCTGGCACACTTCTGGGATTTGAAACGGAATTTTCAAAAGTGGAAAAAAAAGCTAAGGCAAGAATGGCATTTGACAGGGCAAGTTGAAACATAAAATAAATAAATTAATTAATTATTAATATGTGATCAGATCGATGAAGACAAGGACAAATCAATCTCAAAGAAGGAGGCTATTCAGTATCTGACCTCATTGGTAAACAAAAACTTTACGGATCAGAGCCTTTCCAAAGATACGTCGTGGTTTGATGCAATGGACAAAAACCAAAACCAAAAAATCGAGCCGGAAGAATTTGATCAGATACTTGGGCAGAAATGAGAAAAAAAAAGATATCCAGACTTTGTATTCATAATGTTCTTTAAATCGTATTTTCTTTAGAAAAATTCCAAACAATTATTATACCCAAATTTTTTTAGTGAATTTTTGAGATAAAGCACTTTTTTCAATAAATGATTAATTTTCGTATTATGTCCAACTACATAAATGTTTTTTAATTTTTTTGATGATGAAATGCTAATGCGTTTATTAATTATACGCAAAATGCATTCATTTAGTGATGTTTGGTGATTCATTCATCAATCTATCTCAATTTATTCTATTTGATAGGAAAAACGGAGAATAAATTATAACAATTCATTTAATGTGGTGTTTTTTGTAAAAAGAATAAAAAACAATAAATAAAATAATATTTCTCATATTTTTAATTGATAATTATAAAATTATTACTTATAAGAATCTCACCCAATCAAGCATCCGATGATGGTGTTCCATGATAAGATTTTGAGTTTGACCACATTGAACACATTTATTCAACTGTTCATCCTCAAATCTGACAGATATGCAATAGCAAATTCAGGTCCAAAAATATTTAAAAATTCACTTTTAATTTAATTTAGTTTTCAGAATTTAATCCCCCCGATGTGTGCAGTGCCATTGATCGCTCCGCCCAATTTCATTCGCTTTGCCTTCGCTCGTCGGTGGTCAAACAGAAAGGCTTTATCCCTAAGCATTTGCGTCCCCCGTGGTTGGACTCATCTCTTTTTGAGGATAACAAATTAAAAGCGGAGGAGAAAGAATCGGCCAATGGATGTTATGCGTGCTACAGGGGGACAAAGGCGAGCAATGGGACCAATCAGGATGAGGATTACTGTGCATGTGTGGTACGGTATTTGAAGAGAAAAGTATGGGGTACGACCGTATGAAATTAAGTACAAAAATCAACCACCGAATGAAAGATTTTCTAAAATCATTGGTACATTCGACGGGCTCAACTGTTTGCAGGATTTGTACAAAATGGCATTGGTAAATATAAATTAATTAATATTTTTAATTTTTATACGGTATTTTTCAGATGCCAAAGTGTGGTAATCCCTTTTATGACCAGATCAAACACTGTGCCATGGTTAGATTAAAAAAATATATTTATTATTTATTTCACTTAAATTAAGGTCCATTTTTACGAAAACGAACCCGAAAAGGAGCCAAATGGCCACGAATATAAACGTAAAACCGTAATTTTAAAATTATAATGCCAAAATGATTTTTTTAATTCTAAATTTGAATTTCTCTTTAGGTACTCTCGCACTTTTGGACGGATGCGTCGTGGGAGGAGAAGACAAAAATTGCACGGCAAAAGTGAAAATTGAATTTGAGCAGCCGAAAAGTTCATTTTTCTACGGAAATTGTGACGCCCAAATGAAAACAGTGTTTGAGAGCAGGTGAAAGAAAGTGGCAAATTAAAAGAGAATTGAAATTATTGGCAGACTAATTAATTATCATCATTAGTATAACCATCAAATCAATGATATTAATTAAATATTTAATTTTATTATTTTGATATTCTTTAGTTTTGAAATAACAACGACCGTTTCTCCATTTACCTTTCCCGTGGTATTCCAACACCGAATTTGCAGCAGTTTATTTGGGAGTGCGCAAATGGAAAATGCATTCAATGGCATTACGGTGACCATAAGCGGAGAGTGCGTAAAAAGAAAAAAATGCAAATAATTATTTTATTTTCTACTTTACTTAATTAGATTATTGGTAAAAAAAGATATTTAATTTTCCAATTTATTTTTACTTTCATCAGTTGTGGAATAAATACCTTCAAACTTCCTGCCATTGAAATTGATAAGGTCAGTGTAAAATGTTCTGGAAAAATCAGTCAATAACTGTACGATAAATAAGTGACATTAGCACTATAATTTAGTCCAAAATGAGACCAAGGCTTTTTGATGGAACGGGAACTTAATTATTTACATAAAAATTCTGTAATATTGGAATTTTTCCATAATATTTTCGTACCCTTGGTTTTAATTGTTTTTAATTAAAAATGAATTTCCAGGGCCGTGTGCATGAGATGCGCGGCCTGCAGTTGGCCATGGTTGGCCAAGCAGTTCAGTGGCGTGACCCGAGGGGCGCCCATTTGTACACGGAGCAGCGCCAACTGACGTGGCAGCCGACCGAATTGAAGTCAATTAGTGCCAATGGGAAGGTGAACATCACACTTCAATATTCACAGATTTCAGAGACATGTAAGTGTAATTAATTGTATAATTAGTTAAAGGAATTAACTCCAAAGTTAATACATAAATAGAGCTAGCTATAAATTACGTATCAATTTGATGAAAATGAAAAATTAGCAAAATTATTAAAAAAAAGTTTTTTAGCAACTCAAAGTAATAAACATGAACACCCTGTAACATCGGAGCAAGATAAATGTAATGAAAAATCCTTTTAATTTAAACAACAAAATAATTAACAATTCGTATAGTTGGGTATTCCATGAATTTGCTAAACGCCATCTACCGTAGTTGCTGTGCTGATGCATCGTCTGCACAGAATACGGTACTTTCGCCCGTTTCGGCGGCCATTGCGTTGGCCATGGCTTATGCGGGCGCGAGGGGACAAACGGCGGCCGAATTTTTCAATTTGTTGGCCCATGGTGGTAAATTTTCCCATTTTTAAATTCTAAACACATTTTAATGTTTTCCAATTTTTCAGATGGTTCTTCATTGCATCAAAACAATGCCAAATTTATCGAAGAAATTGAATCGCAGAAAACATTCAATTTGAGCATTGCCAACAAAATATTTCTGAATGAGTCATTTCAAATTTTGGACGATTTCAAAGCGACATTAATCACTTATTACCAGGGAAATTTTGCAAGAGTCGACTTTAAAAACAAAAAAGAAGAAGCAGCAAATGTAAATAAATCTGATTTTAATAATTCAAGTTCAAAGTTAGGGCTTACTCTTTTTTTAATTGTTTGTGCTAGAGATCGGCATTTTCCGATTAGAACAGATAAGAGTAAATGTTACGAGCTTGACACAAATACGAGCTTACGCGTTAAAAACCCTTAAATTTTTTTTAAAGTTTGATGCAATTTATTAACTTATTTTTTTTTAATTTATTCCATTTCACCTAAAAAAAGTTAGTAAAATAAGACATAACCCATATCATAATTTGTACAGGGTAAGGTAAGGGTTAAAGTCTTGACATCTATACGGGTTACGGGCCCGTAAAAATCGGTATACGGATCCGGCCCGTATCCTAGATTCTAGAATATTTTATTTCATTTTTTATTTTTCAGAAAGTCAATGCTTTTGTGTCGAATACAACAAATGGGAAAATTCCAAAAATGATCAGTGGGCAGTCAATCGATGACCAATCACTGTCTTAAATTGGAAAAATTCTTCGTTTTTTAATAATTTTACCTTTAGAATTTTTCTTATCAATGCAATTTATTTCCATGCCAAATGGTCTCAACCATTTGATCAAAAAGATACCGGAAAAAGACCATTTCTTTTGGCTAATGGAAGTCAAATTCAAGTATTAATAATAATAAAGAATTTTTTAATTTAATTTAATTTTCAGGTTGACATGATGATTCATATGAACCAATTCATTTATAACGAACAAAACAATGTAATGAATAATTCAGAAAGATTTTTTTATTACAACAACATAAATTGTTTGCTTTGCAACACCTTTTCCTCAAAAGAAACTAATTTTTTAATCAACCATGATTTATTTTTATTTCTTTTTTTCTTTATTTAATAATTATTAAGTTCAAATTGCTCGGAAAGGAATTTGGAGGAGGGAATGCGCACCTTTTCATCGTTTTGCCAAATTCAAACGATGGACTCACAAAAGTGTTGGAGGAACTGACGGAGGCCAAACTGATGGAAATGGTCAAAAATTCTCCTGTAACAAAAGTCATGGTAGTAAATTATCCTTATTTATTAGCACAATAAACACAAATGAATTGAAGGTTTCTTTGCCAAAATTCAAAATTGAGTCAACGCACAATTTGGAAGAACTTTTACCATCGCTGGGACTCAAAACAGCGTTTGATAAGGACAATGCCGATTTCTCGGGCATTAATGACACTGTGCGATTATACATCAGCAAAGTGCTTCAGAGAGCAATGATTTCGGTGACAATGTCTTTAATTAATTAGAAAATTATTGATGAAAGGATATGAAAATCCCTCAGAAAGTCAAAATTACGTTTTTGAAAAACCAATAAAAATGATATTTTTGAATCACTAATAACTGCAAATTTTTTATATTATTTATTCTTTTTTCATTTCAAATTTTAAGGTAAATGAACAAGGTGTTGAAGCGGCTGCTGCAACTATGGTTATAATTGCAACTGATATTTCTACCGCTGAAATCCCGCCCGTTTTCCGTGCCAACCATCCGTTCGCTTTTTTCCTCGTCAAAAACAAAAAGGAAGTGCTTTTCAGTGGCACATTTTTAGGAGGCGAATAAATGAAAGCATTTAAAAAATTCAAATATTTTCATAATAATTTCACTTGAATTATATCTACTAGGGCTCTAATTTTTAGGTTTTCGTCTGTTTTTTCCTGAGCTCACTATGGCTCTGAAACGCACGAAAAACAAGTTTTTTTGGTTCTTAAGCTACTTTTCGATTAGAGCCTATTTTAGGTTTTTATTAATTAGAGCCTTATTCTGAAAATACACACTAAAAATTAAAAATTTTCAAAAATTTATCTCCAAAACAATTATTTTTTGTTGACAAGAATTTTTTTATTTAAAAAATTATTCATCTCAGTACTTTTGGTTTTTAGTGCCTAGCCAAAAGCCTGCCTATTTTGGCAATTTTTTAGAGCCTAAAAATTGGAGTGCTAATTATATCTAAATCCTTTTTTTAGAACCGAAAGTATTTGTATTAAAAACTAAATGCTAAATTCCCAAAATTAATCCCTTTCGATTCAATCTCGCATTCATTCACTCCTCGGCGCATCTTAAACATTCCATCAAGACCCCATCTAAAAACTCGAATAATGTATTTTATATTTTTTTTATCCACCAACTGTTTTCCCCAGGAATTAACGATCAGCCAGTATTTTACGATTTCATTGCCAATTTTCTCTTGTCCCCATCCGATGATTTTTACAGCGTGACCACTTTTTGTGTATTCGCTGTTTGGTGAACGCTAAATTGAATTGATTTTACATTTAAAAATTGATAATTATTTCACCGTATAGATGTGGTGTTTGTCGCTATTCATGGTACTTTGAAAATCATCGTACACTTTATAACTGGCTGTAATGGACCCATTGGTCATTATCTCGCGCATCATTTCATGCTCATAAGTTTTAAATGTCCACCATTCCCATGACACAATATCACTAACACCCGGCATGTTGAATGCATCTCAAATAAATTATAATTTAAAACATTGGAATTTTATTGTCCGACCGAAAAAAAAATCACCTTTCCATATGTCCAAAGGATGTTCATGTTCTTGCCGGGTCCATTTGGCGACACATTCCTTTTTACAATTCGGCCTTTTCGTTTTCCATGTTTTTGGATTCTCTTCATATATTGAAAATTCACTCAAAGAGCCTATTCCACTGGAAGGCTCAATGGTGTACGGTTTGCATCCGTCGTACACTTCGTAATTTGTCCCGGAAACCCGTTGTTCGTCGCGATAAAGTTCCCACGCCAATTTGGCAAAGCTTCCATTGCATCTAAGATTCTAATTAATTAGTGATGCTCAAGAGTCTCATCTTGATCAAGATTTTGATTTATTTTTGGTAACTTTTGCTTAGTTGTTTGAATTTGTTTGGTAAGTAGGGTGTGTTCTTCGTTTTGATCTTTTGGTCTTTGTTTTGCGTTTGATCAGTTCCCCTCCAAGTAGTTGTTTTTCTTCAAAATTTTCAAAAATATATTTCCTTTTTAATGGAAAATTCAAAGTAAGTTTAATATTCAGACTTTTTCAATTTAAATTTTCAAGCAAGAATAAAAAAATGAGCTTTAAAATTATGGAGTAAATATAAATTTTTAGAAAAAAGGCCAAAATTTGGACTTTTTTAACCTGACGACGCCTAAAACCCCAATTTTTCTTTGAAAAATTCAAATCGTTCTTTGACTAAATCTGTTGATAAAGTTCGCTTTTCCCGGCGGCACCTCTCGGCACCGCTAGAGCTACAAAAAAATCCTATTATTATTTAAATTGATTAAAAACCGCGAAAAAACTTACATGTTTTGTGCTTTTGGAAAAAACTTTACTTAGTTAACTCAAAAAAATAAAATTTGTTAAGAAAAGACAAATAAAAAATTTTAAACTAAAGAAAATTTTAAAAAAAAACTTTTGCTTTAATAATTATTGCTTACCCGCCATGTCGTCCGCCGCCTGGTGGGTCCGGTGGTCTCTCCGAAAATTGCATAGTAAATTGCGCCGAAACATGTATTCTCGGGCTATTTTTGTCAGTTTTTGTTCCTCTTTTGAGAAGGGCAATGCAAATCCGGTCAGTTAGTGTTGAGGCAGACGAAACAGCCCAACATGAACCACAATATCCTATTAATAAAATATAATAAAAGAAATTATGACTCAAGACAATTAAGCTTTTAGTTAGGTTGACTGAATACCCAAATTTTTTTAATTATATTTTACTAGCCTTGATCCGCAATTGTGTTGATAATATCTGCGCATTCTGGCCATTTTTTACGCGCATCAAACTCATCCGGCAAGTCTTTAGCATCTCTTTGAGTGATATGATGGTCGTCGACTGACTTTAATTGAAGATTTTTTGGGCCAATTTGTTCTTCCATCGGGACTCCAAGCAGTTTCTTAAATTCCTCTTTCGTCAACATTGCCAACGGTTCATAGATGCCAGCCTAATAAGAAAATTTATGCTCTTAGATTACTTTTTATTTTCCATACCTCCCAATATTTCTGGCTTTTGTTAATTTCTTCAATTTTTTCTGTGCCACCGTCAGACGTTGCGACCGCAAATCCGACTAAATTTTTAAACATTAATCCAATTTAATTAAATTTTAAAGTTTTAGCTAACCAATTCGTTTGGAAATACAGATGGTTCAGACTCAATCTGTTTTTGTTCACAATTCACTCCTGCAACATCATCCAACTTAAGTTTTGTGCCAAAAGTGACTAAAAAGTCCAACAAAATGCCAATGGTCCATCCAAAATCAATCTGATAATAACTTATTAATATCCATGAGCCACAAAATTAGGACTTTTACCTGCACATTGTATTCTCCGCCTTTGCCGGGAGTGCCTCCATTTGCCGTAATTTTTTCCCACATTTTTCTACCACAATTTTGTTTGCTTTGGTACAGTTTGAAATTTGCTGACACCCATTTTTGTGCAAATTCAAATGCTTTGTCCTCCATTCTATAAAATTTCAGGAATTAAAACTGATGAAAATTGTACTATTAAATTTAAACCAATTTTTTCATCCTAAAATTTTTTTACTTTTTGTCTTTCGATCGACGCAGTCCTTCGATTAGCATGTGTTGTGATGGCTAAAAAATATTTCATTCATAGAAATTAAATTCGTTTAAATAATATAGTGTACATAATAAAATGTATTACTTTGAAATAAATTTTGTTTGTTAATATGTTTAAAACATGATTTAGCATATTAAAATAATTTCTAACCGGCATTATGTTCGGAAAGTCCCACTGTTGGGATGAATCAATCATGCTAAAATATTGAAAATCAAAAGAAAAATTTTGGTCCTGACATTTTGAAAATCCACCTTGCTGGCACTCCAAACGGATGACTGATCAATTTGTTGTCCTTGTCCAACTGCTCCATCCGATCGAACATTCTTTGTGCGGTACCGAAATCGAAGGTGTCGTAACAGCGCGTGAACAATGGCACCGTAGAACTACCGTAGTACGCCTCGTTCAGTTTGCCGCTTTCCAAGTTGAAGTCGTACCAAATGCCGTGCTCCATTTTGTAGAACAGACTTTCAAAGTCAGCCAGAAACACTTGGTATTTGGCATGGTATTCTCTGGATTTGTCTTTGTCTCCTTAATATTTTAGAATTTTAAACTACCCCTATTTTAACTATTTACCAATTTGCAGGTACAAATGTGCCATCTTTTCAAAGCTGCCGCAAATCAGCGCGTTCAAATCCACCGGCACAATTTTTGTCGTCATCAAATTTTTCAATTTCCATGGATTTTCTTTGTCCGTCTCGTCTTTTCTGATCCATCGAGCTTAATGATTTTAATTGTTCTTCTTGTCTTAGTCACGCTTTCTCTCACTCACAACTGAAATCCCATCCCGATTCTGATGCCGATGCGATTTCGTGCCAAATCTTTGCCTTTTCCATCGGATTGGCAATGTCCTTGACAAGTTCCACGTCTTGGCGAAATGCCTCCGGTCGAGGCAGCTTAATTTTAATGCAATTAAAATTTCCAACTTTTTAAAACTTTGGTGTCCGCTCTGTACTGGTAGAATGTTTTCGTCTTCCCATTCACTTTTGTTTGAATTGAACGATTTGTTTGCCAAAAGTTGAGTTCCTAAATTATAAAGAAATATAAATTAATTAAATTTAAATATTTCGAGGTTAATTAGATTGATTGACCTTTTCAAGTGCTGGCATTATTTCCTTAAGGAACTTAGTGTCACCGGTGGCAGCGAAGTAATCATAGACCAAACTTAATTAACAAATTATTATTAATATTTTATAATAACAATTTATTATTATAAATATTTTATAATTTAAAAATTGTAATTTAATTTTACAAAGTGAGGAATGGCGGCTGCGACCGTTTGTTGTAATAAATGCGTCCTCCGGCGGGCACAAAGCCAAATCGGTTGACCATTTCAGCAAAATTCTGGCACATATTTTTCACTGATTTCATCATTCCTAAACAATTAAAATATTTTCATCACTTTTTGATCACTTTGACCTGATGCGATCAGTCCTCGTGCCATCCAATAGGAATCCCAATAGCGAAACTCGCGAAATCGGCCACCCGAAACGAAGAAAGGGTTGGACAAATGAATCAGCGAATGCCTTTGGTTGTCTTTGTTGTCCATCTTAATGTTAGCATTTACAATATGCCAATTTTGAAAATTTATTTTTACGTCTTTTGGCATTTTTTTGCTCATTTCCTTCCACATTTTGTTCAATTCCGTTGCCCATTTCGCCAACTTTTTGTCTTTGATGTCCTTAAAATTTGGCGGTGATTCGACCCAATCTACCGGCACGTGCCTTAATTGTAATAAGCTTTTATTTCCATTTTTAAATCTCTAAATTTTACTCAATCAATGCTCCGTCGGCCATTCCAAAATTTTGTTGGACAAATTTGGCCAATTTGTCCACTTGCGCTTCGCTCATTTCGCTGACCATGAATTTACTCCATTCCGTCACTTCAAAAATGGTTTTGAATTCTTCGACGACTTTTTTGGCATCTTTCAACAGAGGACGGTCAACGAAATGCTTTGAGTCGCGCATGAAAAGCGTTCGCTCGCCCCAATAATTCACTGCCTGATAAATTATGAAAACGTAATTATTATTAATGAATGTTTAATTATACCTCAAGGATTTTGCCGTCACAGAAAATGGTGGCTAAAATTTATTTAAAAGTTTAATTATTTTTAATTCGCTTTTTTACCTAAATCTGGCCATTCTTCGCATGGTCGGCCAATTCCAAGCGCCGCAATGTCAATTCCGTTCAGTGAACAGTTCGTTTTGCCCCATGACTCAATATTGAAATCGTTCTCACCGTACTGTTTTTTCAAATAAACAGTAGCACAGAAAACGGTGCCGAGCAATTGGAAAAGAAAAATTAAATGGAAAAGAAAAATGGGAGGAAAAGGGGCAAAATATGCCATTTTTGGGGAAATCAAAGAAAATGAAATTTTTTTTAGAAATTCACGCAGCTTAAATAGGCACGAATTGATCACAGTTTGAATAATTAAGACCCATTAGTGACAGTTTGGAAATGTGTGCAAGTGAAGTGAAGGAATCTCGGGAACAAATTATTTTTAATAAATTCAAACAAGCAAAATTATTTTTAGGAAAAAGGAAAATGTTTTTAACAACAACAAAAAAATTATTCAGCTGAAGGTCTCTGTCTGTATGCTTAGTAAATTAATTAATTTCATTTCCCATCAGATTGTCGGACTAATTATTTACCATATTTAATAAATGTTAAATGAATCCAAAATCATTCATATGCTTAGTAAATTAATTAATTTCATTTCCCATCAGATTGTCGGACTAATTATTTACCATATTTAATAAATGTTAAATGAATCCAAAATCATTCAATTTTTATTTATTTGTTTAATTGAAATGAGTCATTACTGCTGGACCTTCTCTTATTCTTTATTTGAAATTATTTCATCAGCAGTTTGCACTTTAATTTAGTTGCTCTTGTTTTTTATTCAAAACTAATTAAATCAATTGAATTTGAAATGGATTGACAAAATATTTTCAAAATTATTTCGTTTGGTTCAATTAAATAGTTATAAATGAATAATTGCATTAAAAATACGTTCGTACACGAACTCTAAGCAAAATTGATAACATGTGGACAGAAGATACGATAAAGAGCAAAAAATTTCCGGAATGAAATCGGACAGATCCATCAGTTTCGGCAATGGAAGACTCTTCGGTTTCCATCGTGGACGCCTCAGGCTCCACAGACTCATTCGGTGATGGCACAATCGGACGACCATCAGTCGACGGCATCGGCGGAGATGGGGTGGTGGTGGTGGTGGTCGCGGCGGTGGTGGTGGTGGTGGTCGCGGCGGTGGTGGTGGTGGTGGTGGTGCTGGTCAACGTACTTGTTGTCGAAGTACTCGTAGTGGTGGTGGAAGTGATTGTACTCCTGGAATTTGAAAAAATATAGTGACAAAAATGCCGCCTTTTCAATACGGTATTTAAACAGTACATGTTGCCACATGTCCAGCCACTGTTGCACCCGTCTGTGCTGCACGTGTAGCAGCATCCTTCGGCTTGCAGCGATTTGCATTTCGCAAGAAATCCCGTGCAGTTGTCATTCGCCCGTTGACGACAGCCGACAAAAGTTGGCATAATGCCACCTTTAATTTTTAATTAATAATAATTATTTAAAAAATAATAATTTATTTTATTTTTGTTCGCTTTTACTACCTCCGTAAATGTCCACGCATTGAGCGAACAAACAGAGCTGCCCCTCAAGCGGGCACTCGAAATCACCCAATTGGTTTTTGCCTAATTTTCCATTCCCTTCAAATTCAATAAAGCACTTCAGGCCTAAAATTTGAATCTTTAAAATAATTTATTAATTATTTTTGTTATTCTTTACCAAATGCGCAGATCAAACGCAGGAGAAAAAACGCGGTGATTGCCAATCCGTTCATTCTTTGTAAAAAAAAAATAATTTTATAAATAATACAAATGTTTTTTTTGCTTTTAACAAAAATGGATGATAAAATGAATGGAATGCAAATAATTTATTCTCTATGAATAATAATTATTATAATGGCAAATAATTTATCCGTTAAACCGCTGATGTGAAAACGAGAAATGGGTTCATCATTACTCATCTCTTTTTAAAAACGAACCAACAACACACAAATAGTAAAATAAATGAAAAATATTTTGAAAATGGGAAAAAGTAAAAAATTTTATTTAAAAAAAATAAATTTTAACTTATATTGTAAACGCATGTGTGATGGATGGCATAGTGGCTAAGTTTTCAGTTCTTGCTTCAGTCTTTTAAATATATATTAAGAAAACTCATTATATCGCCGGACCTTTTGCCAAAACTCATTTAACAAATTTCAAAAATTTCCCAGCGATGCCTCTCGGCGCCTGCTTGACAAAAAATTTTAACCTTAAAATAATGAATTCAAAATGATTTTAAGATTAGTTTTGTCCGTCGACACAAATAAGCGCAATATGGAAATGTTTAGCCGATTGCTAAAAATTACCAATTTTATGGCTGTTTCTGTTTTTTTACATTAATTAGCACTACCAAAACCATTTGAGTTCGAACGATTTGAGAATAGAATTAATGCCTTCCAAAAATATCTGAACTAGAGTTCCGCTAAATCCTTAGAACACATATTATTTTTTTCTTTTAAAATAATTTTTAAAATGCTTTTAAAAATTTTTGAATATTAAATAAAAAATTCTTTCATTCTCGCCTTTTTCGTTTTCTGATTCTCGCAGTTAATTTTTTCTCGCACCATCCTTTAATTATGTATCAAATTATTCCACTTGATTCGGACTTTTCCAGAATGATTGAAGTTTGCAAAGAAGACTTTGAGAAAAGGGGATGAAATGATCAAAATTATTGGCTGATCATAAACTCAAGGGAAAGTGCTATTATATAACAACATTCATATGAAATGTATTTTAAACGCCCATAAACTCACAAAATTACTATTTATTATGTTGAAATTTTCAAAATTTTACCCAAAAACCCAACCATTTAGTGAAATATATTAACAAATCATGTAAAATTTTCTAGCTTTCTCTAATCGTGAATGTATGATAATTTTAATATAAAGAGTCAATGGAATAAACGTAAAATAATTCAATTACAATATGTTTGTTTTATTTTTCATGAACTTTGGTAATTTAAAATTTATTAAATTTTAAAACCATTCGAAAAACTAAACTGACAAATTTAGAACAAATTATACATTTTTTGAGATTTTAATTAATTAAATTTTTATCGCATGAAAAAATTAAATAAAACTTATTGATTCTTTTTATTTTAAGTGAATAATAAAATTTTTGGCGATTGAAAACAGTTGATCCCGTCGTGTGCCAAAGATTTTCGAAAATCCTTCATTCGGTGCTTGATTTTTATACTTAAATGTCATACTGTGGTACCCCATACTTTCCTCTTTGAATACCGTACCACACATGCACAGTAATCCTCGTCCTCAGTTGTCCCATTGCTCGCCTTTGTCCCCCGATAACACGCATAACATCCATTGGCCGACTCTTTCTCCTCCGCTTTTAATTTGTTATCCTCAAACAGAGATGAGTCCAACCACGGGGGACGCAAATGCTTAGGGATGAAGCCTTTCTGTTTGACCACGGACGAGCGAAGGCAAAGCGAATGAAATTGGGGGAAGCGATCAATAGCACGGCACACATCGGAGGAATTGAATTCTGGAAAAATAAATTTGGGGTGAATTTTAAAAATATTTGGACCTGAATCTGCTATTACAAATATGTTTAATTTTGATGAACATGTGAATAAATGTTTTAAAATTGCCAAACTCATAGGCTTTAGTTGGAATGGCTTCTCGCAATTACAGATTACTGGAATTTTGCGATTTTTCTGTAATTTCGGTCCGTATTTGATTATTTTTCGAGAATCTTGCATTAATTTAGACTTTCAGCAAGAACATTTTTTTATATGTTTCATTCAAAAAAGATTATTCAAATTTTTTATTATTTTTTTTAAATTTTTTTTAAAAATTATATTTACCGGATATGGTCTTTTTGGTTCATCGTAATTACGGATTTGAATTTATTAATTGAAAATTCAGTTACAAGCAGCCCTTGATGGATGCCATTTTTTTTTTGAATAATTGGTATGAAATATTTCTTTTAGAAGAAATTATTTATTTATTAGAATATTTTTCAACATCATTTTTCAATTGAATTTAAGAAATTTTAATGAAAATCATTGTCTTCATGTAATTGATAGAATTATTTCTCAATTTTATTAGCTAAAAGTAAAAATTAATGAGTCATTTATTTGTTTATGTATTTTTTAATGCTCTCTGATGGTCGGCGCAGTGGTGGAGAACAAAAACTCTTTTTCACACTCATTCAATTTTCAATTTCACTGCTCGCTTCCCCATTTCTTTAAGCACAGCTTATCAAATTGATTAGGGCGAAATGTGTATATTTTTTAATTCAATAAAAGTGACAAAATTTAATTTTTTATCATTTTTTCTATAAAATCTATTTGTTACATTTTCTTTCTATTCTCTAAATTGGCTAATTTTTTAAAATCATAGTATTTTCCCAATCCATTTCTCGTTTTTCTGTAGTTTAATTTCCTATTCGTTTTTAATTTATTTTAGAGGCATTTCTCGTTTAGGTTTAAAGTTTAATAGACAGAATAAAATTTTAAATCTTAACATTTCATTGGCTGATTTAACATGAGTGAGCAATCTTTAAAAGAGTATGTAAATCCCATAATTCTTTTAATATTATGTATGTTTTTTTTAATTTCATTAAAATTATGAATTTTGGTACTAATGCAGTTTGGGTCCCCCTTTTGGGTCAAATTTTTCAAAAGCATAGCCAGACAGTCAGACAGTGCACTATTTCCTTCTTTTCTTCCGCATAGCCTCGGAGAGAAGAAAGAAATAGTGCACTGTCTGACTGTCTGCTGCGGCGGGTGAACGGGTAGACAGTAAACAGCCGTGTGCTGGCTATGCAGCAGCATTTTGTGTGGGAAAAGGGAAGGGGTGAGAAAAAGAAAAGAAGGAAATAGTGCACTGTCTGACTGTCTGGCTATGCTTTGAAAAATTTGACCCAAAAGGGGGACCCAAACTGCATTAGTACCTGAATTTTCATGAATATCGACTTATTGCTTATTATCAATTTTTTTATCCCTTTCAGTTTTATCTCGAACAATCATCCCCTAGGGCAAAAGAAGAAAAAATTAACGTTTAATCGTTAGTTAATTAATTACATAAATTTTATGGTTTCTCCGTCTGCCATAAAACATATGACTTTACGACATTTTGTTTGGACTTAAGTAATTAATTAATTGTCTGCTGTTCTCTTGGCCAAACATATGGCCCAAAAGAATTTAAAACAAAATTGAAGTTTGGCCAAAATTTAATTGCCAAATTCTCTCATTTTTTTCAATTTCTTATAAATTTATGTTTAGAAAAAGTTTTTTTATTTTTTAACAAAAATATTTTACGCGAATGATAAGCTATAAAATTTCGCCCAATTTATCGATTAAAGTAACGGAAATTTTGTTTATTTTATTTTCGCTCCGACGAAATAATTTGACGGACGACGTGCAATAAAACTTGTTTTGACTGTTCATCCATCATTTTTCGCTTCATTAAAAATTTCATTCATCATCAGTTGAATCATTTTCAAGAAATTCGACCTTTTTAATCCATATTTTTCCAGAAAAATTTTTTTTAAATTAGCGGACTTTCCATTTTAATTCAATACCTATGTATTAATATTACTTCATTCTAATAAACAACTTGTCCCTTCAAAATTTATATAGTTTCAAAACCGTAATTTTATGATGTTTCTAAGATTATTTGGCATCACATCATTCTGTTATCTTCTGTTACTGCTCGAACTCTGCGGTAAAATTTGTTATTTTAAAAACGGATATTTAAATTTTATAAAACTAATAAATTATTTTTTTAAATGGATGTTAATTATTTTTTGAAAATTAAGATACTGCTAAATTATGTTATTCTGGCCGCAACAAAATGTACTCATCGAAGCAGTGCAGCAGTGGAAGTTTTGGTAGCAAAAACAAAACAAATTTATTTTATTAATTCATAATTGTCTTTAAGATATCAATTATGTGTGCCAAAAATACACTTGTGAGGGCGGACGATGTATGTGTATTTATTTATTCACTATTAATAAACAAATAATGCTCTTAAAATAGTCGATAATTAACCCAAAGTTGCTTGAGCGATTCCTAATCTACCGAGAGAAAAATAATCGAGAAATAAAGTTACAATATTCAATTTCATAAAAAAAATGAATTATTAATTAGATGATGAAACATTACGGCTACATTTTTTCTGTCACTTAATTTTTTGTAATTTTTAGGGTGAAATTCCTTAATTTTTCGAGAATTCTTCACAAATTCAAACCCAAAATTTATGGAAATTTTCTTTTAATTGCCCCCTCCCCGCCACTTCAGCCTCATTTACTTTGCGGACTTGCGCAATGAAATCAACGGGTTGCATTGCGGGCACACGAACTTGCAGATTTTCAGGTAAAAAAAATATTGAAATTTTATAAATGAGAAATAAATTAGCAATTCCGTTCCGTTTTAAGGCGGCAAAGGCTCGTGCCAGCGGTGTGAAGGCGATTTGTGCAATTTGTGACCAATCATTTTTTTGGGACCGAACTCTGCTGTTGATCAATGATCATGAAGCTTTGGTCACAGACCATTTAAATGTTTTTAGCATTTTGTAAATTTTTGAATGTATCCAACTTTTAGATTTCAAATTTTGATAAATCTCAATCTTTTAAACATTTTATTAGTAGCAAGGATTTTGTGAAAACTAAGCAAAAGAAGTCAAAAATGCACTTTAAGAATTCAGAGGAGGAGAATAATGAGTAGGGATACAATT
The DNA here is from genome assembly GCA_023374025.1 of Heterodera schachtii. Taxonomy (NCBI): domain Eukaryota; kingdom Metazoa; phylum Nematoda; class Chromadorea; order Rhabditida; family Heteroderidae; genus Heterodera; species Heterodera schachtii. The sequence goes on along the minus strand of SIJG01000099.1, from coordinate 329,703 downwards.
TTTAGCTTTTAACCATTTTTTCCGCTGAGCTTAGTAATGGCCAAAATGTGTTGGCCCATGTCATTTAAGTTTTATTCTCGAGGTTAAAGCAAATAGAAAAATCTTAAAATATTGTTGAACTAAAAGCTTTAATCGGGGAGACATGAATTTTTTTTTGCAAAAAATAATTTAGCACTGAAAATTATACGCTGGCGAATTTCCTAATATTTTGAGATTTTCCAAAAGTTAATTTTTCTCGAGAATATAATAAAATTATACCGTTTAATTTTATTAAGATGAGATTTTGAAAAAGTTGGCCTTAGTTTAGGAAGCTTTATATCTCATATTTTTGCAATTTTATGTAAGTATTTTATAGCAATATTTTGCGATAATTTCCATATAATTTATTAAGCACTTTGAAAATTGTACGCCGGCGACTCTCCTGCTTAAGTCCCTCCTATTGGTTCCAAATATTTTGAGATTTCCAAAAAATCATCACTTTTTTGGGAAATTTTCACGAGAATATTCATAAAAATAAGATTCTGCTTAAATTTTAACAAGATGAAATTTCGAGAAATTTGTCCTCAATTTAGAAAGATTTATATATATTTCTATATTTTTACAATTTTATGTCCGTATTTTATTGCCATATTTGCGATAATTTCAGTATAATTTTGAGCCATACTCATTCATTAGCAGGAACAAAAACGAAACAAATGGATGTTGAAGCGGGAAACAAAAATGAAGAAGGACACCGAACCAACAACCAGCAGAAAAGCACCAAAAGCGATCAGAAAAGCATAAACGGACAAAGGGATCGCTTTTTGCTGTTCTGCTTCCCATTCCGCGACTAACAAATCTCCAATGCCATTGCACAAATTGTCGGCACATGTAAAGCAAATGCCGTTGCCGTTGTATTGTGCGCACAGTTTGGCCGCGGCATCGCAATTTGTGTCGTTGGCACAGTCGCGGAAAGTGAATGGCACTAAAAGCACAATTCTCAAACAGGAGAAAAATGAAATCTAGTCAAAATGAATAATTGTATTTTTATGGTAATTAACAAATTCGCTGATTTGTGATGACCTAATTAGCCTCAATTACTGTCAATTAATGATTTATAATTAGATCAATTGACGGAGCACAAATAAAAGGTCTTTCTTACATTTTCCTCCATAACAAGTGTAGGTTTGACAAACAAAAGTGTCATCATCTTAAATATTTTGATTTATTTATTTTAATAATTTCAAAAAATTACCACCAAAACTTTTGTTGCCGCATTGCCTTGATGCGAATACGCTGTTTTGGCCTGCATAACAATTTGTTGTTGCATCTTAATTAAGTAAAGACACAAAAATTTATTTAATTATTTTGTATAAAAAAAATATTTACCACAGAGAACGAGCAGACACAGAATGTAACAGAATATTTTGACGTCAAATAGTTTTGGAAACATTTTCAAATGCTTTTCTCAACATATGACCATGACTGTATCAGATGTAAACAAAAAAACATATTGTGCTCAACATTTCCATAAATTTCGCGTGTTTCTATAACCCGAGTCTGTACTACTCCAGCTCGATGCACGAAGCTGAAGCAGTATTGGATTTAGAAATTTTTAAATTTGTTAGGGTTTGCTTGGAAAATTGAAACCTCGTTTGCTTACACAACTATTAAAAGAAAGTCGAATTTGGAAAATTAATTTCGTCAAATAAAAAATATTGAGGAGGAAGGCAAACATCGGAATCCGCAACATCACTTAACCCCATCATTTACTCTCTCATGCTAATGACTCATGCCCGGCTAATGAGATCGAGAGGATGACATCATTATATTCAAATATAAATTTTAAGCAACAAAATTTATGAAGTGCCTTAATGAAAAGTGTGGTGTTTCGCTAAAAATAGGTGAACATTCAAGGAATACAATAATAGTATTTTTGATTCATTGTTTGCATAGGATTATTATTTTCCAATTTGTCATTCTGCGTCAATCTTTGGGGCAAATGCCATTGGAAAACGGCGAAAAGACCTCGAGACAAATCCAAGTTTGGCCTTTATTTCGACATTTGGGGAACCTTAAAAACAGAAATTCTTTAAAAATTATATAAATTTATAAAATAAAAAATTAAGATTAATTCAATCTATTTTTGAAAAAACCTATATCATCCATATAGAAATTTAATCGGCTAGCAGCTCAACAATATCCGCGTCTTTTTTAAATAAGGTTAATTAAGGGTATAATTAAGTCATAGCCAATTACAATTAAAAAATAAACTTGAAGAATGAATCTGCACATAGGCTACGAAGAAAGGGGCTCAAAAACAGTATTTATAAGTAGTGATCGGATACGGGCCTGGCCTGTATACGGGTTTTTACGGGTTAAGGGTTTTACGGGTTTTAGCCCGTATTTTCTGACGTTTTTTAGGTGAAATGGAGCAAATTTTTAAATTTTTGCAGTCAATTCGCCAAAATTGAAATTGGGCAGTTAATTTCGTAAATTTCGCTGAAAATCGAAAAAGCACTGGTAAATAATAAATACCTATTGGAAATTTTAGGTAATCGGAAAAAATTTACATTATTGAATAGCATTTCGTTGAAATTTCTGATGAAATTCTATTTTATTTTTTCCAATTCTTAATTTTTCATATGAAATGGATGTCGCTTTTCACGAATCCGGTATCCATTTCGACCTATTTCGAACCCCGGACAACAAAAAATCAAAAATTAAAATTTCAAAATTCAATTTTTGTTTCTAAAATAGATTAAAACAAGCAAAAGTTAACTAGAAACATTGCGAACACCTGAAAATAATTATTCTACATAGATTCGAACATCAAAGTGAATTTTGAAATTTTTTGAATTTTCGACTTTTTGTTCGAGTTCGAGTCTGGGTTCGATATATGTCGAAATGGATGCCGGATTAGTGATCGGCGACCTTAGAAAGCCCTGGAAGGATGTCTTCATGAGTTTTGGAAACAAAAAAAAATTCTTAAAAAAAGGGGCAAACATCGGCAGTATTACCGTAAATTCTTCAAAATTATAGATAATTTTAGTGAAAAACTGTCAGCAAAATTCATGAAATCGGTTATTTGATCTAATTAATTTGAATAAAATATAAGAGCAATAATTTAAAGTGCCAACGATCTAATTACAAATAAAAAATAAGAGAAGATCCAGTAATGACTCATTTCAATTAAACAAATAAATAAAAATTGAACGATTTTGGATTCATTTAACTTATTAAATATGGTAAATAATTAGTCCGACAATCTGATGGGAAATGAAATTAATTAATTTACTAAACATACAACAGACCGACCCTTAGCTGAATAAAATTTTTTTGTTGTTGTTAAAAACAGTTTTTCTTTTTCCTAAAAATAATTTTTCCTGTTAGAATTTATTAAAAAATAATTTGTTCCAGAGAATTCCTTCACTTCACTCGCACACATTTCCAAACTGTGTAAATTATTTATTTTCTTTGGTTTCCACAAAAATGGCATATTTTGCCCCTTTTCCGCCAATTTTTCTTTTCCATATAATTTTTATTTTCCAATTGCTCGGCACCATTTTCTGTGCTACTGTTTATTTGAAAAAACAGTACGGTGAGAACGATTTCCATATTGAGTCATGGGGCAAAACGAACTGTTCACTGAACGGAATTGACATTGCGGCGCTTGGAATTGGCCGACCATGTGAAGACATTTTTGAAGTGACGGAATGGAATAAATTCGCGGTCAGTGAAATTAGCGAAGTGCAAGTGGACAAATTGGCCAAATTTGTCCTTTGTCATAAAAAGTTTGAAATGGCCGACGGAGCATTGATTGAGTAAAGTTTAGAGATTTAAAAATCTAAATAAATGCGTATTAAAATTAAGGCACGCGCAGGAAGATTGGGCCAAATCACCGCCAAATTTTAAGGAAATCAAAAACGAAAAGTTGGCGAAATGGGCAACAGAATTGAACAAATGTGGAAGGAAATGAGCAAAAAATGCCAAAAAATGTAAAATTAATTACAAAATTGGCTTAATGTAAAATGTTAACAATAAGATGGACAACAATGGCAACCAAAGGCATTCGCTGATTCATTTGTCCAATCCTTTCTTCGTTTCGGGTGGCCGATTTCGTGAGTTTTGCTATTGGGAAAAATAGAAAATTTGCGTTTTCGTCGTCATTTTGGCTTTTTAATTAATATTTTGGCTGCAATATTCAAAGAAATATTTTTAAATTGTAATACGAATTATTCGATATTCTATTTGTTTGTGTTTTCAATTATATGGAAAATTTAATAAAAAAAAATTAAAAAAATGTCCAATAGGTATATTAAATATATAAATTTTTCATTATTGCTTTTTTTTAATAAACACACAATTAATCCGGCCTTTTCAGTTCATTTTCAAATAGTAAAAAATTGTACAGCAATTTCAAATTTCTGATTCATTTATTGCTGATTAAGTCATTTTCTCATTGTTTTAGGTCAGCATTTCGCTTAAGGTAAAATAAAAAAGTTATTTTATATTAACAAAATAAAATAATTATCATTACATTTTTCTTTTCTAAAAAATTATACTTTAATTATGATAATTTTTTTTTGTTTTTCACATATTTTCATGATTTTTTTACCTTTTATTTTTCAAAAAATTACTACTAAAATTTCGTTCGTTTTTACTTTTCAAATTCTAATTTTACTAATAAATAAAAGGACCGGTAGTGTCGATAGAGCACCGCCTGTTTTAAAGTTTTTTTCTGAAAATTTATATCCTCAATCATGGCAAGTCTGAAGAAATAGGACATTTGCGAGTACTGCTATAAAACTGACAATTTCATCAATTTTTATGTGTGTTTATGCCGGTGGGGGTCGTTTGAGTCTGGCTGTTTTTTTTTGCGGCACGCTTTTCCAAAAAACTTTTTGGGAACAAGGGGCCGGCGGCGCCGGTAGACGCAGCCGGGGCCCTGACCCTTATAAATGAAAAATTTTTTTCAAAATTGATCGCCAAAATTTCATTTTTTAATTTTCCTTATTCGAAAAACTTTAAAAAAATATTTAATAATCATTTAAATGACCAAAATTAAGTTATTTGGCCAAGTTTTACGTATTTTGCTCCCTAAAAACCCTTAATAAAAAATTTTAACTACCTTTTTCAAGGCTTTTTGGGATTTTCGTGCTTTTTTTTCAATTACCCGTTGGATAATAGATAATTTTCGCATCATTTTGGATTGAAATTCAATAATTTTTATTGGGTTAAAATAAAATATAAATTGAGAACAAAAACAGCTGCTGAAGGAACGACAAAATGAACCAGCAACTGCCGAATAAGCACAAAAGAGACGAGTTGAAGCAGCAAAAGAAGAAGAAAAAGGTCACTTTTCAGGAGCCGACAAAGAAGGAAAATGCAAGAGACAAAATGGAGGTAATTAATTATAAATTAAAAAAAAGTAATTAGGGAAAATGATTTGGACATAACAGCAAAAAAAAAATTGAGAACTTTTATTAAATCCGAATTCGCTTTTGAGTTTAGTCCTTTGATTTTGTGCTTTTTTAGCATGAAAAGCTTATTTCTTCTACAATGGAAATTGCTATTTCCGAGAACTCTTCTTTTTGCTATCCCCAATTTTCTGTATCATTAATAGCTTGTTAATTAAATTTATTTCCATATTTTTTCACACTAAGTTCGGCCCGGTTTTTCGTGAAAGTGGCAAGCGCGCGTCTTTAATTTCAATTTTTCTTTGTTTTTGGCTGTCTTAAATCTATTCCAATTCCTTTTGAGTAGTTACAATTTGAGGTCTGTGTAGCATATCTCCGTTATTTAGCATAATTATTACTCATACAATACATATATCAAATATATCCGCTCATTACCAATGAGCAAATCCGAGGAACTGCAAAAGTTAAGAGCAATAGTTCTCATCCATTATCAAAAGTCATTTGCAGAATTGGAAAATGTGAGTTGTAACAAAAACTAAAAGTTTCATTTGAGTACAGTTAAAAGAATCAATTGCCGCATTGGAATTTGGAGTGACAGTGCCGCCATCGCGCGAATTTGGAATGACAATGCCGCCATCGCGCGAATTTGGGATGCGAGTGCCGCAATCGCGCGAATTTGGGATGCGAGTGCCGCAATCGCGCGAATTTGAAATGCCAGTGCCGCAATCGCGTGAATTTGGGATGCCAGTGCCGCAATCGCGCGAATTTGGGATGCGAGTGCCGCAATCGCGCGAATTTGGGATGCCAGTGCCGCAATCGCGTGGATTTGGAATGCGAGTGCCGCAATCGCGCGAATTTGGGATGCGAGTGCCGCAATCGCGCGAGTTTGAAATGCCAGTGCCGCAATCGCGCGAATTTGGGATGCGAGTGCCGCAATCGCGCGAATTTGGAATGACAATGCCGCAATCGCGTGAATTTGGGATGACAATGCCGCAATCGCGCGAATTTGGGATGCGAGTGCCGCCATCGCGCGAATTTGGGATGCCAGTGCCGCAATCGCAAGAATTTGGAATGACAATGCCGCAATCGCGTGAATTTGGAATGACAATGCCGCAATCGCGCGAATTTGGGATGCGAGTGCCGCCATCGCGCGAATTTGGGATGCCAGTGCCGCAATCGCAAGAATTTGGAATGACAATGCCGCCATCGCGCGAATTTGGGATGCCGTTATCGCGCACCGAATTTTACGTGCCACAATGCTTCAATGGCATTTTCTTTCGTTCAACCCGTGGGTGAATCACGCCTATTACAGGCGTTTTTGGCAAAAGACCCGCGGGATATGTTCCACAATTTCAAAAAAAAGGCGGGATGAAGAGTGGGACCCGCTCGGGATTTGTCCTGCGCTTCTTTCTACTAATTATTGTTTTTGTTGCAGCTTCTCAAGACCTGGATACACTTACCCAAATGCCAAAAGAAACAGTTACATTGTATCAACGAAGAAAGGTGAACAAAATTTAAAAAAAAAGGGAAAAATTTCAAATCAATTTTTTAAGAAACCTAATTAAAAATCTCAAAATTCCCCCGGCGGCCACTACCGGCCGGCACCGCTAGACCCAAATTTTCAAAATTTGGCCTAAAAACAGCAATTTTTTCATGAAAATTTATTAAAATCGGCTAAAATTTTCGGGGGTGTCCTTACTGGCACTATGGTACCCTATATTTCAAAAAAATTAAAAAAATCACGGCGAAAAAAGAGGCAGAAGGGCAAAAAATGTCGTTGCTCGGGGGGGGGGGGGGGGGGTGTGGTAGCCCGATGTCATGGCAATTCGTACAATTTCTTAGGTGAGGCCTAAGCTTTAGGCTAAGCCTAGGCTTAGGCTTGCTTGGGCCTAGGCTTAAGCTTGGCTTTATTTTTTAAATACGAGTTTATTTTTGTACGAATTACCATTGACCCAGTAGACCCGAAGCCAAGGTTCTGGCTACGCCTAATGATTTTAACAGGCGATTTTGACGAATGCGAATGTGCTGACGGCGAACGAAGCGGAGGAATTTGCAAAATTGGAATTTAAACAAAACCAAGCGCAGCAAAAATTGGTCGACACCAAATTGAAAAACGTTGAGAAACGACTTGTTGGTAAGAACTCGAAAGAAGAATTCAATTAGTTAATTGATTTTGGCCAAGCCCACCGGATGGCTTACAATTAGCCATTCTCACAAAAAAACAATAAAAAAAATTGAGACTAAGAAGCGAAAGAACGGATAATTTGGGCGCAATTCGTTTACCCACCCCCTGGTCCTTCAATTAAAAAAAAAGTTCAAACATATTTTTCCATCAGTTTTTTTTTTACAATATTCAGGAAAAATTACTGCTTTGGAACAAAAAACTGAACAGCAATTGATGACAATTCAGGAACAACTCGTCCAAGTCAGGCCATTTGATATATATAAATTATATATATATAATTTATATTTTTATATAATTGAATGTATTAGGTATTTTAGTTGACACATGCTGTCCAACAGATTCATCATCATGGAAACAATGTGGAGGTGAGAAATTGGAAAAAGATCATTTAAATAATTGTTATAGCAAAAAACAATTTACATAAATGTTTGTTAGAAGTCGTCGAATCGCCGGCCTCAAAATTGTTGGGATGTCAACACGTGCCAAAATGGAATTGAGCTGATTGACACCGAATTTTTAACTGTCCGTTATCAAGGAAACGGTGATTTTGGCGTAGAATTTTTTTAAATAAACTTTTAATTTAATTTTTCCATTTTGTTTCAGGCAATATGAGTTCTGTTTTCTCAAAATATCCTGTGCAAAATGGGATTTATTGTTCAGTCGTCGCCTTCTTTTATTATGAACTAAGCATCTTAAAATCGGAACAAAAATGGTAAGAATTAAATTTGTTGGTATTTAAATTATGTAAAAGTTACATTTACCCTGCCTCAGGCCATGTACAATTGAGAAGGGTCGGTGTCCCAAATGAATTTTTATATGATCGAAATTAGCTGAAATGCTGGAGAGAATTTTGAGAATTTTAACCAATGAAATCATCCAGAAAAGTAACCAATTCCCTTCCCTTCCTCCTTAACCCCCGACGTTTCCGCCCAAAAATTTTCTTTGATAAAAATGGGGTCAAGGCAGTTCGTACAATGGCGTTTCGTACAATTTAAAATGGGAATGGCAAAAACTTTTTTGTTGGTCAGTTAATTTCTTCAAAATTGGTATCATTCGAAAGCTCTACGTGTTTAGAAGCTATCATTAAGAAGAAGCTAAGCGATTAATCATCTCACCAAAAAGTTATGATTTATAAGATTTAAAAATTCAAGAAAATCCTAATTTTTTGTAAACTATAAATCATTTTCTTGAATTTTTAAATCTTATAAATCATAACTTTTTGGTGAGATGATTAATCGCTTAGCTTCTTCTTAATGATAGCTTCTAAACACGTAGAGCTTTCGAATTACCAATTTTGAAGAAATTAACTGACCAACAAAAAAGTTATGGCCATTCCCATAAATCCAAGAAAATCGCTAAAAGATTTTCAAAAAATGTTTTCTTGATGTTTCCTTATTAAAAAAATCGTAATAAGGAGGGCGGGGTGTCGGAAAATCATTGATTGGCACCCATTAATAAACGTAATTTTGATTCCCTTTCAGTTGCGCTTATTTTGGACTCGCCCCAAAACAAAGTGATCAGATTGTCGACACTTTTGTGAGCATCGCATATCGAAGCGATGGCTTTTTTTGGTTTGGAAACTCATGGCTGCCAGAAAAGCAAAGTTTTACGGCCGGTGACATCGTGGGTTGTGGCCTCAATTTGTCCAGTGGACAAATAATTTTCACCAAAAATGGACAGCGTTTGGGTGGGAAATTGTTGTCAACCAAAAAAGGTTCTAGTCGGTTTTATGCGTCCCATGTCATAATATGCGTCCCATGACAGATTATGCGTCCCATGAATGACCATCCCCAGTTTCTTAGGCCATAACTTTTTTCTTACTTGGTCAATACCTATATTCTTGGTACCAAGCGAAAGATAAAAGTCTCGAGATTTTATAAATGCAAGAAAAGAGCAAATACTGGCATTAAAGAAGAAATTACATTGAAAAATACGAAATTCTACTTTTCCGAGTATATTTTTGTCTATGGCCTTTAGCTAAAAATAAAGTTATACAAAAGCTTCTATAGACCTTAAGCTTTAGTTTAATACCAAGAATATAGGTATTGACCAAGTAAGAAAAAAGTTATGGCCTAAGAAACTGGGGATGGTCATTCATGGGACGCATAATCTGTCATGGGACGCATAATATGACATGGGACGCATAAAACCGACTAGAACCAAAAACATTTGTGATGCTTTCACTTTTCACAGATACCACTGGTTTGGTTATCCCTTCTCCGACCGATGGTCCGCCACTGTTTCCGTGTGTCAGTTTGTGCAATTGTGGGGATACTGTCAAGGCGAACTTTGGCCCATCTTTTCATTTTGACTTCGCCTCAACCCAATGAAAAGCATCGCGCGTTTCTTGTTTATTTTCTTCAAATATTTATTTGCTCATGTAATTTTGTATTAAAAACTTTTTAGTTCACTTAAAAATAAATACGGTATATTACAAGAGTTATGTATATGAATTCAGATTGCCAACCATACATTTTTTTAGGGGGGGGGGGGTCGGACTCCCCCCCCCCTTGCTCGCAAAGGGGGCCAGCGAGGGGGGGGGGGGGGGTTCGCAGCGAAGGGGGGGCCGGTGTAAAAGAGGTGGAGGGAGGGGGTTCGCAGCGAGGGGGGAAGGGGGGTCGCAAATTTTGAAAATTTTCTTAACAATTCATTAAAAATCCAAAAAATTTTCCCCGGCGGCGCCTAGCGGCACCGCCGGACCCCAAAAAGCCCAATTTTTCTTAAAAAATTGGCTTAAAATCGCAAAAATTGGCCCTTTTTTGGTGAAAATCTGTTAACAAAGCACACCCAAAACTTCAAAACCGGCGGCGCCTATCGGCACCGCCGGCCCCCCTGTTACCGAAATTTTTTTGGAAAAACCGCGCCGAAAAAAAACGGTTTTTGAAAAGCAAAAAAAAAGGTCATCGACGGCCCGACCCCCCTTCGCAAAATTTTTTTCCGACCCACCCCCCTTTTTTATGTATGTTGCCAACCCGTTTGAACTTTAACATCTGTAATGAAAAATATGTATGTGTATGCTTAGATTAAATAGTGGGTGCTCAGCATACAACAAGCGGGGGGGGGTCAGAAATTTGCCTGAAATACCCCCTCCCCTCCTCCCTCAGAGGCCAGAATTTTAAGAAATTAAAAAAGCGCTCAAAAATTTATATCGACCTTTTTTTTTACTTTTCACACTTTGTAAACAGATTTTGTCGAAAAACTACCAAATGTCCTTGTAAATCAGTATATGCGTCCTTGGAAAAGGAGTTTGTCCAATCCGAACTCTCCCATTTGAAAGAGCACAAAATTTAATGAATTTTTGCCTCATTTAATGAAACAATTAGGTCACACAAATTAATTTAAAATAATTGAAATAAAATTTTATTCAACCCGCCAAAAAATTATAAAAATAATTATTTGAATAAAAAATTTATTAATTATTTTTTAATGTAAAATATATCTCGTTATTTTCATCATGATATGAGTCTAAACCGATAACAATTGGAAAAAAAGCCTTTAGAGTGCCAAAAATGGCCGCGAGAAAATTGTCGCGCCCCCCAAAAAAGCCATTTTAAAACGGGTGCCAACACGGCCGAGCCTAAAAAGCCTTTTAGGGTGCGAAAAAACGGCCGCGACAAAGTGTGCGGTTCACTTTTTTAGCGCGTGAATTTTTCCCTTTCAAGGCTCGAGTTTTGGATTGATCAGTGGAGAGCGAAATTGATTTAAATACCCAATTTTTTTCGACGCAATGTGATGGGCGGATAATGTGACGGAGAGATATGTGGCAAAATCGAACGTGCTATACAAATTATTAAGCGGGGGGAGGGATAACTCGTGAATTCTAAAATTTGTATATCTCTCTTTATCTCTCCCTCTCTCTCCTCTATCTCTCTCTCCCTCTCTCTCTCTCGCTCTCGCTCTCTTTCTCTCTCTCTCTCGCATCCATTTTTACGTTTTGCCAATGATGTAATTTTTAATTTTAATATTTGCACAAAATAAATTTTAATTGAATTGTAACTGAATTTTTAACATTAAGCCTAAGACTTTCGCTTTTAATTTTTACACTTTTCAACAACCTTCACATGAAATAAAATTATTAAAATAAAAAAATATATAGGTGCAAAAAATTTGTTGCTAAAACATTTTCAATAATTATCAATCTAAAATTAGTGTGATGTCACCACCTTGAAAAAAGAATTTTTTTGGCATTTTGAAAATATCTTTTAGGGTATTGTCCGATTACCAATTACATTTCGTGTTTTTTTTACCAATCACTGAGTTTTTTTTTTTTGGATCGACCTAGCACCTTCCGAATAATCAATTTGATAAGACCGCTTCAAAAAGTTGGGACATTTTAATTAAAAGAAAAATTTATACATCATAAAAATCCAAACGTATCGTTTTTGACCATTCCAAGTCTGCTGATTGCTGATGTTTGTTTTTTTGAATTGCTCGTATGTATGAGATCGCCCTAAATTGAAAAATGAATTTCAATCAATAAAAATAAATTCTAAATCAGTTTAAAATTAATAAATGGCAGATGAACAAGGCCAAAATATGGCAGTGCCCATCTTAAAAGTACCGAAGTATATTTTCTTCAACTCATATATCTAAATAAAAAAATACCTGTATTTATTTTACATACATATATAATATTAAATAAAAGAAAGTGATTAAATATAGTGTTTTTAAATCGGCCACTGGCATTTTCAAATATGCCGTATTCATCACGAGCTATTTTCACTGTGTGCCATGCTTTTTGGTGTTTTTTTAAATTCTATCCGGCTCTTATTGACAAATTTGTACTTCAACTGCTTGAAATGTAAATTTGTTGCAGTTCATAACGATAATTTGGCAATTTTGTCTTAATTCGACATTCATAATGCTAATAGTTTAGTGTTTTTTCCTCAGAATTTTGATCGAACAATGGCCATGTCGAATTATGCAATTATTTAATTTGACAATAAATCTAAATTGGATTAAATTTCTTTTTTTTTATTCATTAACATAATTTTTGTTTTTTGAAGGGTCCCCAAATGTCGGAAGAGAGGCCAAACGTGGATTTGTCTCGAGGTCTTTACGCCGTTTTCCAATGGCATTTGCCCCAAAGATTGACGCAGAATGGCAAATTGGAAAATAATAATCCTATGCAAATAATGAATCAAAAATACTATAATTGTATTCCTTGAATGTTCACCTATTTTTAACGAAACACCACACTTTTCATTAAGACACTTCATAATTTTTTGCTTTAAATTTTATATTAGAAAATAATGATCTCTTTCTCTCGATCTCATTAGCAGGGCATGAGTCATTAGCATGAGAGGGGTAAATGATTGGGTTAAGTGATGTTGCGGATTCCGATGTTTGCCTTCCTCTTCAATATTTTTTATTTGACGAAATTTATTTTCCTCCAATTTTGCAAGCGAACCCTAACAATTTGCAAACCCGCTTAATCCAATACTGCTTCAGCTTCATGCATCGAGCTGGAGCAGTACAGACTCAGTTAACAGAACATAGCTTTAATTAAATGTTAGGCAAAACATAGTTTTGAATGTGAAATGCATATAATGGGAATTTTATGCAATGAATGAAAAAACGGCAAAAAAAAAGGAAAATGGACACAAACATTTTTAAATATTTGAAATAAAGAATTATGATTCATCTTTATTTTTTTTAAGCATTTGAAAATGTGTCCAAGATTTGTCTGCTGCTTGTTCAATCTGGTAAAAATTGTATTATAATTAATTAGCCTTGTTAATAAATTTCCACAAATAACAAAAAAAAACAATTAAGAACATTTAATAATTAATAAAAAAAATTACTTTGCTTAAATTAAGATGCAACAACAAATTGCTATGCAGGCCAAAACAGCGCATTCGCACCGAAGCAATGCGGCAACCAAAGTTTTGGTGGCATTAAATTTGAATTATTAAAATGAAATAAATCAAAATATTTAAGATGATGACACCTTTGTTTGTCAAACCTACACTTGTTATGGAGGAAAATGTAAGAAAGAACCTTTTATTTGTGCTCCGTCAATTGATCTAATTATAAATCATTAATTGACAGTAATTGAGGCTAATTAGGTCATCACAATCAGCGAATTTGTTAATTACCATAAAAATACAATTATTCATTTTGACTAGTTTCATTTTTCTCCTGTTTGAGAATTGTGCTTTTAGTGCGCCATTCACTTTCCGCGACTGTGCCAACGACACAAATTGCGATGCCGCGGCCAAACTGTGCGCGCAATACAACGGCAACGGCATTTGCTTGACATGTGCCGACAATTTGTGCAATGGCATTGGCGATTTGTTAGTCGCGGAATGGGAAGCAGAACGGCAAAAAGCGATCCCTTTGTCGATTTATGCTTTTCTGATCGGTTTTGGTGCTTTTCTGCTGGTTGTTGGTTCGGTGTCCTTCTTCATTTTTGTTTCCCGCTTCAACATCCGTTTGTTTCGTTTTTGTTCCTGCTGATGAATGATTATGGCTCAAAATTATACTGAAATTATCGCAAATAAGGCAATAAAATACGGACATAAAATATATAGAAAAAATATATATAGATAAAAAAATCCTTTTAAATTTACGACAAAAGTAAAAATTAAATGGAATGTCATTTTTAGGTCGCAACTTTTAGTGACGAAAAATCCCAAAATAGTCAACTAAAATAGTGAGTAAAAATGCCAAAAAAGTGATGAAATAGTGACAAAAAGTGCGAAATAGTGACATAATTTTTAGCCAAAAATTGAGCAAAAAAATTTTTTATTCACTAGATTGCTGTTGCAAAGTGACAGATAATGACATCAGAATCGAAAAATTTTAATGCCGAAATGCCTTTTTTGAGCTCCTTTCTTTAAATCAATTGAGCAAAAAAAATTAGTAAAATCACAAAAAGTTGCGGCCCTAGTCATTTTATTAATATTTTTCGAGAAAATTTCGCTAAAAAGTGACTTTGATAATTTCCAAATATTTGTGACCAAAAAGTACTATCGCTGGCGTACAAATTTCAAAGTTATAAATTTATGGATGGGAGGGACATCAATACTTTTTCGCCGCTGTATTAATAAATAGAAATTGAAAAACTAAATTTTCTATTTTTATTTACTTTAAATATTTTGCTAGGTTTCAAAAAAGTTATATCAGTCAAATGTCCGTGTGATTTGAAAAGTTGAAAAAAATGGGCTTTGATTTATTTTTTAATAAAAAATTGTTAATTTTATATATTTTTTTGAGTAAATATTATGAAGTACATGATAAAAAAAATCCCGAATTATGTAAGAATAGGTACAAAAAAACTCACAATATAAAATGGTTTTTTTGGACAAAAATTTTTTAAAAATTCCTTAAAAAATCACCAAAATTCAAAATAAATGAAACAGTCCGAAAATTGACGCATCTTCGCACTTAACGGTCATTCCGTTTCCGAAGAGTTTATATTTTCATTTTTATTTTTAATTTAAATTTTTTTAAAATAAGTTTGGAAAAATAAACTTTCAAAATTATTCAATTTTTTTTATATTCATGAGCATTATTTATTTTTTCAAAATTTTTATTTATTCCGAAAGCAGCCAAGTCGAATTCTTAATTTGTCATTGGATTTATAATCCCTTGCTAGAACTTTTAATTTATAAAAATAATTTTTACCAGAAAAAAGACCAATTTTACCCACAAACACTTCTAAATGTATTTTATTTGCAATTGCGCGGTGAAAATGACAAATAATGAGATTTTATGGAATTTTTATGCATAAATACACTTGATTTTTCCAATTTTTAGTATATATTTTAACACATTTTTTTGCCACTTTCTGGTTAGCACATATTTCAGCATTTTTTACCATTTTTTTCTATTACATATTTCTGGGATTTTTATCACATAAAAATTTCTGCTCCAATTAAAAAGATTTGATATTCGTTTTAAAAATTTTTATTATTTTTCTTTTAAGATATTTATTTTATTTTTTAATCTTCTAAAATTATAAATGTTCAAAGCTATTACAGTGTATGTTAAAGACTATTCGCAATTATTAAGAATATGATTATTAAATATGGCATAGTGTTGCATCGCTTTTTGATCATTAAAAATCCTTTGGGAATTTCAAAAATTAATTATGCAATGGTTTTCTTGTCCTGCTTTTTTTTTCTTTACTCAATTTGTCTATTTGGAAAAGTTAGGCCAAACGTTGTCGCAACGCTTGCCTAGAAAATCGGAAGCATAAAAAAAGGACCTAAATAATCAAAATTAAAAGAATAAAATATGGTATAACAAAATTTACCGAAAATCAATGGCCAAACAAAGAAATTTTCGGGAGCAAAAAAACTGAGGACGGTTCCGCTGCCTAAAGAATGAGCAATATATATATATATATATACAAAATCTGTGCCTGGCTTCTACAG
This sequence comes from Heterodera schachtii, assembly GCA_023374025.1. NCBI lineage: Eukaryota > Metazoa > Nematoda > Chromadorea > Rhabditida > Heteroderidae > Heterodera > Heterodera schachtii. Next base: position 313,738 of record SIJG01000099.1, on the reverse strand, counting down.
TTACCTGATTTGGTCGTCACTTCTTAATTAAAAGAAAAATTAAATTTTTAACATAAATTCGAATAAAGAAATATTGCCTGGATTTTGATCAGTTCCAGCAATGGTTGAAGCTAAAAAATAGTACATATATTTCAAAAAACTTGCTATAAAAAGAAAAACATTTGAATTTAAATATTTTCTTATATTTAACTGAACAAAGTCGGTATATCTATATGAATTGTATTTAATATTAGAAATATTTATAAAAAATAAACATTCTAAACATTTTATAACAAATTTTAGACAATATTTTAAAAAAATAAATAGCCTTGGCCTAAAATTTCTCAGATTGTCCGGGGTATCCCTGCTCAAATCTTTGTTTAACTTCGAATTGAGTCAATATTGTGTTCTGACTGGTGATTATATTTAAAGGCCCTTTTGGCCCTAAAAATTTTAAAGCTTCGAAAAAAATTCTTAAAAAATTTTAATATAAATTTTATATATTTTTTAAAAAACTCCCGCCGATGCCTATTGGTTATCGCTGGCATTTCTCGCTTCCTGAGAATTTTTGAAAAATATCAAAAACTTTTGTTTTTCCCTCCAATTTATTTATGATCGTTTACACTATGCAATGTTTAAACTAGGGTTAAGCCCCGAGCGTTCGGGGGGCAAAAAGTCTGGGGCCGTGACCTCGGGGGGAGAGATGTCGGGGGTCGCGGGTGGGGGGGGGGGGGAGCTCAATTGTCGGGGGTAGGGGACCCCGATCGTGTAGTGAATTCGGAAAATTTATGTCCATATTTTTGGCATTTTATGTCAATATTTCGCGATTTTTGTCCATATTTTATGGCCATATTTAATATCCATATAATTCTATTCTCTAATCATAAGGTCAATCTACAAATTAGCTTTTAATTATTCAAATTCATTTTTGTTTAATATTTCTATTAACATAAATTTTTGTGAATATTTTGTATGTTTTCGTAAAATTTAACCTTTTTTATAAATAAAAATCCGCACCCAATTAAACAACCATTTAAAATTTTCATAATAATACATCCCTTCTTGTGACCTTCTTTACTGCTGGGCAATGGAAATTCCTTCGATTTTCCCACATCGCCGAATTCGCACTCGCACTTCCATTTTTCATTACCAGGAGGAGGCAATGGCACTATACTACTCATTCTTTCCGCGACAAATTCGTTGTTGTTTTGTGCCGAACAGCCCCAATCGGAAAAACTTTCATTGACTGAAACAAATTAAAAACATGGTTGAAATGTATATGTGAAAAGAAAGGCGCAATTATTGAAAATCCCGGTACACCGATGGGGGCACTTTTCCGAAAAATTGGTGTCAAAAGTGCAGAAATTTTAAAATACTACCATAAATCATGTTGATTTTATTATTGCCCTGAGATGAATTGAATTTTTTAAATTCGATATATTAGATTCAAACTAAAAATTACAAGATTTGGTCGAACCGATTTTTAGTGAAAATCTCTTAAGAAATCGTGATAAAATGTATTTCTATTAGGCAGGCGTTGCCCATTCTTCAGTTTTTTAAACTGGCATAAAATCCAAGCGATAATTTTTAGAAAAATCATTAATAAATAAATAAAAAAATTTTACTACGCCGTCGAAATATTGCCGAGACAAAATATTGCCGAAGAAATTTAAAAGAAAATTTTTCAAAGTTAGAAAATTTCAAGAAAAAAATAATTTAAAATTTTTTTAAAAATTTTCTAAAAATATTTTCGTTAAAAATTTGTTTAAAAATTTTTTTTGAAAATTTCTGCGGCGATATTTTGTTTCGGCGATATTTCGGGCGGCGATATTTTGTCCTGTCCTCGTTTTTTACCGGCTGTACAATTGCATTGATGGCAATAAAAAAGTTCGTTTTCGCATGTATAGTTGAGATTGAATTCTTCAACATGATATCCGATTGTGCCACTGATGCAATTCACTTTATTTCAAATAAGAAAGATATAAATATGTTTAAAAAAGACAAAAAATACTTGCATTAAGGTTGGAAAAGCACGCTAAGAAAACCAAAACAACATAAAAAAATTGAAGAGGGGGGAAGGCCATTTTGAGAAATTCTATTTTTTTTTGTTCGAAAAAAAAATAATTTTTAGTTTATTCAGTAAATCAATTAGTAATAAAATGTGAATTCATTTGGTTAACTCACATTTTGTTTTAATATAAAAAAATGTAAATGATTCGAGCAAATGAATATTATGATTATTCATTGGGAAAATATAAATATCAAAAATAAATGAAATTGAAAATAAAATAAAAAGAAATAAGTATGTTAATTTATTTTTAGTTTCGTTGAGAATTTCTTATGATCTAACTTAAAACATTAAAATTTCAATTATATATAATTTTTTTCACCAAAAATAATTTCTTTATTCTTTTTTAAATTGAATTAAAAATTCGTTTTATACGTTGGAAATCCTTAACAAAAAAATTTAATTTTTTTTATACCTTTACATAATTTTTTTTTAGAGATTTTGTTTTTTTTGAAGGGTCGATCTTTTCGCCGTTTTCCAATGGCATTTGCCACAAAGATTGGCGCAGAATGGCAAATTGGAAAATAATAATCCTATGCAAATAATTAATCAAAACACTTATATTTGTATTCCATGAATGTTTCATCTATTTTTAGCGAAACACCACGTTTTTCATTAAAATACTACATTTTTCGGCAAATTTTTTTTGTTGCAAATTATATTAGAAAATAATTATTTCATTCTCTCGGTCTCCATTAGCCGGGAAAGATTCATTAGCAAGAGAGGGGTAATAATGGGCGTACCAGGTGTTTTCGACAGTGATTGGTTTCGACAGTACTCTTTAATTAATTTTCTACATAATTTATTGTACATATGAATTAATATACAATTTATAATTGAAGTAAGTAATAAAAAATAAGACTTGTATGATTATTTTTGTCAAAAATTTATCGCTTTCACTTTTTCTATACAAATATCGCATGATGGACTACATATAGTCAAAAATACAACAAATTTCTTAGTTAAGATTCTCGAATCTTATGGGAAAATCTGCTAACTAATGCCGGGTTTGAGTGCCAATATGCAAATTTCCAAACTCTTTTTCAGAATTTGAAAATCGCAATATAAGAGCCTTTGCTTAACATTTTAGTTTTCAAAATTTAACCAGACTTATACCAATAGAACAATTTTTTAAAAAGAAGCTTTACTGTCGAAATCAATCACTGTCGAGATCACCACTGTCGAAAAATAACAGCACCATAATGGGGATGAGTAAGTGATGTTCCGGATTCCGATGTTTTTCCTTCCTCCTCAATTTATGCTAAAATCTTTTTTATAAGTAGGAAAATCTTTTTAAAAAATTTTAAAAATTTGTATCATAAAATTTTGTTTTTAATTGGTGTTCTGCCATTTCTTAGGCACTCATCTCAATCATACCGTTTGGCATAATATTACCAAAAAATATTTCATAAAATAAAATGAGCATATAAAAAAATAAAAATAATTTATCATGTCGAATTCAGAAATTTTTTGAGACACAACTTTTAAATTTCTTCAATTTTTTATTTTCCGCATATCCGTTGAAATAAAAATCGGTTAAAATAATTAAGTTATTTTTTTAATGTATTGTAAGCAATTTAAAGATCAGTTGATCAATCAGTAAGTCATTGCCTCACTCATCACAGACGCCCAAATTATCGCACTCTTTTCCTGTGTCAGGGTCGCCCGCTACGCCCCGTGCCCGTCGGCCTCCTCCCCATTATCCGCCTCCGTCCCGTGCCGATCCGCCACATACCCATTTTCTGCCCCGTGTGCGTCCGCCTCCTCCCCATGATCCGCCTCCGTCCCGTGCCCATCCGCCTCTGCCACGTGGCCGTCTTTCGTCCCGTGCCCGTCGGCCTCCTCCCCATTATCCGCCTCCGTCCCGTGCCGATCCGCCACATACCCATTTTCTGCCCCGTGTGCGTCCGCCTCCTCCACATGATCCGCCACCGTCCCGTGCCGATCCGCCTCTGCCGTCACGTGCCCGTCGGCCTCCTGCCCCTGATGCGCCTCCGCCACGTGCCCGTCCGCCCCCGTTTCTCTTTTCCATGCGGAGAGGGCGGACGCTACTTTGAGCTCAAAGTGCCATGCGTCAAACGGCACGGCGTTAGAACCTCTTGCACTTCGGAAGCTGACGGCATCTTCGCATGGCGCCGTCGTGGTTCGTTTTCGAAAATCTTAAATTTATTGCAAATCTAAAAATTATGGCCATTGCAAACAAACTAAAAAAGGGTACCGAATTTAAAACATAATAAATCAGGAATTTGCGAAATAAAATAAAATAAAACACGAGAACGAAAAGCTACACAATTGATTGTGGATTTTTTTAATAGTAATTTATTCAAATTTTGTGTATTCTTAAGAAAGATTTCCCTGCTGCTGGCCATGGTATTGAGCCACAAGGAGAGAATAAAGAATATATAAATTTTAGACTTTGAGCCTTTAGCATGAAATGAAGAGAAAATCAAAAAATAAATTTTCGTATTTTAAATTAATAAATTATTTTTTTGAAATTATTTGTACTTCTCTTCCATGGCCGGCACCAAAGCATGATGAGGAGAGCTGCAATTCCCAAAAGCGGCCACAAGATAACATGGAGAAGATCTTTGTAGAAAAAGTAAATTAGAATTACAACTTTTATCTAAGGTTAATTTAATTATTTCTTTTTTTAATTTTACTATGAATTATTACTAATTTAAAATATTGGAATTTATATCAATATTTTTTAACTTTTTGTAATTAATTAATTTCCAAATATTTGTTCATTATAAATAGGGTCCAAAAGATGTGAATAAAATATTCTTAAATTCAAATAAATATTGGTATATTAAAATTTTTGTTTTGCGGGGTGAAAATGAAAGAAAACTTTTTTCAAATTGCAGAATTAAATTTTTTTTTTTTTTCTTAAAAACCTTCAAAAATAATAAAAGGTTACAGTATACCGCATTAAATAATTTTTTTTAAATTTAATTTTTATTTGTTTAAATAAATTTAATTAATTTTATAAGTTTTAAGTGATCAATTTTAATAAAATGAAAATGATTTTTTAATAAATTTTATTTTATTCTTTCAACACTACAATTTTTATTATAAATTTATTAAGAATTTATTTTTAAATTCATTAAAAGTTTGTCCATTGCAACAGTACTTTGGTCCCCATCGTTGTGAACGGTCGTCGCAATGCCTAAAAGAGTGAATTCATTAGCCAATGTAAAACAGAAATTATTTTTGACCAACCATGTTTCATTATTTTAGGCTAATTTAATTTTTTTGTTAATTTACTATAATTTTATTAAATTTACAATGTGAATTTATATAAATATATTTTATCAATTTATATATATTTTTTAATTAATCAATTCACAATTATAATTATTAATTACAAATAAGGTCTAAATTATCATAGAAATTCTCAAATGCAAATAAAATTTAGCACAGTAAAATTTTAATTTTCGGAGTGAAAATGAAAACTTTTTGAAAATATCAGTATTATCAAAATTTTCAAAATGATTGAAGTCCTTCAAAAATTAATGTGATTTATACTCAGATTTATATTTTTTATTTATTTAATTTATTTTTAATAAATTTTTAGAATATTTAAGTGTTTTAATTTTAGTTTAAGATAAAAATTATTCATTTAATTAATATTTATTAAAGAACTTTATTTTTAAAAGCCATTAAAGTTTGTCCATTGCAACAGTACTTTGGTTCCCATTGCTGTGAACGGTCGTGGCATTGCCTGAATGAGTTAAATACATTAGTCGAAGTAAAAAAATAATTGTTTTTTACCAACCAAGTTGCATTTTTATCCAATTTTCTTTTTTTTTAATGTCGGAGAAATCGTTGAAAAGAATGAAGCGAACGAAAACGGGAAAGATGAGCAATTTTTGTTTCACAATATTATTCATCACCATTTTCTCTATCTTTGGCTTCTTCATTCTTTTTTTGGTTGTTTTCTCAATTTTCATCTTCCACGCCCCCCCCCCCCCCTGGGGGGATGCTTAACAATGATTAATCATTTCCTCGTTTACGCGTTTCAATCGAAAATTCTTTTTTATGCAAAAATACGTTCCCTCTATTTCAAACATTTTTTTTTTGCTCGGATTTGTCACAATTCAGCTGTTTGGAGAATCAAAGCCAGAAATGGCAAATATTAAACAAAAAAAAATGTGAACTGACTTTCATGGTCTCCTCTTTGGCAAAAACATCGAACGAACTGTTGATCAGTGATAGGACTAAGGATGGACGGACGCGAATTTAATGGTTTAAATTAGGGTTAGGCCCAGAGCCCCCCGACCCCCGACATTTTTGGGTATATTCCCCGACCCAACCCCCCGACATTTTGCCCTCCGAGGGCTCGGGGTTTAACCCTAGTTTAAATGGCAACAAAAAGAAACAGACAAATGGACAAAAGTGCCAACTAAATTTTAAAAAAATATGTAAACCTTTTCATTTTTACAATTGACAAAATAAAAGTCGATAATCAACATATTGTCTAATTAAGTGCTTATTCATAGGCTTTATGTCAAAAACAACAAAAAAGCAGTTAAAAATTACCAATTTTTTTCATTTTTAAATCCAAAAATTTTCTTTTAAATGCACTGCCAATATTCGCTTTACGTATCCCTTTGGGCAATGAATCATAGCAAAATTCACTGTCCTTCAAATCCCCCCTGCTGCCCTCAAGCCCCAAGAAAATTACAAAAAAAAAAAAAAGCGAATGAACAACTCGTAATAAATTTATTATTAAAAAACATCATCGGGATTATTAGCAAGGGAAAATTTTGTACATTGTGAATACAAAAATTACAAATCAAAAAATAATAAAATGAAAAAATAGCGAAGACAAAAAACAGCCATAAGTTCATTGAATTGAAATGAGCCCCGTTTTCCGAATTCAAAAAAGGGAATAAAAAAGTTAGAACAAATAAATGCAGCAGTAGCAAAAGGGAATTACTATGGCAAATGTATAAGGAAATGCCGTGCCAAAATGAATCAAATTAAGTGATTAATGCTACTGCTTTAACACTGACACAAAACAACTTTACTTAATGACTCGATTTGGCCCATTACTAATTAGGCAATTAATTAGTTTAATTGGTTTGTCCGCTTTCAACATGTCCCTCCGTTCATCATCCCATGCCCGTGGCTTTGTTGCTGAGTGATTGGTGGCACTGCGCTCGATCGACGTCTTCGCGATACTGTGCCGCGCCGGGACTCCTCCGACCGCAGCAAATAGGTGGTCATCAATCCCTTGCCCTTCACATTGATTTCGCCCCGGCACTCGAAATGGAAGCCTTCCTTTTCAAGGATTAGCTTCGTCTCATCCGTCACCTTAAAAAATGACAATTAAAATCATTCTAATGAAAATAAATGGAAAAAAAATAAATATTCAATTTAATATTAATTGAATAAAATAGTTGGATTAATATTCTTTGATTAGAAAATTTGGTTTTGATTTGTGGAATATTCGCATGCTAATATAAATTTATATTTTGATTAAATTACTAAAATTCTATTTCTTCACCTGAATTCGTCCCGGAATGCCCGATGAGTCCATTCGGCTAGCAACATTCACAGTGTTGCCCCAAATGTCATAGTGCGGCTTTTCCGTTCCGATCACTCCAGCAACTACCGGGCCAACATTAATGCCTTAGGGAAAATTTTATCTGTGATCACAAACATTAAAAAATAACAATTGTGAAAAAGGCACAAAAAACTGAGAAATCCCCCCCATCCCCTCCAATCCGTGTCATCGAATTTTTAAAATTATTTTTAATTTTATTCAAATTTTTGACATCTTTAAAAAATTTTTAAAAAATGTCAAAAAAAACTTTTAATAAATTTTCAACGACAGCGAAGTGACTCGTTCGAAAAAACAAGAAAAATCCTAAAATATTATATGAATCATTTCTCAAATGTTCCTATTTCTTTTTTTTCTTTGGCATATAATTAGTATCTAATTTATGAACCCCGCCCAGTCACTCTCCACCGATTTCCCTACCGATTCTCAGGTTGAAATTGCCGAATGAGTTCTCGTTGAACTCCTCCATCCATCCGAACAGTGCCAGCGCGAAATTGACCACCGCCACCACGTGACTGTTTGTGCCGGTCGAATTGCCAGTTAATCCGCTGGCCGCCATGTAAGTGGTGGCGATGGTTTTGATCTTCTCAATGCAATGGAACTCGGGCTCGGTCAGAATCTGTCCAAATTTGGGGGGGTGATAATTAATAATTAATTAATTGATGGTTATTAATTAATTGAATTATTATTGAATAGGAAGATAAATAAACGTTTGATTTTAATTTATTATCATTAATTTGTTCAATTTACATTATCAAAATCGCTGATCAGCTCATTGAGCACGCGAATGCATTCCCTGCCTTCCTGATTCGTGTCCATCTCTACAACAAAATTTGAATATTTAAATTAAAGTGATCAGATAATTCAATATTTTGTAAAAAGCATTAGCATCTCATTTGTCATCATTTGTGCAAATGCTTAATTAATTTGTTCAAATTGCTTTTATTTACCTTCATAAAATTTGTCAAATTCGGTGATGGTGATGAAAATAACGCATGCGTTGTCCCGTGCCTAAAATTTAAATTGGCATTGTTTATGGCATTATGTTTTGTTTAAATTTTCCCTTGCCTCACTGTACAAATCCGAGCGACGCGTTGGCTGAGCACTGAGAAAGTGTTTGGCCACATGTGCCGGCAAAATATTCTCCAACACGCGCCGATTTTGTTCATAGGTGCGCTTAAAAGAGGGGGAGAAACTGAGTTTTAGGATAAATTTCGAATATTTTAAGCGAATGGGCGTGCAATAAACTTTAATCTTAACAAAAAAATTTATAAGATAGCAAAAAAAAAAAAAAAAAAAAAATTTTTGAAAAATTTTTCATCGAGTTTTTGGATAAAATTTTTTAAAAAAAACTTACTAATTATCACAAAATTTCTGAAAAATCGCTAGAAAAATTTCAAAATTTTATTCTTGTAATTTCTAAGGTTTTTGAACTTTTTCAAGTATGAAACTTTTAAAAAAATATTTTGCGGAAATACAATAACGGGGGGAGAGGCGAACTCTGCTGCTCCCATTAAATTCATTCAATCCAGCGCTAAAACTACATAAGTAAATATGAATTGAAATATATATTTGGTGAAGAATTATTTTTTGATATTTTAATTAGGTTGGAGAAAAATGAGACAGTGACCATAAAAGGGTTTACTGTAAATTTTGAAATTTAGCAAATTACTGATAAAGTTTATTCAAAAATTATGAATTCCTCAATTTAATGATAGGTTGTTTGTCAAACAGAACTGACTTTCATCTCCACATTTTCGCTAAGTGCCTTCAGCTTCCAGATGAAGTCCGACCGTGCCACCTGCTCCGAGCGGCGACTTTGCATGCCGATCAGAAGGACAGCAAAGAAGATAACCAGCGTGTTCAGCAGCTGCAACTTCAGCGAATCGCTGCTTTAACACAAAAACAAAATTTTTTAATTTGCTAATGTCGATTTAATTAATTTTCTATTATTTTTAATTTATTTAATTTGTTTAAAATTCACTCGCAAATTTCTTCAGCTTTTACGGACGGAGACATTGTGGCCAATGTTATTAATTTGATCGAATTTTGGCCATTTGCTTCGGCGGACGGAGAAGGAAAATCGAGCATCCAACATCTGCTATTTGTTAATTGAATTATATGAAAATAATTAATTAAATTTTGTTAAAAATTAGCAAACAATAAAAAAGGGTACCGATTCATTGAATTTAAATGAATCCAATTATATTTTTTTAAAAATTGTTAATCCAAGTTAATATTTCAAAGTTATCAAATTCATGCCAATTCCCAATTAAACAAATTATTGGTCGGTCACCTGCTCCAAATTGTGACCAAAATGGGCAAACACAGACAAATGGCGATGAACACTTTCTCAAGGGCGAGCAGAGAATGAAAAGCGCAAACGCACAACAAAAGGAGCAGCGCACATTCAAAGATCAGCTAAAAGTTAATTAGCCAAATAAATGAAAATAATTATTGGAAAAATTGGCTTCCGGAAAATCGACAGTGGAAAATGCCGGTGAGAAAGTAAATTTTCAAAAAAAAATAAATTAAATAAATATTTAAATTTTTCAATTTAATTATTGAAGCCGCCGCTGGACCTTTTCTTTACAAGTTTGAGAATTATCATCTTTGTAGAAGGATAATGGGAAAACATGAAAAAAACCTAAATGTCATTTAGTTTTTCCATCAAAAAAAAAAGTTTTTTTTTGACCCGACATAAAAAACTGAATCCGAAACCCGGCATTTTCTCGACCCGTGGCAACCCAGAAGTATATTATACTCCAGTATATTCACATTTTACGACTTTTGCTAAATTTTATTTAATTTTATAAACTTTTCAAATGGAGATTCTTATTTAATTTTGACTTTTTCTACTAAAATACTTAATGCTGCAGAATTATTTTAAATTATATTCATCACTGAAGCACTCTCCACTGATTTATAATGCCAAAATGAGACCCAAAACATACTGTAATACAATAGGACCAATCACCTCAGCATGAGGAAGAGCACTCATTTGTTGTTCATGTTGTTGTTGATCAGCATCAGCAGCAATGATCGGCAATGAACTGAGGGCAAACCGCAGAGAGAGGAAAAATGCGCAAGCGGAGAACAGACAAAGCACCAACAGACACTTGTGAAGACGCCTAATTCGTTAATTAATTAATTATAGTAAAAGAATAATCAATCAATAACAAGAAATAGTCATTTAACTTACTTCATGACATTGTGCCGCTTCCGGTGATCAGCTGCTTTCTGCTGAAAGCAAAGTTGATTTTAATTTTTTGTTCAAAATTCAGCTGCTTCAAGCCAAACAAGAGAAGATTTTATAAAAAAAATAAACCAAGAATTCATGAAAAACAATTATTGTAAATGAAAATGTTTAATAATTTGTTTTAATTTCCTATTAAATTTAGGACAAAATAATCATTTATAGAGAGGAAAATAAAATTAAATATTTTAAAATTAAATATGGTTAAAAGTAAAAATATTTTAAATTAAGTAGCAAATTAAAGTACCATGAAAAAACGACGAAAAATGATGAGGAAAATTAGGAGAGGAATTGCCACGAGACAAATGATGGAGGCGATGAGGTGATCAGAATAACTGAAAGAATAAGACTAAATTACAGTAAATGAACACCATCAAATAAATTGAATTGGCATTTGATTTACGTGAGATTTGCCAAGAAAAGCGCGGCCATACAAAGCAAAAAAATGGTCAAAAGGCAAGTGGACTCGACCAGCACAGCGTTGGCTTTATATTGCAAAAACTGGGACAAAAAATATATAATAAATAATATTTTTACCTTTTGCTCCACCCGTGTGTGCTTGAACCGTAGTGAATGCCTTTCTGGAAAGATGAAAAATATATAATACCCTAAGATAAAGCCCACCCACCCCACCCCTTAAATAGTGCCCTCAAGTTTGAGGAGGGTAAAAAATAGAGCCTCCCCCCTAAATTACCTAAATTGGTGCACCGCCCCTACCAAAATAAAGCCTTGGAGCTCTATTTTATGAAATACGGTAGAATTAAAGTAAATCTAAATTTTTCGATCACTGCCTGCCCAAATAAACTTGGAGAATTTTGGATGAAATTGATCAAGAAAAAGTGAGAGAAATTTTGAAAATGTCTAATTTTATGTGTTTCTGGCGATGAGGGTAGAGCCGAAATTTAAAAATTTTCTAATATGTTCTCTTTGCACCGCACTTACGGCAGTATTGCTTTCGCCACAATCCCATGTTTATGGCATCAATGCCACGCTCCAGGAACTGGTCCACCTCGTCGTGCAGCGTCCGGGACATTTCTCGGCGCAACGGATTGCCCTTGCGGTCCATCATGCCGGTCAGTTGCAATTCTTTGTTCGACGCCGGTGGCGCCTTTTTGTGAAAATGCTAAAAAGGGAGGAGGAACAAAATTATTGAAATGAAAATGGAATAAAATAAATTTTTAATTTAGAAAAACAAATAATTAAGGATCATTGGACTGATTGGATATTTTTTTTGACAAAAATTTATCATTTTCTTAATTATTTGAATTAATTTTATATATATTTTACTTAAATAAATTATTTAAATTGGTCACCTTACCTCTTTGCCCTCCTCGGAGACGACCAGCCATGTCTGCTTGATGCCCTTCTCAACAAGGTGCCGTGAACGTTCCTGCCCGTTGCCCACTTCCACACGGTACGTACCGTTCAACGCGTTCAATGTCGCGTCAGTAATGTGAATTCGACTTAAAAATTTTTGATTATGTTTTATTATTGGGCTATTTAATCGTATTCCAAAACTATTTGGAAAATGTTCATTCATTCTTCACCAATTAATCGATAATTAATCGCCTGCTCAAAACACGCAATCGATTAGGTCTTACATGGATAATTCAAATCACCATTCTCGGGTTTCTTGGAGATGAAGCGATTTACGAGCATTTAATCATTCTCGAATTTTCCAAAACTCCAACATTTAAATGCCTTTTCTGAGAGAAGCCCTAATCAATTGCGATCAGCATTTCAATTTGTTGTTTCTTACCCCGGCACCCCTGAGCTTTCCATGTGGTTGGCCAGCGTGACGTCATTGCTCATTATGTCGAATTGCCACTTCTTCAGCCCCAACACCCCGCAGTGCGCTTTGCCACTGTGAATGCCGACGCGCATGTTCACGTTGACGCCGTACAGCTCGCGGACCAACCTAAAAGCACGGGTGATGAGTAGTACATGGTTCTTCAAAATTAGACCCGGCGCGGGGACGAGATCCTGCACGGGATCTCAGTCCGCAATTTCGCATTTTTTGGAAATTGCTGGGTTGTTGGGATTTTGCAGGATTAATCTCGCAGGGTCGCGTCCCGCAAAAATTTGAGTTCCAATCCCGTAGCGGAATTCGCAAATTTGATTTTTTGTGTTGAATTCCGCGGACACGCAATTGATTTTTTTGAAAATTTTAAAAGACAGAATGCAAAATATTTCTGAAAATTTTACAATAAATTCTTATGAAAGTTAAGCCATTTTCATCGCAAATTTCATCCAAAATTTGTGAAAATTCCCGGCGCTGCTTTCGGCCCGTCGGAATAGCCTCCATCTTATTAATTCTATAAAAATTTTGCTGAAAAATTCCGCATTAAGTCATTTTTTGGACACAATCTGTTAAGAAAGTGACTAAAATCTATTGAATTATTTTTTAATTTAATTAGCAATATTAAAAATGGTTTACTTTATTGTGTGAATCATGTCCAATCCCATGGCAACTGCACAGACCGCGTGGTCAGGACGCGCTTCAGGAAAGCCTTAAACAAAATTTAAAATTGAGCATACATTTTAAAGAAATAATTATTTGAATTTATTATTAATATATTAATTAAAATATTTTTTAATCAAAATTATTAAACCAAACTGACCGCTGACGCAATAGTAACAATCGCCGAGAATTTTGATGCGCATGCAATGGTTTTCATGCGCCAATTTGTCAAAACGCGCGAACAGTTCATTGAGCGTTAGCACCTTAGAATTTGACAAATAAAATTAAATTTATTTATCAATTTATTACATTGTCCATTTGTTTTTTTTTTCAAATTAGAAGTTATCAATGGCATTTTGTACGCTTTTTGAAAAAATAATGGCACCACTTTTCCTTTGTGGTCTTTTGGCACACCCACCAAATCCTCGGCCGTGCAATGCGATGCCAAATTGGTGAAGCCGCAAATGTCGGCGAACAGAATGGAGATCTCGCTGTACTTCTGGATGTAAATCTTTCGGAATTGCAACGCCGGCTCCGTCCGGTCGATGTTTTTGCGCACGTCCAACGCAATGAATTTGGGCAGCACGGACAGCAAAATGTTCTCCTGCTTTTGGTTGTCCCGGTGCAAATGGAGCCGATTCTCCACGCTTTTGCGCGTCTCGCGGAATGTCCGTCGTTGGACCAATTCGGTGGGAATGTACTGAAATGGACGACGGGGCATTCATTGGCCAAAATTAATGAAGGACGAAACAAAAGATCTTTGTTTTTACCTATTTTTCTGAAAATAGTTCTTGATCAGAGAAGCAACTCATAGTTTTCAAATGTTTTTGACACCAAAACAACCCAAAATTTTTTAAAATTATAATAAAATCAAGAAAATCTGTACAAAAGAGCAATATTAAAATCGTTTACAATTTACTGGAGTTAAAAAGAAATTAATTTCGATTATTATTTTTGATATTTTAAGAAAGAAAAAAAGTTTATCAGCTGCATAGCAATATGTATCGATCCCAAATTTTGGGCAATTTTTGGCATTTTCCTGCAATTTTAATACCTATTTTAGCATTTATTTTATAATTCTAAGCACTTAAAAGCTGTTCTTATTGATTAGATTAATTGTCTTATAATTTACTCATTTTTTCCAAAATATTTTTTTGATAATTCGCATTTCGAAATGTTCACTTAATGTAAATGTCTCACAATGAATATGCCGTTGATATTCATGGCAAGCACCAAAATGGCTTGGATTGCCAAATGCCTCAGGTCATCACTTCGCATCACATAGATTAGCCAAAGTGCCCGGACGGCTAAAGACACGGCACTTATGGCAAAGGCAGCCAATAACGACGCCTTCAATTGGAGTGGCATCTGAATGAATTTGGAAATTTTTCCAAGTCAAAAGTCAATTAAAAAGTGATTATTAATCAGGCCATATCATGAGAGGACGGAATCGGCACCACCGTATAATTTGTTCCTTTACATATATGTTAAAAATATTATTAAAAATGGCATTGTTTTTTCTGTTAAAAATACATTTTCCAACGGAATTGAATTTAGAAAAAAAAAATTTTTGGGAGCAAGTTTTCGTTTCGTAAGTTGGTCAAAAATTTTTTTCCGAATATGGGCCTGCAATGAATTGTATGCCAATTTTACTGTGTTTTCCTTCCTGTAGAAAAAATGCCAATTAAATTAATTCATAAATGAGTTTAAGGGCGTCACGTTTTGCTGGGAGTTATCTTCCATAAATTGGGACATTGTGGTCGGAAAATGTGAACCAAATCATAACTTTTGGTAAAAAGCAACCGAATTTTTAATTTAAAATTTTCCATTTTAAAAATCAGTAATTATTAATTAAGCAACAGATTATACCGCGGTGTAGCAGAGGAGCAGCAGCAAAATGGTGAGCAATGAGATCAAATGTTGGGGGCTGAGCAGCAGCAAACACAGCGAGACGATCACCACCGCCCAAGTGAAAAGGGCGGAACGCCAACGCCACGTGGTCAGCAAAAGAAGCACCAGCAAATTGATGGAGAGCGCGAAACGGAGCCAATTGTGCAGGTTGGCATGGACACCGATTTGGAGCAGGCACAGGAACACCAGGCAAAGCAGCGAAATCTGTGCGGGAAAAGGTGAGGGGATTATGGAAAAGCCACGGGCACTCAGAGGTCCCTAATTGGCGATAGGTCTGCGCAAAAAATGAAAAAAGCGGAGAAATTTAGAAAGTGGGAAGCGAGATTGAAAAATAAGAAAACCCGAGACAACAAAAACCCACCGAGGCGAGATTATACGTACAGTCATAGAGTAAAAGCAGTGGAGGAGGGTAAAAGATAGGTGCTAATTAAGGCCGTCACGTAAAACATTTTGGAAAATTGGGTATTAATTTCTCGGGTTAATTATTTTTTGATTGTTTTTTTCAATTTTTAGATTGTAAATCCTACTCCAAAATATTAAAAATGCCAAAATTATTGGGTCCAAATGTTGAATTTCTGATTTAAGCCATGAAACAAGCGGAACAATCACTGAGAGTAGCACATCCCCGCTCATCGCCCACCTTCAGTCTGCCTCTGTTCATGTGTTCAAAGTAGCGTGTGTACAGGTGATCAGACTGGAACAGCTGTGCCAACACGTGCGGCGGTGCCGCCCTTTTCGGTGTCCGTCTCGCGCCCGTGCCGCGCTCCTCGTCCTCCTCCGTCGTTGTTGAGGTGCCGTACCCAGCGCCGCCACTTCCACCACCAGTGGACGAAACGGCACGCGGTCCGCCAAAGCGCTGCCGTCGTTCCTCCTCCTCCTCGCGCGACAACAGCGACAGCACGTCCTCCTCCGCAACGCCCAGCGAACTCATCCCCTGCTGCACTATCGTGCGTGAACTGCTCGAGTCACCGGCGCCAATGCCGCCGCCCGCGCTGGACGCCAACGGCTCAATGACGGAGGAGCCGTCCACTGACTTGCTGGCACCCATCTCTGAGCTCTGTTGATGGATAAAAATGATGTTATTAGTACCGAACTGATGGTGATCAGCAGTTTTGTCAGTATTGATTGGGACTGATGTGAGATGGCAATAATTGGAAGGAGTGATCGGAATGGAATAATCTGAGGAGGATGTTCGATCAATAATGGGCCGGCACTGAACAGTGCTCTGCCCATTCTTATTGGTTGCCGATTTACAACATTCATGATCAGAAATTATAGAGATTGGAATGTTGTTTGCACTCCGATTAGCGGGAATAAATGCCACGCGATTGGAATTGGAATCAAAAATAGCATAGTGATCAGGACATTTACTTGTTGCTTTTGCTGGTGATGCCGGTGCTTTAGTCGTTTTTGCATTTGTTGTGGGAGAGGAGGAAAAAATAAATGGCATTTCTTTGAAATTTAAATTTTCCGCGTGCAAATTTACAGTTTTGGCATTATGTCGGACTGTTCAGCGCTTAAGCCATCAAGGGATTAAAAAAATTTGAATTCCTCAATTGCCTACTGGGGTCAATTAAGAAGAAAAGCAGAGATTGGAAAAACAAATTTTAGAACCTAATTATCCAGAACTAATCCTGTAAAATCATGCACAGATTCCAGCCCTATTCCGAA
Source organism: Heterodera schachtii (assembly GCA_023374025.1). Classification (NCBI taxonomy): domain Eukaryota; kingdom Metazoa; phylum Nematoda; class Chromadorea; order Rhabditida; family Heteroderidae; genus Heterodera; species Heterodera schachtii. Next base: position 296,826 of record SIJG01000099.1, on the reverse strand, counting down.
CTAAAAGAGAAGCTTTCCTTTTACAGATAGCCAAAGAATGGGGCTGTAAAAGTTGAAACAAATATGTTTTTTAAAGTTTAGAATGTTTTGGCTAATTGGATAATATTTTCCTTCTGCCATTGTTTGTTTGCCGTGTGCTAATTTGTTAATTTGTGAGTGTTGGCTTACTGTGGTTAGCTCCATTTTCACCATTTAACAAAATTTTTTTTCTTTCCAAAAATGGAACCCAACAAATGACAAAAAAGTATGTGGTGCCCCTTGCAAAATATCACTTGGCTGACAAATGAATGAGCAGCAAAAGGCCCCGCTGCTCCCCTCATCGGCCGATTTTGTTGCTTAATTTAGCAACCCCTCGGGGGAGGGGGGGGGGGGGAGGGGGAGGGACTGATTGATTCATTGCATCCATCATTCAATTCCCACCAACATACATCCCCGGAGGGGGACAACTGAGGCGGAGGAGGTGGCAAAGCGACGGATGGCGGCGGTGAATGAAAGAAGCGCTAAATGACGGGGGCCGCTGCTGGGAATGCTTTCTTCTAGGATGACAGCGAAATGATCGAAATGATGTGATAATATGATGACACTGTGTTATAATGATAGTAAAAGTGGAAGGCGAAGAAATATGCTGCGAAAGTGAGAGAGTGAGAGGGAGAAAAAGAGAGAGAGAGCGAGAGAGAGAGAGAGAGGGAAAGAGGAGGGTACAGAGCGAGAGAGATAGACGAGAGAGAAAGTGAGAGGGTGTTAGGGCAATTTGCGCTGCAAGGAGAAGGGAGGGGTCATTAGCAACCGCGTTCGGACTGGAAACATCAAAGGGGTTACCGACTAAACCAAAGGTCGCTTTGTCCCCTATGGGACAACAAAATTTGATGTGGAATTGAGAGGTGGTGTGAGCCGAAGTTCGAAAATAAATTCGAACTCGGCATAACTTTTATTGGAGACCCAAAATGAAACGGCACATGTTGAATTTTTGTGGGGAAAAAACGTACAAAAAAACCCTAACAATTTTTACAAATGTTGTTCGTGACTCTTGATGAATAATTTTAAAAAGATGAAATTGAAAAATTTGTGCGTTTGGGCCATGGACAAATGTGTCCCAAATTCATCACCACATCCCCCCACTTTTCGCTCCAACCACCCATTTTCCCAGTCAAAATGTCCCGAAGTTTTCCGTAAACAAATGTGTGTGATTTTTTTGACTCCCCCCCCCCCCCGACACATCGCTTCCCATCGGCGGAAAGCACGGGATGGAAATTCATCGCTGGACTGTTCAGCACTAATGTTTTTTTCTTCCGCCGAGATTTTGCACATTTTGCACAAGACCGACCTTTGGTATGTTTTGGTCATTCACTGTTTTTGAACCTTTTACTAGGGAAAGAGGATTTTAGGTGCAAGGGATTAGTATTTGTCGAAATTAAGCGAAAAATGCCAAAAATTTCTAAAAATTAAGCAAAATGATTTGGCGAAACAAGAAATGTGTTTTGGTCTGTTTAATAGTAGCCAAGAAGATAACAAATCACAATAAATTTGAGACACACTCAATTTGATCGGCTTAACCATTCGTTCAAAGAGGGACGGACAAAACGAGGCAAATAAAAAGTGAGCCCTGCTGAACTGGCTGACATTTGGCGCTGAGTTGGCACCGCTTTTGCCTTTCTCTGGCGCTTTGCTTTTCCATCTTTTTTTCGTCACCCCCCCCCCCCCCCCCACTCCCACTTTTTTTTTTGTCCCCCCCCCTCACTTCCAAAAGTGTTCGTTCGTCCGTTTGTTCCGTCCGCCATTTGCTCCCAATTATTCCATCCTTTCATCAAAGACGGACGGACCAAAGAAGAGGAGGAAGAGGAAGAAGAACAACAAATGGGAACAAGGAAGGAAGTGAAAACAGAAAAAAGGAAGAGGAAGAGTAAAAAAAGATGGGACAACAAAAGGGGGGGGGGGTGAGAAGGCGGCTTAACCTCCCTCCACCACCGCTTTTGGTGGTGGTGGTCGTTCCTTATCGGAGGAAATGGTGGGACAACACACGACGGAGGGAGGGGGAGGGGAGAGGAATTTCATTGATTTCCAAAAAATCAAATTTAGAAATATGTTGAAGAAAACATTTTGTTCATGAAGATTAGGAATTAAAACGAAATTTTTCCAGGACACGAACCCGGGGAAGATTCTCTGAAAATCCAGTACCCGGAACCGAACCCGGAACCGACCATAGATGGGTGCCTAGTCTAATCGGCTACATAAAGATTGCCGACCAAGTAGCTTTATTAAATTTTATTATAATTTTTTGTGAAAAATTTTAAATGATTTAAAACGTATCCTAAACGACCCACTCAACTTTGACTTTTATAAATCATATATATCTGAAAAGATAAACCCGAACCTACATATTTAATCAGTTTATTGCCTGAACATAAATTTTATAAATGTAAATAAAAAATCATATTTTATACAGCTAGAAAATTATTCATCATTTCCACAAAAGCCGGTGAAATGAGTCTAATTTAATTAAAAAACCAAAAATTCATTTTACTGAAGTTTTGGTTGTCTTTAAGGACAAACACAGTGCGGTTGGCAGATGAATTCAATTACATTTTGTTGAGTTGTGTCTGTGACAATTTTTGGACTGAAAAATGAGCAAAAAGAAAAGTGAGCACAGCAAACTCAGTCCCATGCGGACAATAACCAATCGAACATTTTTTGCGCTTTTAAGCTCATATGTAAAGGCTAATTTGTTTTCATGGACTTCGAGAGTCTTGGGGTTTGAGGTTGTTCACTGGGCATGAGAGTGGCATTGGAAGGGACAGTTCGAGCCACATCCCCTCAGGGGACATATTTTTTTTTGTAGGAAGATTAAATAATTTAGAGCCACTCATTCGAGAATTCCGCGTAAGCTTTTAATAAGCGTGCGATTTAATTAAACCATTCCAATGAGAGAGTTAAACGGACAATTTTTTTTTACGTTGTTTTAAGTATCTTTCTTTTGCCGTAGCTCATTCATCGGAATGGATTAATGAAGTTTCATAGAATTAAAGCTTCCAAATGACTCTAATTGCGCAATTAAATTGACACTTAGTGAACTATTTGTTAGAGAACATTATAATGCGTCCCGTCTCAAAATGCCAATGTGCAGAGAGAGATATGGGCAAAAATCACACTTATAAGGAACAAATGGCACGCAAAGATGTGAATAATTATGACGAATTCAATGAAGCTTTTACTACCAATGTTTCGCATGATTTTTGATGCAATTAAGCAAATAGTCGAATGAAAATAAAAAAATTAAGCATGGGCGAAAAAAAATATGCAAATTTTTTTAATGAGGAACAATAATGAAGAAGTCCTTTCAAGAGAGCAAATAAATGTTTACAATTCATCAAAAAATTAATTCATTAATATAAAATTTTGGTTATTAAAGCAAATTTCAATTTGTTTTACATTTCATTTGCGGAGAATATATGCCTAATTTTCAATTGCTGCAATTTGCAAGAAACTATTCAGAGGTAAAGAATATAATAAATATTTATATAAATTAAACAAAAATGGTGGGATTACTGGTTTTCGTGAAAATTAAAAACGCACTCGAAAATATTTGCAGAAACTTGAGTATTTGTGCATACATAATTTTAAAAATAATTCATGTGTTGAATCTGGCATTTAAATTTATAATTTACTTCTAAAGAAAATTTTTTTTTAATTAATCCGGATGACATAATGGCTTAATTTTGTCGGATTCATCAGTGCCAACACCCAACGAAAAAATGAATTAAAATTTTCTATTCGAGAAAGGATCTATGGGGGGGGGAGGCCCCACTCTCGAGGACGTCATTAGCATGCCCTTGAAATGTTTCCATGTTATTTTACACTGTTTTGGCTTGTGAACATTAATTGGAAGACCCACTCGGATGGCGGGAGGGCTTAATGGAAGAGAAAAGCGCGTCAGAAGCAGCAAAATGAGGGCAAAATCCATGGGAGAAAATTCGCAGGCTTATTATGCATAGAAAGGGACAGACCGAATTTTAACCGACAAATTAGCTGGTAATTGTAAGGCGATGCCCCGGGCGGAAACCGACCCCCAAGGGAATGTTTTGCATAATTAGGTAAATTGCCCATTGCCATGGGCCAAAGGTTTGACGCACTGGCGCGTGGCATAAACTAATTTGATTGTGCATACAATTTGATAGCTTTTGACACCAAAATTATTGATTCACAGAAATTCTTTGGTTTTTAATTGAGCCGATTTTTTGTCACATAAAATTAAATGAAAAATGAAGCAATTAGTTAATTTGATGAGTAATTAAGGTTTTCCATGCCCAATTCCTGCCAATCGCTATTACCATTTGTGAATTTAAATTTGTCTCAATATTAAAAAGAATTAAATGATAGAAATTTTCGTATTATTTATCTCGATAAAAGGAATCAAACCAACCTTTCTCCTCGGTGTCCTCGATCTGCTGGCCATTGAATAGCTGGACAGCTCACTGCGTTCCATTTCTGCTAAATTTATTAATTTTTAAAGATAATTCCTTTGAAAATGATTAATTAGCAAATTGGTGAAAATGGAAAGATAACATGGAAAAAGTATGTGCGCTTTTGTGGAAAAGTAATGAGCTATTAAAATTCAAAGGTATGTTCATATTTTGTTTGTATTTCAGTAATTTTGGCGCTTCATTTAATTTTTTCTTTTTGAAAGGCAATCAATGATTTTTTGTTTGCATGAACAATAAAAAATGATTGGAAACGGCCCAACAAAAAAAATACAATGGACTGCTTTTTGGCATTCCGTTGCGTGCCGTGGCCGCCCACCATTCGGCCAATTCAAAAGCGGCGGCGGTCCATTAAAAGCCCCTGGGGGGAGGGGGGGGGGAAGGAGAAAAAAAGAGCGGAGAAGGCAAAGATAATTTGACTAAAAGGCGCGGACGAATGGTGGCGAACAATAAAGGGGGGGGGCGGCACAAAAAATAACAAATAAATAAATTCGGCATGGCATCCCCCGGGGGTGGGGCGAAAAGGATGGAATGATGGGACAGAACAGACAGCGGACGGAGGAAGACGACACATTCATTGTTGGAGGAGGAGGGGGGGGGGGGGGTATTGTGCGCGGATGGCACACTTGTTGTGTTTAAAAATTCACACAGAATTTGAAATGATGCCGAAGTGGCACTCGCCGTATGGCCACTAATTCGTAAGCAGAAAAGTGCAAATAAGGGAGAATTTTTTGAAAAAATCGACAAAACAAGGAGAAAAGAACAATTCATTCATTTTTCAATTTAAATTAAATTTATGGGAAAGTTTGGTCCTCAAAATTAAATTAAGTAATTGCATTGGGGGAAAGACTCTAATTAGTTTGAAAAAAAATTAATAACGAGCGCGTTTTGGCATTCCGTTAGATTTTTTTGACACGCCGCTGATGCGTCCCGTGGAACAGAGAAAATTTGCGGTGCAGCAGAAAAGGCACTGCCAAAAGTGTTGAAAAGAGACCGCATGCGGGCAGGCCAACAACGGCAGAAGCAGGGCGAACAGCGTTGATGGTGGTGGCCAAATTGAATTATTTGAACGACAGTGGCGGCGGCGGCGTAGGAAAAGCGGCGGTCGTCTCCCGGGGGCGGGGGAGGGAATGGGGTACATAATGTGTGAGGAGGTTGGGGAGGACGCACTGGAAATGATGGGCTAATAATCAATTTTTGGTTTTGGTGCTTGGGCCACCAAAAGCACAAACATTTTTTTGAGAGCTCTCTGTGGTGGGGTAGAGGGCAAAAGCAAAAGCGGGGCATGGGAGACAGCGGGAAGAAGAAGCATGAAGCATGCTTCATCTGCGGGGACGGGAGCAGCTGAGAGGACGAGGGACAACAAGGACGGGGCAGAAGCGGACAAAATTTGGGAGGACGAGGGGGGGGAAAGGTGAAGAGCATTTTAAGGATTAAAATTTTATGGTTTTAATGGGGGGAGGGGAAAGCAAAAGCAACGCATCACAAGAAGCACAAAAGAGAGAGAAGACTTCTCTGTTTGTTTGTTTTTTGTGCATGATGGGAGGGAAAAGCATTGGGGGGGGGCACGAAGAGATAAAGCATAACGACCATTTTTAACACATTCAATGGAAAGAATATTCGTGGACTTCTACAGTCTCATCAATGAATGAACCAAGCAAAAAATTTTGAATTTTTTGTACAAATTTGCCCCAGCACACTTTTGATCAACTCATTATTGGCTGGCTGAAAAAGAATGAACGATAGTTCAAGGCTCAAAAAGTTGGCGAGAGTCTCGAAAGCATCAGTAAAACATTTTTAATTAAATTTTTGAGTATCTTAAGTTTTTTTTGAAAAAAAATGAAAGGCGACTGGGAAAGATAAATGAAAACAAAAAAAAGATCAAGATTTTCATTTAAATTTTAAATTTTTTTTATTGATTTTTCCCTATTTAATCGGCCGTTTCTTCTTTCATTTATAGCCGAATGAGAAGCGTTATTAAAAAGGAATGTAAAATTGGATGGCCATAAAAATGATTGTGCCGATCAAAATTAATTGTGCCATTTCCCATGCTCAATAATCGGCTTTGATTGATCGGCTCGTTTTGCCCGAGCGCTCTTTCGCCCGCAGCACATTAAAGTTTTTGGGCAATTCTTTCCTGCCCCTGCTGTCCCACGACCATTTCGATGACGTAAGCCACAATTGATGAACAAGCTTGAAGGAAAAGCGATTGCCTCGCTCTTAAAAACGCAATGCAATGGGAAGGACAACTGCCGTTTTATGGGGGGGGGGGGGGGAGAGAATCGAATTTCGGGTGCTGCTTTGGTGATTTGTGGGAAGGCTTGCGGAATTTTGTTGGGAAAATGTGCGGTTTTTGTGGCCGGGCATTTTCCGCCCATTTAAAAGCATTCATTGATCAGCTGATTAAGTGCGGAAGATGATGAAAAAAGTGATTTGGATGAAATGAAATTTAATGCATTTTAAAGTGTTTGTTGTGCAATAAAAAATTATTTTCGGTGGATTAGATGGATAATTAAAATGGCTAAAGCTTTTTCCATAACAATGAGAATGATCATCTGATGATTCCCACAGTTAAAGTGGGTTTAAATTATTGAGCGTTAATGGCATTTAAATGATAAAAGACATCCCATCACCTGTTGGTTTTTAGTTATTCCCTTAAGGGAATGGGAAGTAATTAAATGTGAAATAACGGCTTTTGGCTTTGAAGTTTTATTAGCACTGACTGATATCATTTCGTTAAAACAATTTTTTTATTATTGGGTAAATTACTCAAATAATAAATTGAAAGTATTTGGGAAAATAAGCGGCGCCTTAAAAAAGCAATCATTGAATTCTCGAATTTTCCAATAATCATTGAATTTTTACAATAAATTTTATAATGGGATTTTCGATAGAACCGCTTTAATTGAGCCCATTCCCCCCCCCCTTCCCATCGCCCAATTGTCCCCGGCGTGGAACGGTTGGCCAAATAAGCAAACAGAAAATATTTTTGGGGCTTTTTAGGCTTTTGCCCCCCCCCCCCCCCAATGACACAAAAAGTGCCTCTTCATTTCTCGCACTTTTGCACATACATCACACAAATCCAACGTGTGTGCTCATCGACCAACCACAAAAAAGTGCCCAGCTTAAAGAATTCTTCTTTTGTTCGCACTTCCGTCATTCGTTCCATTTTTTTGTCAGGCGGAAGATGTGCCATCAGAGGAGGGCAAAAACGAAAAATGGATTTAAAAAAGGAAAAAAGGAATTCAATTTGCCATATCCAAAAATATCTGACGCTGTCAAAATTTCAGTTAAAATAATAGCCAACAAAGAAAGCCTTTCTAGACGGATGAACATTTTCACGGCTGATGACATAAAATACTTTAAGATGATGAATTTTGAAACATGAGGTAAATTGTGCCATTCTCACTTAAAGCAACACAATCCAATGGTGAAAAGATAAAAAATATTTCAATGGGCGAAAGGGGGCGGGGAAGCTTGGGTAAGACAAACAAATTAACACACAATTATACTTTAGTATAACCGGAAGAAGAAGCATGATACTGTTATAAATTCGAAAGAAAAATATTCGGAGGGATGGATGGTGATGATTTGTCCATCATAAAACCATTTAAAAAAGTGAAAACAAAAACACAAGAAGAAAGTGATCGGATGCCAAACTATCTAAAATCATGAATGTTTTTTTTTACAATTTTTAGAGATTTATTCATATTCTTTTGAAAATAGAAGAAATTGTCACGAAATAAAATATGGAACTTTCCTGTTCTGTGATCGCAGAATTAATTTTTTTTTTAAATAAACAATTTTCCTTCGCCTTTTTGCAAAACAGCGTGCGCTTTTCTTGATTTAAAAAAAATAATTCTGCGGTCACAGAACAGGAAAGTACCTAAAATATGGTGCCGGGGTCGTTACTCAAAAAACCATCAAAATAAAAATTTTTGATAGAAAAATGTTCATAACTGCGCCCAAAATGAATCAAGTTTAAAATTTTGATTTCTTTCGAAGCCCTAAGTGTTTTCTTTTATCCTGCAGAATTTCAAAAAAAAAATTCATTAACTTTCAAAAAAAAGTTATGACCTGAGAAACTCAAAAATGCAAGTTTTCCTGAACATTTTTGGTCATAACTTTCTTTAAACTTAACGAAACTTTTTGAAATATTGCAGGATAATAGAAAACACTTACATTAGGGCTATCGAAAAGTACTAAAAAATTATAGCAAAATTTTTTTTTTTTTGATTGTTTTTGAGTAACGTCATAGCACCTGAAATATTATTGGTGGCAAATCTGTTAATAAATTTAGCCAAATCTTCTGAATTTTTTCCGGCGGCGTATATCGGCACCAACGGTCCCCCCCCCCCCCCTCCCCTCATTCACAAAATTTTGAAAAATATCGAAAAACTGAGACGAACAGTGAAAATTGTTACAACACATATTTTTTTGTGAATATTTTATGTAATTTTAGAAAAGCGAACTGTACCATTTTTCCATAAAATATTTAGTTATTTTTGGAGAAAAAGCTGTTAAATCTAAGTGACATTTAGTTCTGCGCAACAATTCGGAGGGTGCCGCAAGCGTTGGCGCCACAAATATCACTTTGACTGGGCGCCGCTTGACGCCGCAAATATCAGCGCTGCAAACGTATGCGCCTTATTTAAGTGTACGCCGCAGCGGACGGTCTTGTTAAAGGCTTTTTTAGTCTTTGGGAGATAAAGCCGTCAAATAAAAGCTTTTATAAGCACACATATTAAGCGGATTATCCATCTATTAATGGTCCATTTTAACTTTGCGTGAATGCATTTAACATAATTTGAAACATTTAGTTAAGGGGAGGACATGCCGTGCCGACTTGAATGCCAAGCTCCTAGCTGCTGGAAAAGAATGGGCCAGCAAAAGCCCATTAAAGGCCGGGCAAAGGGAGAAAAAGCATCCGAACTCAGCGGAAATGGGTGGAGACGGGGAGAGGGGGAAAAGCATCAGAAAATCGTCTTCGCAAATGGAAGAATTTAAAAGGAGCAGTGGCAGGGGGAAGAGGGGGGGGGGGGGGGGGGGGGGGGGGGGGGAAGCGCATTTTATTTCCCCTCCGGGGCCGACTCGGCATTGTCCCCCCCCCCCCTTCCGTTCCCACCCTCCGTCGTCGTTATTCTCCCCCCCCCCCAGATTCTTTACTTTTCCTTATCGGAATCCCACACCCACTTCCCCCCCCCCCCCCCCCCCCCCCCCCCCTCTACCGCCGAGTTTCGTTTGCCCATCTTTTGCGTGCCCCCCCCCCCCCCCGCCTCTCTCAAACTAAGAGCCGTCAAAATCTCTCCCAATTTTCTTACCGTTCCTCTCGTGTCCAGACATTTGCACCCCGGACATTTGCGACTATGAACAAAATCGGGTTCAAACTAAATTTTTTTCAAACTCTGGTAGCCTAACAGCACTGAAACTAAGAAATCTTCGTTCTTCTAGTTTAGTTTGAACCCGATTTTGGACATAGGCGCAAACGAAAAAAGATCGCTGTAATCTCTAGCAAAAATAATGCCAAATTCTCTGGGACTGATTTGCCGGCCTAATTTCATCGTCCATTTGCGTTTTTTCCCATCTCCGCCGATTGTACATTTGTTTTACGGATTAATTCTCAGCAGCGACTGATTGAAGAAAAGTTTCGGTAAAACGAGAAGATACGAAAAGGGCAAAAAAAAAAAAAACAAAACAAACAAAAATAAGAAAAAGTAGGAATTTGAGTTTTGAAATGGAAAATTTGTTTTTCTAAAAATTTTAGGCATTTAGTAGAGAGTTATGATCGAAAATTTTACAAAATAAGCACATCGCTGGTCAAAAATAAGCATATTTTTAAAAATGATTATAAAGCCTAGTTTAGTTTTGCATATAATTGAACAAAATAAATGTAACAAAAAATATTTTTCATCAATTCATTAAATTCTCATTTTGAGTTTTTTACGCTAAAAACAAAATTTGTAGATTTAGGCATAAAATGGCCATTTTTGTGAGAATTTTTGTGCCTAAAAAATACATAATTTATATAAATTAAAGAATTTTGGGCCGGCGGTGACGTCATCTCAAAATTACAAATCTTAGAAATAAGCACAAATCAGAGCGAATATTTAGAAACAGCCGAGAAAAATAAAATATATCAGAAAAAAATATATTATAAAAAATAACAATAAAAATAGTTTAAATTTTGTATAGGATTAAATATAAAAATATTATATATTATAAGATAAACAAATAAATGAAAAATATGGGAATAAAACTGAAATTCGAGAATCTCGTCAATCGAGCCCAAGAAAAAAAGAAATTGTTTTAAAATTCCTTTTTTAAATTTAAGTTAGGAGCCAACAAATTTCAGCGGAACATTTTGATTTAATCGATGGAAAATTTATCAGCGTTAAATGATTTCACATTTTGTAATAATGGCCATTGTTTTTACACCACCCGACCCTTCTTCCCAAGAGCAGCACATTTTAATGTCATTCATTCATGTAATTGATATGAAAGCATTGGGTAAATTGTTAGTCGAGCAATGGTCGATGATCCGCCCAATTAATTAATGGATAATAAATAACCAAGGGCTGGAATTTATCTGCAAAAATCCTAAAATATATGTACATTCAACAGCAAATTCCAAAAATGTGCCAAAATAAAAATTTGTCAAATAGTCATTTTTCCAAAATGCTTAAATTGCTCTTCAAAATTATTCTGCTGCTTATAAATCGACAAAAAAGGATTTTTTGATTTTTAACTCTTGTCTAAAGAAAAACAATTTTCGAAATTTGTCTTATTAAAATTTCGTTGTCTCGCCAAAATTTTTGACGCTTTTTAATCTTTTTAAGTATTTTTTATTCACAAATTTGCCAGTGATCAAAATAAAAGAATCTTTGTATTTTCCCTTTTTTCACCGAGCTCCTACCGGAAAAATAACAATAATTTTCATTTGATAAAATTGGTGCATGGATTAATAAATAATTCAGGAAAAAGAAAGTAGAAAGAATTTGCACCAGGGATGTTGCAAGTTTCGCTTTTTCGCTTTTTTTGGGCGTTTCGCTTTCGCTTTTCGCCTTTCGCTTTTTGGCTGAAAAAGCGAAAAAAAGTACACCCTAAAGATTGGGTTTTTAAAATAAACAATGGTATTTTAGTGGGAGAAAAAGCAAAAAATTTAAACAAAATTTTGAATTTTTTAACCATTTTACCAAATTTTTATTAAATTAAATTAAATTTGCTATTAATTATTGTGTAGCGTAGTGTAGTGGTTAGTGTATCAACATTGACATTGCTTTCTCTCATGAGTTCGATGCCGGTTGACTGTTTCTTTTATAATTTATTTTTTTTTTTTAATTTTAAAATTCGCCTGCCAATGCCTCGTAGTGTAGTGGTTAGTGTATCAACATTGACATTGCTTTCTCTCATGAGTTCGATGCCGGTTGACTGTTTCTTTTATAATTTATTTTTTTTTTTAATTTTAAAATTCGCCTGCCAATGCCTATCGGCATCCCCAGGTCCAAAAATTCGTAAATCTTATTAAAAAATTCTCTCAAAATCACAAAAATCTATCATTTTTTGGACAAAATCTGTAAACAGATCCATCAAAGTTTTCAAAATTTTCCCCGGCGGCGCCTATCGGCACCGCTGACCCCCTTAAAAGTAAAAATTTAATTTTTACTATTTTCACTTGAAATAAATTAAATTTTGAATTAAATTTTCTGAATTTTTAAAATTTCCCTGTTGGTCCCGTTCCCCGGTTCGGCCAAAAACCGAGGTCCCGGTCCCGGTTTTGGCAAAATTTCCCGGTCCCGTACAACTCTAATCTATACAAAAAAAAATAAATAAAAAAAAGCAAATAAAATCATTATTATGAAAAATTAATATTTTTAAGCAAAAATGCTACATAGAAAGCTTTTTGACTATATGGCATAAGAAAATATATTTAAAAACCTCTTCAAATTCATCTAATTTTTGAAAAAAAAATTTCGCCTTTTCGCTTTTTTTTGGGCATTTCGCTTTCGCCTTTTCGCTTTCGCTTTTTATTTTGGTTTCGCTTTTTTCGCTTTTCGCTTTTCATTTTTCTCTTTGCAACATCCCTGATTTGCACCATGAAAATTTGCTTTTGAGGCACATTTGATCATTATTTGTAATGCTCGTCAATCGCAATTTTACTGCTACAGTAAACATCGGTAAATTACCGTTTACCGTAAACCTTTATGAATGATGAATAAATCTAATTATTTAAAAACCTTTTTTTTTGACTATTGAAAACATATTGGAATTTTGAAATTATATTTTGTTTTTTTTTTAAAAGTTCACAATGCCCCGAGATTAGCCCAGACATGACTAAATGTTAAATCAATCGTCACAAATGTGCTGAACCGCGAATTTTCTTTTGAATTACATCAAAATCGGATTGCCGATTTGGCGAAATGATAGGGAATTATGTCGCTGCTGTGCCCTGTTGACGTCGAGGTCATTTCGCCACAAAACCATTTTTTAATCAAAAAAAAAAATTTTGTTCAACAAATCAAATCCCCCAATTTCGCTCCCCGTCACTATAAAAGGTGGAAAAGGGACGCATTTTCCATCCGTCCACCAAATAATCCTCCCAGTCACGCCTCTCAATAAAACGACCATAAAATGCCTTCCACTGGTGCCGTTCTCATCTTTTCGTGGTTCATTGGCATCGCCACTTTTCTCGTCAATTCCGTGTCCAGCAACAGCCCCGTCGTCAGCGGCAGCAGTCCGTCCGACTATCCGCTGGGCTACGGTTACCCATACGGGTACGGTAATCAGCCCCAAATTGGTGCCTCCTCACAACTGTCACCGTACTCGCAAATGGGGTCGTACATTCCGCAATACGGGTCCGGCCACAACAACTATTACCCGTCATCATATTCGCAATACCAACAGCATCAGCACCAATTGCGCCAAACTCTCCCCTCAAATTCGGCCTATTACGGTTCCGGCGGAACATCGGCCTACTACAGTCGCCCATACGGTGGCTATGGCCCTTACTCGAGTGGATACGGTAACAGTGCCTACGCTGGCGGCAGCAGCTACGGTACTCCTGGAGGAATTCGGTTGGTTGAAATTATACATAAGACAAAGCAAAAGTCAAAGAACACACATCAATTCCGGGGGAATTATGGCATTCTAACTATTTTCCAAATTCGGAATTAGATACAAAATATTGTAAAAATATGGAATAAAAAATGAAAAGTTTTTAACCGTTTACATTTAATTGTGAGCAGTCAAGGTGCAGTCTGAAAATGATATATCCGATTCTTTTATGTCCATACCAAACACAAATAGTAGAGCTCGGCATTTTGAAAAAGCCTGACCTGGACATGGGTTCCATGTTAGACCTAGACCTGGGTTTCCTGGACAAAAAACCAGGAAAATCCAGATCCAGGAAAAATCCGGCCTGAATCACCTGGTACAGGTCCAGGTCGAGCTCTAACTTATGTTGATGACAAAACATTATACTCACTTAATACTCTTCTCACCTATTGTGTCATATATCATCAACCTTATATTTTAGGTCGGATTGCGTTAATCAATACGGCCAACTGGTGCCATCGCCTTTGGTCGGCGGTGGCATGTCAAGCGGCAGCGGCCAATTTGGTGCCGGTCGCCCGGCTTCGCCATTTATGCCCAGCGGCCAATCAATCTACCCGCAGGGCCAATCGTCTGCCGGTGGCACTTTTGCTGACCCATCATCCTACTACAAATACAACCCATACGGAAACTTTTACCGCGGAATTATGCCACAAACAATGGGCCACTAATCTCAAAGAAGAAATTCACTTATTTTGATGATAATCATGATGCAGTTTATTTTGATTTTCAAATTTAATTTTTTCCATATGAATTTCTTTAAATTTTATATAAATTTGCTAAAATAAATTTTATTAAAAATTTTTTTATAAAATTTTGTTCATGATGAAAATTGTTCATGTCCCAAATATTTTTGAAAGTCATCAATATAAGGGATTTGTTTTAAAATTTTATTTCCTCGGTGCATTTTTCTGTTCAAATCGGACATTTTTGTCTAGGACGAAAAATTGGAATGCAAAAAAAAACAACAATACGCCGTCTTCAATTTTTCGGTATTTGACGAAAGGTTTATAAAAAAAAAAATCGCCAAAAGCCCATTTTTTGTTGGGTTTTAAAAAAAAAAAAAGGTTGAAAATAACCCCTTCAGCGTTGAATTAAAATCCACCTCTGAATTACAACCACCCTTTTGATGGGGGTTGAAAAATAGAAGCCCTAGGGGTTCTAATACCATAAATACAGTAATTAATCTATTTATGAAATCATAAGCTTTATTTATAATGAATTTCAGTTGAAGAATAAACTTTTGACACCTAAAAATTCTTTTATATGAAATGTAACGTTGAAACATTTTCTAATCATTCAAAACCAACAACAACAACAAATAGGCAATTAGCATTTAATTCAATGCATTTATTGCTCATGCATTTTTTATGTTTTTTTATTAATGTAATTATAGATTTTTTTATTTATGTGCAATTAAAATTTAAAAAAAATTCTAGAATTATTATTAATACTTTTGAAATTGTAAGTTGTTCGAGTTAGCGAATAAAATACATTTATCGTTTTAACAACTGTCAATTATTCTTGTTTGTGATATCAAGCGTATAGAAGGCCCAGGTGCTAGGTCGTTCCACAAAAAAGCTCAGTGTGGGCGATCCACAAAAAAGCTCAGTGATCGATAAAATTAAATAAATAAATTTAATTATTCAATTCAACAAAACACGGTGCCGTCCAGTTAACACTAATGTACGGCGGGACGCAAGTCATTTTTCAAATTTTTTAATTTTTCAATTTTTCACAACATTTTTTGTGGAACGCCCACACTGAGCTTTTTTGTGGAACGCCCACACTGAGCTTTTTTGTGGAACGACTCACCACGGAAGGCCCATTTTGTTGAGGTGCGACTTGATTTTGGATCGGAGTTCGTTTGAAGATAAATGGAAACTTCATTCAAAAATGCTTGTTTATACTCCGTACTAAAAATAAAAATAATTTTAAATATTTAAATTAAAAATAACACCTCGTAAAATATAAAATGGGGCCGTTTGAAACTGCTCCAATGTTCAAAGGAATTGCGGCCATTAAAGCGCAGAAAAAAGCATTGACCGGAGAAGCAATTGAAGGAATTAGTAGAAGGTAAGAATCAGTTAATTTTAAAAAATATTAAGTTTTAAAAATCTTTAACCAAAAGTTTAAAAAAGATTTTTACATTTGTTATTCTGGCTTTACACTATTTAACTTTTGCATAATAATTTACTTCTATTGTTTAATAAAAAAATCTATCAGTTTTCACTAGCTAATCAAATCTGAGCTTTTATAGTTTGACAGATTTCACATATAAAATTTGAATGCCTATAAATGTTCAAATATTACAAATTTTTTCAGCATGGAAATTTGAAAATTTGACTCTCCTATAAAAACCGACTCTGATTTTGAGGTCTTCTATTTATAAAATTAATTGGTGCTAGGTCGTTTCGTAAATCCGCCAACGTCGGCGTTTCATAAATCCGCCAAGGGGTATAAAAACAAAAAATGTGACACATAAAAATTCAAAACTTGGCTAATATCTCATGGTATTATTCAATAGCTCCTGGATGTTCTGTATCAGAATATTTAATTTCAATTTTTTTAAAATACTATAAAAAGATATGGTTATAAAATTTGAAAAATCTTAGGTCCGAATTTTGTGGCCATAACCTGTTTGAAACTCAATGAAATTTTGTGAAATTTAAAGATAAACATAGAAATCTTAGGGCGAGCAATATATAAATTAGTTTAGCTCAATTTCAATTCAATTGATTTAAAATTTTTAAACGACTATAATATATTTGCATGACCATGGCAAAATTGCATACATATTAAATGCTTTATAACTTTTTCTTAAGCAACAAAAATATTTTATTTTTTTTTTGGAATTTAATTCCTTTTATAATCTATAAATAAATATTTCAAAAATTTTCATTGAGTTTCAAAAAGCTTATGGCTTAAAAATTCGCACTTTTTTTTTTGAAATTTATAACCATATCTTTTTTAATTATTTTTTAATTCCAATTAAAAATACATTCGAAAAATGCGCATTTTTCGTAATTTCATTACAATTGTAAATATAAACGAAAATGTGTTTTTGTATAATTAATTCCAATTAAAAATAAATTCGTAAAATGCGTATTTTTTGTTATTTCAGTACCATTGTAAATAAGCCGGAAAATCTGCAAAGACAATAACGGTTACAAAGGTTATTTGAACTAATAATTAGTTCCATTTTCGCCCTGGTCCATCATGTAAATTTTAATTATTCAAAAATAAATATAAATTAAACCCTGAATTTTTAGAATACCGACTATCAGAAGACTTTGTTTGTCGGCGGTTTCGGTCTTTTGAACGGACCTTGTGATATAAAAAACAACAAACTGAAGCATTTAATGCTTCTGAACGATGGCGTCACTATTGAAAATGCCATTTTCGACACGCCCGGCTATGGCATTTACTGCTTGGGCAGTTGCACCTTAAAGAACATTTAGTGAATATTTTTTAAATTTAATTTTGTTAATTATTCTTCAAGTTATAAAAGACTGTGTTACCATGCTGTTGGGTTTGCATATCAAGACAAAAATAAATCGTACACATACAAAGTAATTGGTGGCGCTGGCCAAGGCTCTCCAGACAAAGTAAAAAATTAACTAATTTTTAATAATTTTTCATTTCGAGTTCAACTGATGTAAATTGGAATTTAAAAAATTCTTATCGTTCGAATTGTTTTCTATTTAAATGAAATTTCATTAAGTTTCAAAGAAGTGTTAGACTTAAACTGATTAGAATTTTGTTAAAATAATAATTTTATGAGTTTCCGGAAAATCATTAGGCTTTGTTAATTCCAGTGATTCAGATAACATTTTTCATTAAATTTATAATTTATTTACAAAAATTAATACTGAATTTATTTTTCATTTTTAGTATTTCACGCAATCTGGCAAAGGCACAACAATCATTCAAAATTTTTGTGGCGAAGGTATGATTAAATTAATTTTTATTCAAAAATACAAAATGTTTTTAATAAATACATATTTATTCATCTTTAATAATCAAGGCAAATACGGCAAATTGTGGTGTTCTTGCGGAAATTGTCCTTTTCAAACGAAGCGTAGCGTCCAAATTTACAACACGGTCATGAAGGGTCCCGGACTTTCGGTTGTCTGTGAGTTATTTTTGGTATAAAAAATAATTATCAAATTAACAAAAATGGCCCGTTAATTAATCAGTTTATAATCACAATGATATAAATATCGAAATTAGTTCCAATTTTTAAACAAAATAATCTTTTAAAATTTAAAAATTATTTGTCAGCAAAATCAGCATTAATAATAAATCAACCATAAAATAGTGAAATACTTCACTTTTTTAAACATATGAGAATTCATTTTCAGCGGTTAATTCAAACTACGGTGACAATATGCTCTTTTCTGGACTAACTTTGCATGGCCAAAACTCGCCAAGCACCGCAACTAAATACGCTTGCCAAGTAAATTTTAATTTTAGAAACATAAATGAAAATAATTTTTAATTATTACTTTTAAGAATTATAACGCATTTACTTATGTTGCTCAACTGTCGACTGCTGGTAGTTTTAAGCCGACAGAATCTGGCACTCGTTCTGCACATACAAAGCTTCGTCCATTAAAATTGCGAGTTGAACGATGGCTTCAACAAAATGAAATCCGAACAAAATTTTCATTAACAAATAGACCAAAACCAAGAAATTTATTCAGCAAAATAATGTATTTTTATTTTCTTATATGTCTTTTAATTCAAAAATAATTGATTTATGCGTTCAACTCAAGCTAATTTGCTTCGGCCTATATAAATATTTCCATTTTTCTATAATTTGGTTCATTTTTAAATTTAATCCATTTGTAATTTTCTTTAAAATATTTAAAAATTCAAAGTAACTGGCTAATGATTTATTTAATATTAATTAAATTTCATTATTTTTATTTGAGCTCTAAAAAAGCTTTTAGAAGAATGTGTATTTAAGCATTAATTTAATTAAATTTTAACATATATAATTTTAATATTTAGATAAAAAATCTTGTAAAAGACAGATTTTTCATTTTTGCACTTTTTTAGGAATCGCCCATTTTGTACTTTTTAGAATAAATTGTTATTAATAAGGAAATTTTGATGACACATTTTCTATTCTCTTTTGTAATATTTGAAATTTCGGTAAAGTAGCTGTTGTCAAGTATTTTTAAGTTCAAATAGCCAGAATTTTAATTATAGGTTTAAAAATTTAAATTTGAACCTCAAAAACTTAAAAAAATCCTAAAAGTAGAAAAAAATTCTAATAAAATGCATGTTAGCAGTTTCAACATAATACAAACTATTTTAAAATTCATTTTTATTCCCAGCCAAAAAGTGACAAACACTTACATTTAGGAGAGAAAAATGTCCAGAAATTTTATATTTCTGTGTATTTGGGGGGGGGGGTGTCAACTTTAACCCTGAACTAGGTTCTCCAAACTAAAATTAGATGCGCTGTTGAAATCTAAATTTTGAAAAAAATAAATTATTTATAAAAGAATTAAAGTGAGAGGGGTGCTTGGAAAAATGCGTGACTTATTTGTTAGTTCGGGATTTGCAACTTGGGTCCCGACATTTGGGGGCACGTCTTTTTGGATAAAAAATATTATAAATAATCAAATATTCAGCCCAAAATTCGACCAAACTACAATTTGTCTGATTGTAAGAATTAATTCCATTTTGTGAAAAAAATATTTTGAAAATTAGCTCGGTTTTCGGGCTCAATCGTGAGGAGGTAGCAGAATTTTTTTCTTTTTTTTTTTTGCTTTTTTTTTTATATACAATACACCTTTTTGCTCATTTTATTTGTCAGAAACCAAGTTAATTTAAAAAAAGTAAATTTTTCAATTTGTGGTTCATTCTTTTTCAATTAAGCATCATCATTCGGGATCAAGGGTTGGTCGACTCTGAACCAAATCACAAAATGTATCAGAGAAATTCATGTTTTTCAAATTTATCGAATAGCTTGTATAATTTTAAGTGTTTTGTGTAAGAAAATTCACGCTTTGTTTTATTGCATAATGCCGACCAAAATTTTTTGAAATCGAGAATTTTTACACCCCTTAGCAGGGATGGCACGGAATAGAATTTCGATTTTGGGCACCAGAGGGAGGAATTTCAAAAAAACAATTAAAATAAATAAGTCTGTAAAATGTTATAAAAATAATTAAAATGGGTTCTTGGTATTTGAAGGAAAGCGCCCGCGTTAAGCGGCATCCAAAAAATAATCGTTTTATTTTTTAAAAACGAAGTTCGCTACGAATTTTGGATTTGCAAGCTCTAATGATTAAAGAACAAAAAAAGACAAGTTGATCATTCCAATAACAGTAAAAGAACAATTTTTATGAGCATGTCAATAATTCGATAATTCAAACTGATCGATCACTTCTCAACAACCCATTCATTCACTTCTGTTGATCACTTGTGCCGACCATTGCGCTGAGAAGCCTAAAAATTAAAACGCAATAAATTTGAATTTTTGAATAAGCATTCGCTGACCCGTCGCCGATTTTACGCTCATCATCAATATGAATGTCAATTCGATTCCACTGATCAAAATAAGTCCAGCCAATCGCTTCCTTTTCCCATTTCGCCCATTTGATTTCATCGCGCGCAATTGGACAACGGATCAACAGAAAATGATCGCTATTGATAATCCTTTTCAATGCCAATTGTTCTTGAGTAAGTTCGTTGGTCAAATCAAATGGCACAACGGATTCAACAAAAGGCAATGGAAACGAAGTGACAACAATAAAGTTGACGGGAGACGAAGCATTGGCAAATGCCTAAAATATGGAAAAAATTTGTTAAAAAATAAGAAATGAATAACATTTTTACGGTTGAACCCAAAGATGGGCACTTTTATTGTTCGTTTGCCTTGCAATAAAGGGGGGGGGGGGTGGGGGTCAACCGAAGTTTTTGCGAAGGGCAGCAGGCCATGTAAATCGACAACATTTTTTTTGTTGTTGCTTTCAACCCGTTTTTTTTGCGGGACGCTTTTTCAAAAATAAATAAATAAATCAATCACCGTTTTAAAGGCTTCAATCTTCGACGCCAAATTCCCATCATCCGTGTCCAACTCACACTTGAACACCTTTGGCACATTGACCGGGTGGGGAGTGAAAAGCCATTTGGCCAACGCTTGTCCATCAGATGCCATGGCATTGTCATCGCATGGGAATTCGGCGAAGAGATCGCCGGCACATGAAATGACAAAGCGAAGCGATGGACAATCGTTGAGAAATGACGGGACGAACTGTCGCAAACGTTGGAAAGTATCCACCATCAAATGCATCGAACAAATATTTTTCGCGATCATTGGCCAAATGTTGCGCAAAATGAACTCCAAAATGCAGTCATTTTTTGCAATGATGATCAAATTAATTGGATAAAAAGAGGCGAAAAGTGGATGAAAACGGCCGAGAAAAGCGATGGCATTTTGGTCAATGAAACTAAAAATGGATGAGAAATGTTGCCTACGTTTTTGTATAATCGCCAGTTTTACTTGATGATGATGCGTTCAAATCCGATGACTTTGCGTGGCAATTGGATTTTCGGAATTGGCAATGGTTTCCAAAAGTTATAGTTTTTGAAAATTTCCATTTTCTTTTTGCCAAGAATTCGGGTAATTCCTAATGACCATTTGCGCGTTTTGAAGTGTTCATCGACGTAAAAGTCAAAACGGTGGCTGATCAGCGCAATTCCAAGGCCAAGTTGAGAAGGCGCAAGCAAATCGAACACCGCCAGCCAACCATCGCCGGAGATGAAACTGAAGAAAAAGGAAAACAATTTAAAATTCAAATTAAAATTGACATTTTAATTTTACATTGCTTTGGCCATTTTTTCCTCCGCTTCTTTCCGATTGTCTGACATTTTGCTGGGACAAATTATTAAGACAGTTTTCGGCACTTTTTCAGTTAAATGGGCTTTATTTTCTTTAAAAATTGATATTAAAATTAAATTTTTAACAATGAAAAAAAAGACGGGAGACATTAAGTAAAATGGTAAAACGAAAAAGCAAAAAATAAAGTTAATAGATTTTGGCCAAAAGTGACCAAATATCGTGGTTTTAAGTCAATTTTATTACAATTTTCACACTTTTAATTCAAACTTTATTTAAATACATGGAAACGAACTGAAAGTCATCATTAGGGCTGGGAATTTTATGTAAGAAAAATCCCAAAATATGTAAATAAAATATGTATAAAAAATGCTAAAATATGTATGAAATATGTACAAAAACACCCAAACTGTACTAAATTATGTAAATAAAATTGTTTGCTTATTTTTTGGAAAACAATTCTTTGTAAAAGTTAAATAGGCACAAAATGCCATAAAATGACCTAAATAGGCTTAGAATCACCTTTTTAGTATCTTAAAAATTAATTTTTGGTGTCTCACTTTTGAAAAAAAACAACCATTTTTTGGGGTTCATTTTCAAAAAATTTTTTAAATTTTTCACAGAAAATTTCTATAAATTCTCAAAAACCCTCTAAATATGTAAAAAAAAAATGAAAATATGTACGAAAAAGTCAAAATATGTATAAAAATATCTACATATGTAATATGTACCCCGAAATGCATTAACTTATAATTAGGGTCGCAACTTTTAGTGATTTAACTAATTTTTTTTGCTCAAATTGTTTTGAAGAATCGAGCTCAAAAAACGCATTTCTGCGTTGAAATTTTTGAATTCTGATGTCACTATCGGTCACTAGAAATCACTATTTTGGCATTTTGTCACTAAAATAGTGAAAATTCCGGACCGGGTCAGTTTAGTCAGGCCGGTTTAATCAGAGGGTCGTTTTGTCTGGCAAGCTGTTTTTGCCCATAACTCTTACAAATGTTTTTTTTTTGTCAATTATAAACAAGGAAAAACTTAAAATATCTATGTTTAGCTACAATAGAATGGAATATCACAATTATGAAATAAAAACAAAGCGAAATTTTCAGTTTGGCGCCGCCTTTGTTCAGTCAAATTTATTTCTACAGGCAAAGTAAAACCCTAATTTTTTCACGTTTTTTTCCATCGAAGGCTTCAATGGGCTTATACTTGTTCATATCCAACTGTCTTCCGCTTCATCAACACAATTCGATATGAGAAAAGTCAATTGATGCAGACATCGCATGATGCGTCGCTGGTGAAATCTCTCCTCCAAAGGCGCTCAAATATCGTGCCGTCGATGCGAGAATTCTCGACTCTTACAGGGTTACAATACAATCAACAACATTAACCCTGCTCACCAAAATGATCAAAATTACCATGTCAGTATTAGTCCCGATAATATCATCAATTTTCTCGTTGTTATTTCTCGAAATTATTATAAAAAATATATATTTTTTTGTACATGTACTTATTTGTATGTATATTATATATTATATATAAAAATATATAATAATAAAATTCGAAGCAAAATGGATTAAAAAAAATCGAAATTCTTCAAAAAGTAGTAAATGAAAGTTTCTGAACAACAACGACGGCGAAAACACAAATTCTGATCACTTTGAGCCCAACGACAATTTATCAATGACCGCGATGAAGACGTTGGAGAAAACATGGCATAATCAACTTAGAACTCAGAAAACTCAAAAGGGCGGCAATTGTCTTTGCCCGAAGGTGTGAAATTATGAAAAAAGAAGTAAAAAAAATTGTTTCAGATATGTGCTTGAGAAAAAACGGTGGAACTGCTCGCCTTGAGGAACTGTCCTGCACCCGTGACTAGAGAAAGACAAAACAACTTTTTGTTAAGAAAAATATTCTTTCATCGGAGAACAACATTTAAGTTGTTATTTAATTATTAACAATGTTCATTTTGCCAACAACGTATAAAACAACTTATTTTTAAAATTTCGGTCCATTTTTGAAAATTTATTTCAGCGGGAAATATCATTTGGGAGAGAGATAAGGCAAAATGAGAGAGTGCTGAACTTTCAGTCCCATTCATACAAAAAAAATTTTGATGAAGGAGGGTAGAGAAAATAATCCCAATAGAGACTGCAATTGGAAGAGAGTTCACGTCCCTTCTTCGCTGATTATTTTGGTAATAGACGCAGATTTTCTCATTATGTTTCTATTCTTTTCTCAAAAGTCATATGTACGCTAAATTAAAAGAGAAAAAAAAAATTTAATTTAAAATTCGCCAAATGTTAAAATTTGTGTTCGGGGTTCGGAATTGGTCGAAAGGGATGCTGGAGTAAAGCCCTGAATTCACATCCTCTAATTAATGGCTAATGAGGCTAATTAGTCAACAAAATGTGTTATTGTTGTTGGTGTTCCTCCTGCTTGATCCGTCAAAACTTACAGCTATTTATTTTTTTTTGCTAAAATTTGTTGCGCCCTTTCAACCTGTTTTTGTTACTTTTGCTTCTTCGACTGGTCGTATTTTTGTGGTATTTGCCATCTTCCAAATTTATTTTCTTTTTTTTTGCTGCTCTTTCCCCGTGACATTTGAAAGTTTTGTTCGCGAAACGCTTTTTGACTTTTTTTTTTCTCTGCGCTACCAAATCCGTCCGTCAGTCCATCGTTGGCCAAATGTCGCCCGTCCCCCCGATCCAAAACCTGTCGTCCGTCTCCAAACCAAACAATGGGCAAAGGGCGCAAAAAGCGACGGATTCGCCCATTTTAGGGGAAACGGCGACGGCTTAAAGGCAAACGGGGGAAAAGCAGCACAAAAGTGATCACAATCAGCTGAAGAACAAGCAGCGGAGGACGGGCCCTGGGGGAGGGATTACTGACTGACACCGATTTCCCTCTTTTTGGGAAACATTTATTTCTTTTTTGTTTTGTAATGATACCCCTCCCTATATGTATTTAAATTTAAAGTATTTATTCACATATTTTTTAATTCTAAAATTATATAAAAAATTTTCAGTAATTTTTTTTGAAATTTTAAGCAATTTTCTTAACAAAATTGCATTAAAATACTCAAAAATTTTCCCGGCGGCGCCTATCGGCACCGCCGGACCCCCATTTTACCATATTTTTGAAAAATGGAGGCCAAAATGGCAAAAAATATTAATTTTTTGGCGAAAAAACGGCGAAAAATTTTGTAAAATACACCCCATAATTCGGGATTTCAAAAAACCAAAAATACACCCCTAAAAATCGACTTAAAAAAGAAAAATACACCCCTAAAAATCGAATTTTTGACTTCAGCCCCCCCTCCCCCAAAGCCAAGGGTCTGGCTACGCCCTTGCTATTCCGTAATAAAATGATTAGCCATTTTCGGCATTTTCTGCTTTATAAATAATTGTTTTCGGTTTTTCCCAACCAAAAAATTGGTTTAATAATTATGTGATATCTCTCTATATAATCTTTCTTTAAAATTAAAAAAAAATTTTAAATTAATTTTAAAAATAATATTTTTCCATGTGTCTTTTTATTAAAATAAATTATTTTCCCATAATTTTTTGCGTTTTTCCTCAAATTTTATCAAACATTAAATTGTTTTATTTATTTTCTCTGTACAGCAATAATCCCTTACTATATATTAAGTGAGGCGAAGCTCCGCCCACTTTTTGCCCTTTTGAATTTGCGCCTAAAATGGTGTTTTGTTTTCAAAGAGGAAGAGAAACAGAAAATTAAAAAATATAATTTGAGATTAATAGAGAAAGGATGGGTAGTAGAGAGAGTGCAGTGTTTGTTTCTCTGTCGTCGCGGGTGGGAGGGTTAGAATGGGTAACGCGTGCGGTTGTCACGCAGGGTTGAATGCGTGCGAGTTTGTTTATGTTTATGATGGGTATGTAGGAATGAGAAGAAGAGGAAAACTATAGAGAGATGAAAAAAGATGCAAGAGAGGGGAAGAATGAAGAGATTCTGAGAAGAAATTAGAGAACCGTGACAGAGGTGAGAGGAAGTGAGAGAGAGAAGGGAAAGAGAAGGAAAGAGAGAGAGATAGAGAGCAGAGAGAGAGAGAAGAGAGAAGGCAAAGAAAGCGAAGAGAGAGAAAAAGATAAAAACAGAGAGCAGAGAGAGAGCGAATGGAGAGAGGGCTAAGGAAGAGAGAGAAAGAAATAGGAGAAAGAGAGATAGAGAGAGCGAAGGAAGAGAAAGAGCAAAGGGAGAGAGAAAGAAGAGAGAGAGGAAAAGGGAGGGAGAGGAGAGACAAAGAGAGGGGAGAGAGAAAGAAAGAGAGAGAAAGCAGAGAGAGGGGGAGAGAGGAAGGGAGGGGGAAAGAGAGAAAGAGAGGGAGAGAGAAAGAGAGAGAGAAGAGGAGAGATAGAGAGAAAGCAGAGAGTGAGAAGAAGAGGGAGGGAAAGAGAGAGAAAAAAGAGAAGAGAGAGGTGGAAATGGAGAGGAGGAGAAAAAGGTGGAGAACGAAAAGAGAAAAGAGAAAAGAGGAGAGAGAGAGAGAAAGAGAGGGAGAGAGAGAGGGGGAGAGAGAAAGAGAAAGAGAGAGAGAGAGATAGCAGAGTAGAGATAGCAGAGAGAGAGAAGAGAGGGAGGGAAAGAGAGAGAAAAAAGAGAGCCGTGAGAGAGAGAGAGAGAGATGAGAGGGCGTGAGAGAGAAAGAGCAGAGAGAGAGAGAGAGATGAGAGGGCGTGAGAGAAAGAGCAGAGAGAGAGAGAGAAAGAGAGCGGGAGAGAGAGAGAGAGAGAGAATAAATAGAGAGAGAAGTAGAGAGTGAAGAGAGAGAGAGAAAACAGAGAGAGAGAGAGAGTAGAGAACAAATGGAGAGAGGAGGGCTAAGGAAGAGAGAGAAATAGGAGAAAGAGAGATAGAGCGAAGGGAGAAAGGAGGGAGAGAGAGAAAGAGAAAATGCAGAGAGAGAGAGAGAGCGAATGGAGAAAGAGAGGGAGAGAGAGAAGGAATAGAGAGAGAAATAGTGAGCGAAGAGAGAGAACAGAGAGAGAGCGAAAGGAGAGAGAGAAAGAAGAGAGAGAGATAGAGCAAAGGGAGAGAAAGAAAGAGGGAGGGAGCGAGAAAGAAAAGAGAGGAAAAATAGAGAGAGAAAGGATGAGAGAAGAGAGAGAGAGAGAGAGAGCGCGAATGGAGAAAGAGAGAGAGAGAGGGAGAGAGAGAAAATGAGAAAGAGCAGAGATAGAGCGAATGGAGAAAGAAAGGGAGAGAGAGAGAAAAAGAAATAGAGAGAGCGAAGAGAGTGACAACAGAGAGAGAGCGAAAATAGAGAGAGCGAAACGAGAGAGAGGAAGAAGAAGAGGGAGAGGAAGAGAGAGAAAGAAAAAGAGGGAGAGGAAGAGAGAGAAAAAAGATAGGGAAAGAGATAAAAAGAGAGAGAGAGAGAGCGAAGGGAGAGAAGAGCAAAGGGAGAGAGAAAGTAGAGAGAGAGAGAG
Organism: Heterodera schachtii; assembly: GCA_023374025.1. Taxonomy (NCBI): domain Eukaryota; kingdom Metazoa; phylum Nematoda; class Chromadorea; order Rhabditida; family Heteroderidae; genus Heterodera; species Heterodera schachtii. The sequence continues at coordinate 269,932 of SIJG01000099.1, read as the reverse complement.
AGAGAAAGCAGAGAGACAGGGAGAGAGAGCAAGGGAGGTGGAGAGGGAGAAAGAGAGGGAGAGAGAGAAGAGAGAGAGAAGAGAGAGATAGAGAGAAAGCAGAGAGTGAGAAGAGAGAGGGAGGGAAAGAGAGAGAAAAAAGAGAAGACAGAGAACATTAGAGAGGTGGAAATGAGAGAGGAGAAAAAGGTGAGAGAACGAAAAGAGATAAAGAGAGAAGAGAGAGAAAGAGAGGGAGAGAGAGAGGGGGAGAGAGAAAGGGAGGTAGAGAGAGAAAGAGAGGGAGATTGAAAGAAATAGAGAGAGAAAGAGGCAGAGAAAGAAAGAGAAAGCAAGATGGAGAGAGAGGAATAAAGAGCGGTTGGCGCCGCGAAGCGGCGCCCAACCGCTCGTAAAAATAACAGGCAGACACCTTCAACTGAATTTTTTGAATTTGGCTCAAAATCCCAAAAAAAATTACAATTTTATAAAATAATATACACACAAAACTTTTTTCTATTCTTACCGTGTAGGATAACCAAAAACGAAAACGGAAAAATGAATTCTGTGACAATGAATAACAAAAAAATTTTTCGCTTTTTCAAAATTTATTATTTATTTATTTTTTGGTAGAAAATGTCAATAAAATATTCCATATCTTTTTCTATGTAATTATCAAAAATATAATTAATTAATGAGGCAAATCTAAATTTTCGTTAAAAGGATATAAAAATTCATAATTGGTCAAATTATTCGTTCAAATTAAATGAAAATGATGGAATATTTTATAAATAAATTACATTAAAAAATTCGATCAAACCGATTTGATTTCTGTTTAACCAAGTAAAGGACAAAAAATCGAAACTAAAAATAGCCCCCGGATTGTTTTGGACCATAATTCTTTTTTTTTCCACAACCAAATCAAACTTTCTTTGGATTGTTCGAAAGGGTGCTAGTGCGTTTTATAAATCCGCTAGCACATTTTTTTTGCATATATCATTAATAATATTAAAATATTATGCAATAATTTCAGCTATATTTTATACAAAATGTCTAAAATAAAGTCCTTAGGGTAATTACTAGAGATCGGTATTTTGAAAAAAGCCTGGACCTGGACCTGGACCTGGATTCCATGTTGGACCTGGACCTGGATTTCCTGGACAAAAATCCAGGAAAATCCAGGTCCAGGAAAAATCCAGGCTCCTCGAGACCTGGATCCAGGCCTGGACCTGGATTTTTTGAAATTTGTATTAAAAATCAAAAAAATCTTTGAAAAAATCAATTAATTGCTTGAGAAAGTCTAAAAATATCTAATTCTTAATAATAATGTGTTTTTAAATCTATTTATCATTTTTTGATAAACTTGAAAAAAAATCAGTCAATTGAAATACTAAAATTAATCGTTCCAAAAATTATAACACTTCGAAAAAAAGTTCAAAAAATTTTGAAAGGGGTTTTAATTTTTTTATATGAATTAATAAGTTTTTCGAAAATTTTTACAACATACATGTAATCTTGGATTTTTTCATAAAAAATTTTCTGATTTTTTTCCAAGTTTATAGGTCAATCGATTTAAACAATTTTGTGGAAAACATAAGCAATTTGAAAATTTCACTGCATTCAGAATCAAAAAACCAGATTTCTAACAAATTTTTTCGGCACATTTTTTCAAAAAATTTTTAGGATGTGTGAGGGAAGAGAGCCCGGCGGTGCCGATAGGCGCCGCTGGAAATTTTTTTGTAATTTCTATACAAATTGTTTACAAATTTTGTCCAAAAATTTACCAAATATTTGCAATTAAAAGCCAAGCGTCGACTTTTTTTGCTTTTAAAAATGCCTTTTTTTGCGGCAAGCTTCCAAAAAACTTTGGCAACAGGGCGTCCGGCGGTGCCGATAGGCGCCGCCGGGAAAATTTTGTATTTTTTAATGCGATTTGTTAACAATTTTGTTCAAAAAATGACAAATTTTTTCGATTTTGAGCCAATTTTTTAAGAGAATAAAAATTTTTAGGGGGCGGAGTGAAAATTTTGGCACATTTTATACCAATTTTAAATACATTTCGCCATAAAAATTGAAAAAAAATTTATCCAGGAAATCCAGGTTTTTTGTGCCTGGACCTGGACCTGGACCTGGATTTTCAAATTGACCTGGACCTGGATTTCCTGGACAAAAATCCAGGAAAATCCAGGTCCAGGAAAAATCCAGGTTGCCGAAAAATGACCTGGACCTGGACCTGGATCCAGGAAAAATCCAGGCCTGGATCCAGGTCCAGGCCGATCTCTAGTAATTACAATCCAATTTTATCAAATTTTCCAGCAGCTCTTCAGGGTATTTATTTCTTTTTTTAAGATCTGATCTCCTAAAATTTTTGCACCATCACCTGATATGAATTTTTTAAATAATTCCATAGAACACTTTATTAATTAGCATAGTTATTAAGGTTTTGTGATAGCTAATGTCGTACGTATTCAATTAAAAAAATTTTCGGATGCTTTATTCAGATAAAATGTTATATAAGGATTTATCCAGTATTAAAGTTGGTAAATAATTGCTATATTTTGCTTACAAGGGTCCTCACAATAAATAATAAATTTATATAAAGCATACTGATTTATATTGGCGGATTTATAAAACGCGCATGGTGAGGGTGTGCATGGTGGCGGATTTATAAAACGCACAAACTTTTAAACCGGAGCTAAGTTCTCAATTATAATTTAAATATTTATATTACACTGTGTAACATTAGAATAAGGACACCCTATTTTTTGGGAGTTTGGCCACTTCCCATGAACCAATCGAGCTGAAATTTTAACTGTACGTAGCAATTCTGAAAATATTAAGATTCTGAAAGTGGGGAATCGAAATGATGACAGAAAAAAGATTTACGATTTTTTTTTCCAAAATTGGGGTGTAACATTAGAATAAGGACACTTTAGAAAACTGAGAAAAATCTCAACAACTACCAAAAAGAAACTGATAAAACAAGCACAAAAAGAAAGAACAAATCTTTATTCACATTTCTGTTTATTTTCGGACAGAAATATGTCTTTTAGGGAGAGTTATGTTTAATTTTCTAGGTTTTCCGAAGAAATTAAGGGTCATAAGGTTTAAATTGCCTCTAACACTTGTACAACCTAATCAAATTGTCAGCAATCAACACTAAGATAACGTACATACATCCTATAAGCATTTTCTATTCACTTTATGCCAGAAAAAAGCTTTATCAGTGACAGACAGTGAAAACAAAAGGAATTTATCGATGGACTTTGTTTTTTTCGGAAAAATATGAAAATAAATACATTTTTGTTTATTAATTACTAATAAAATTTATTATTTTACAATTAATTTTTTAGTCATAATATTTTCCCGTTTATTATTTTCATTTATTTAAATAATTTTAAATCAGTTTTCAAATCTTTAATTGTTTAACAAAAAAAAAATAATTCTTTTCAATTATAATTTCATTCAATTTCATAAAAAAATTCTCAGCGTAATTTCTTCAATGTTAAACAATGCGAAATTTTGTTTATGTATTAATAAAAGAATTTATTATTTTAAACGATGAAATTTTCGAGGAATTAATTTTATTTATTGTGAAAACAAATTTAAATTAAGCTTGAAAATATTATTTATTGTAAAATGAATCTGTGTTTTATTCACGCCATAATTCTTTTTTGCTTTTCTGTTGGTTCACAATTGTTTTTCGTCCATCATATCGAAGCAATTTTTGCTAAATTTGGCTGAAAAAAAGTGATTTTGAAGAATTTGAAATTAAAGTAATGAAAAAATATTAAAAACAATTTTTTTTTCTTTGATAATTTTATATATAAATTATAAATGAATAAAAATTAATTATTTAATATTTCTAAGCAAAATATAAAAAACAATTTATTTAAAATAAAATTTTATATTTTAATTTAATCTAATATGATCAATGATCATTTCTTAATTAAATTAATTTCCATCAAATTATATGTTAAATATTTTTGCATTTTTATTTATTTATTATTTCTTGTGTTTAGTTCGAGTATCCCTTCTTGAAGTGCATTCAGTAGCATCCGATTGCGACTTGTTGTTGGCGATTTCCGGAAATTGATGATTGTCCATCGGATGAAGAAGAACAAGAAGAATACGACGAAGAAAACAAGCGGGAAGAAGAGAAGAGCAAAAACGGAGAGAAAAAGTCAAAAAATAAATTTTATATTTGAAAATGAAAACAAAATTTAGAAATGAAAATTTTATCGAAGATTCGGGCGACAAAGAATGGCAAAAACAGTACGGCGATGAATTCTTTTCCTGAAGAAAATTATTGTGCAATGCCAAAAATGTTTTCTTTTTTAATTTGAATTGGTGGAAATATTTTAAAAATGAAAAGATAAAAATAAATGATTGTTTTGTGACTTATAAAACGAAAAGCATAAATTGTAACTTTGTGAAAAAATATGTGAGAAAATGAACATTTTTTGTTATTTTTATATGAATTTAAAGTCAACAGAAAAATTTGGGTGTGAATTTTTGCGTTGTTATGGGTTTTCGTTTTCTTCGTTTTCAAAATTGGAAGGTCGATTTATAAATTTTTTAGAAGTGTAATTTTCTTTTTCTTCTTATTCAAAATTGCTTAATTTATTTACGCCTACTTTAATATTTAAATAAGTTAACAATTTTTGAGATTACACATGACCAAGACAAAGATGCATGGAAATGTTTAATAAATGTTGTCATCTTTGTGCTTTGTGATGTGACCAATTTTGTTAATTTGCTCCATTTTCAATAAATATTACCGAAAATTTAGCTAAATTAAAAATTAAATGACAATTGATTCTGATTTAATTTATGAAGTGAAATGCCATAAAACTTTTGGCCTTTCTTGAGAATTTAATTTGATTTGAAAATGGTAAAAATTCGGCATAAAAGAAAATTAATTGAATTTGGTTCATCAAATGGTACAAAAAGCGAATATGGTGAAGAACCAAGCACATTATTATATTTCTTCATTTATGACTACTGATTGTAATATTAATTTTCGGCTCATTAGCCCTATGAGAAACACCGGAAACGGGGATTCTAAAACCGGGGAATGGGGAACGAAAAAATAATTATGCATTAAATTCAACCTGATATTGGCAATTTATGATATTATTTTATTTTTGGTATTTTATTTACTATAATGAATACATAATTGGGTACTGAGTACATTTTTGGGGATTTTTACAAATATTTCTTTGATATTTCAGATTTTACATATAATTTTCAGCCTTAATGATAACAGATGATTTAATAAAATGTTATTTTCGTAAATTTTATCATTCAAAAAATCTTTTTTCTAATTTATTAAATAAAAATATATGTATATATATATAATTTATGATTGTTGCCAATTCTTCTTCCCAGCACATAAAATGGATGTTATTTCTTCGTCGTCCGTTGTGCCCTCCTCCTACACCGTTCTGCTCGACTTTGTGCTTCTGTTTGAACACATTTTGTCACTTTGTGCCAAATTCGGCTCCGTCTCCCTAATGTCCGCTTTGCTTTACATTGCCCATTTTCGTAAGGGCAAATTGCGCGTGGATTCCCTGTCGCCATGCATGCAATTGTACTTGGTCGCGCAAACACTTTGCTCAGCGATGGGTGCGTTTGAGAAAAATGATAATTTAACATTAGAGACTTTGCCACAAAAATCGGCGAAAATTTTCGGCTCGAAAATGCTAATTGAAACGCTAATGATTGTTGCCCAGACAAAAGACCAAATTTGAGAAATTTCGCGACTCTCATTAGCCAGTGATTAAGAAAATTTTATTTACAAATAATAATAATAATTTTGGAAATAAAATTTATATTTTTTGGCTTTTCCTTTTTAGGCATTCCCTACGTGTTCTACATGTTGTTCTGGGCTCTCCCGCACATTTGGTCTGGCCAGCACGATGCCCCATATTACTCGCCCCATGTGCTGTTTTGGACTGGCATTATCGAGATTAGCTACATCACTGCGGCGCCATGCTTGGTCACACTTTTGACAATCGAACGGTGCCTAATTCTGAAGACGGGTGCCAATTTAAAGTGGGGAAAATTTTAAAATATTTATTTTCATTAAAAGAGATTATTTTCTGATTTTTATGTGAGCTTCAATAACTTTAAGCTGCTTATTTTATGATAAATGCGTGTTTAACGGCAATAATTAATTTTTTCACCTTGAAAATTTTATTTTTCAAATTCCAATAATGTTTTTATTATTCAATAATTTCGTCATAATTTTGTTTTTCATTTTTTACAGTGTTTCATGGCTCAAACATTTGTTCTTTGGCGTCGGCACATTAACTTTTATTGGATTATGGGCCAGCACATTTATTCTTTATTTGCGAGAATTGCCACTTCAATTGGACAAAGGCAATGAAATAATATAAAATTGAATAAGAAACTTACTTGACCTTTAATATTATTAAACTAAACAATTTAAACGAAACTTAAAATTAAATAAAAGAAAACACTTTGAAAATCGAAAGAATCGGAGAAGGGCGAAAATAAAATGAATTTTCAAAATCAGTTTTTATTTTCAAAATTATTACATGACAAAAATTGAAAAATTATATTTGCCCTCTCTCCCGGTCTCTCCGCCACTCCCCCCCCCCCCCCCCCCCCAAAAAAAATTCCGTGGCATTTGTTTCCAAAGAGCCGAAGACAAACCCAAATTAGACGCTTTTAATTAATTATTTAATTAAACCTCTAATTGATTACTTAATTAATTTTTATTCATTAATTTGTTTAGTTTCGAACTGCAAAACGACGAGTTGTGAAACAATTCGAACTCTGAGCATCCATTCGGTCGCGCCCAAAGTTGTTGTCGGACTGATCAACGTCGTTTGTTGCTTCGGTTTTCTGCTTATGCTCCGCTCTTTTGGGACGCCAGTTAATTTGGTAATTTTTTAATAATAATAAACCTTTAAATATTTAAATAATTATTTTTTTCTAGAAAAATCGTGTTGTCAAAATGGCGATTTTCACTGAAATTCTCTTTAACACTTTGCCAGCGTTGGGCGCACTTTTATTCAACTGGGTCAGTTTATACATAATTTATATATTAGATATTAAAAAATATTTTACAAAAGCATTCAATTATCATTTTATATTATGTAATGCTTTTAATTGAAAAAACCAAAAAAAAAAACTCAAATGGGCCATAATTAGGGCAAATCCTTGACAAATTAGTGTCGCTTGGTGATAAATTATTGTTTCAAATCTGATGTTTTCAGAGCACTGGGCTGGTGATGGCAAATTACGTTGGCGAACTGAGCATTTCGGCATGCCCCGTGGACGCGTTCATTTGTGCCGTAATTTATTGGAGAAATTTGGTGAAAAGAGGTGGCGTTGCCCAGCAGCAGCAGCAGCAGCAGCAGCAGCAGAACAACATCAATTTGATGATGCTGGCCAAACCGATTCCGACGGTGGACAACAGAAATGTGGACAGAAGACAAACGATCCGATGAAAAAATGATCGGAATTTTGACAAAAATATGTAAAGAAAATTTTCCAAATTTTCATTTTTTGAAAAAAGAATTCAGAAAATAATCATATTAATTCTTGTAAAAAAATTAGAATGCACTGATCACGGATCTGAGCTCGGATTTTGCAAAATCATTGATTTTATTCTATGATTTTTTTATCAAGTACTTAACTTTTACTAAAATTTTAAGTAATTAGTCGGGCGTAAAAGATACACGCACAGATGTTGCAGAGCTCAAAAAGAGCTTCGAATGAGCTATTGAATGTCTGGAAATGTTGGGCATTAAAGTCAGTCACACCAAACAAACAGGTTGCTTAGTAATGTTTTATTGCTGTTGTTGTTTTTTTGTTGTCCGCCGCTTCGCACCTATTTCGGCGAAATGTCTTTAATTCAAAATTTTCAAGATACAACTTAAGGGGTTTTTGGAAATTGTACAATTTTAACTTTAAAAAAGATTCCAAAATCCACATAAAATATTCAAAATTAGATTGAAAATTAGCACTCTTTTGTTAAAAATCTCTTCAAATGGATGTAAAATCTACAAAATGTTCCCTCCGGCTCCCTAAAAATTCTTATTCTATTTAAAAAAATGGCTCAGAATCGCAAAACTTGGTGGTTTTTTGGACAAAATCTATTAACAAATCGCATAAAAAACTGTAAAATTTTTCCCAGCGGCGCCTATCGGCACCGCCGCCCCCCCCCCCCCCCCCCGGTTCCCCATTAAAGCGTGCCGTAAAAAAGTGCTTTAAAGCAAAACAAAAAAAGCCGTTGCGTGGCTTGACCTATTTCCCAAGCTAAAATAGAAGATTACCAATTTTTATTAATCAACTTTCCACAAACTAAAAAAAATCCCTGTCCCGGCGGGGCACCGGCTCAAAATTGGGACGGGAGTCCCGGAAAAAGGGGAGTCCCCGTCACGGGGTCCCGCCCCGGTCTATTTTCGAAGTCCCGGCCCCGGTCCCGGCTATTTCAAATTCCAGTCTCCACTAAAAAACATAAGCGCGATTTTTGTTTGCGGGATCCTACGCGGGACTCATAATTTAATTTAGGTTAAGAATTTTAAAAAATCATACGGAGTCTGGTACTATTTGGGATAAAGAAGAAGCCTTGGATTACGGATTTGGATCCCGCAAAAATCCGGCGCGGAACGATCCCGCGCCAATCTCTAGTATTAGTAACCACAAATTTTTTGCGTCTAGTCAAATAAAGCAATTTCAACGGCGCCAAAACAACGGTGTCCCGTTCTAATAATGCCCTTTCTGCTTAACTTTTCCTAGGAATTGACACTGTCTACCACCCCAAATTTACCACAATTAACATTGACTTCAAAGCACATCTCTAGCATTAAAAGCAATCCTTGCCATGTTTAGGCCATATTCATTTTACGTTTTTTATCAACCCAAAAAATTTTTTTTACAATTTTTAATAATATTTAAAAATATATATTAGTGATTATTGGTTAATTATTATTTTAAAATATAATATTGACTATGCAATGATTTTTTTTATTAATAAAAGACTAATGCTATAGCAAAAATGAATAATAATATGAAATCTCAGAAATATGAATAAGTAATGACACATACATATTACTTATTGCCATATTTTTAGTTGTTTTATTTTATATATCTTTTTTTTGTATAAGATACACATAAATTTTATACAATTAAATTTCATTTATTTTTAAGCAAATATTTTAAATGAAAATATATATGCTCATTTTACTTTATGCCTCTTCACAATTTGTTATTTCAAACTCTAAAAAGAATGAAATGGCCAAAAAAATTGGTACTCTCAAAATGGACAATTCGAATTCCATTAAAAAGATTGTAATCAAAAATTAAATAAAAATGGATCAATTAAAAAATTTATTAAATTATAGGCATTTGAATGGAAAGGAAAAGCCGAATGGTGTCGAAGAGTGTAAATTGATCAAAAGTTTGGAAGAGTTTGTGATTACGGAACTGATCAGCGAGGAATTGGACCAATTTGCTGACGGGAAACGAGAACGACACAATTTAGCGACAAAAGTTGCAAATTTATTGGCTTTTAAAGAAAAATTGTCAGAAATTTCGCCAAGTAAACCCAATAAAAATGAGTTTAAGCAATTGATGGAAAAATTGAACATCAAAACTGAACAAACAATCCAATTGTGGAACCAAACCAATGCCAAAACGATTGGAGAAAATGATCAGAAAATGGCCAAGGAAATTTTGGAAATGAAAATAAAATTCAAATTAATCGAAATGATACAGAAAATGAATTTCAACACAACCTTTGAACATGAGAAAATGGTTAAGGAATGCGCAACGGCTGAGGTTTTTGTTTAAAATTTAAAAAATAATTAAAAGTAATCATTTAAGAAATGGCAAAATTGGGGAGATTTTGTGACGCAATCACACAAAATGATTTTGGACAAATTTTTCGGTCAAATTAATCAGTCAATTGGGCCAATTTTGTCGGAGGATTGGCCAAGTGAACAAAAGGTGATTGTAGAGAAGGCAATGCAAAGTCTGAACAAAATCAAAATGGGCCAAATTCCGTCCGAAGACGAAGTGATTGAAGTGAAAAGTCAATTTGATGAATTGTTGTCCAAAAATGCCACCAATTTGGATTGGCAAAATGTGCCAATTTATGACTTAGTGCAAATCTCTAATTGGCAGTTGGCAATACGCAGTTTTGGCGCATTGTCTGAACTGTTCAAAAATGGCATTGGGCAGCACAACGCCAAAAGTGAGGCGAACAGAAAAAACGAGGGGAAAAAAGAGAAACACCAACAGAAAAATGGGCAAAAAACCGAAAATAATGGGCAAGGAGAAGAACACGGGAGTAACATTTTTGAGCAATGGCTGAATGACAATGCGCAACTCGTAAAAAGCGTAGTACGATCGATTGTTTCCGGAAGACGGTAGAAAAGGGCTTACTGTAATCACAGAAAAATAAAGGCGGGGAGGGAAGGCACAGCCGGTGAATTTTGACCCTTGTACGGGGAAACGGGGACAAAATTTCTAATTTTCATTCTTAAATTTTCTAAAAATAAAATAGAAATTTTACTTTTTATATAATTATGAATTTTTATCCATCCGAATACCGTATACTACGTATTTACAGTGCTTAAACAACTGCAAAAAAAGCGACGGCGACGTCGCAAGATTGATTGGGAAGCATGGCTGCAGTGCATCAGCTTAATTCTGCTGTTCATTATCATCATTTGGGTGATCATTGCCTTTTTTCTCCTCGCGGGCAGCAAATCAGGCGGCGGTCGTAGCAGGTACCGTAGCAGAAGCTCCAGCAGGTATGGTATTCACCAATTTTGAGAGCCATTTCCGCCTTCTGTTGGTATGGAGACTGTAATTGCTCTTGTTCTAGCAGCAAAAGCAGCAGCAGCAGTTCGAGCAATAACCGCAGCTACGGTTACGGTGGACGAAGCAGCTACGGTAGGATTACTGCTGGACGCCCAACATTGACCTACTGGAGTTCTTGCCAAGTCGTATGGTATGACCTACGCAACAATGATACTGTAGATGAGTATAATTATGATGATTGATTAGGCTAAGAAATCTTAGCGCGATTTCAGTAACAACCCTCCCCCCCCCCCAAAAAACGACCTAAAATGGAAAAAAATGCCTAAACTTCATTTTCATTGGACCCAAACTTTGTCGTGTTTCCCCGTTTCCTAAAAAAAATTAAAATGCTTTTCTATGCTTTTTCTTTTCATCTGTCCGTCGATTAATTTATTCCGAGAAATGCTTTATGATTTATAAATATATATTTCTATTGCAAGAAAAGGACGTATGTAAATGCAATAAAATCCGGGCTCAAGTAAAAACCAAATAAAGCTAGGCACTATTTCTTTGTAGCGTAAGAGCAGAAATGCCATCGAAAATTTTCAAAAAATAAGGACATCACAAAAAAATATTTACCTACTTCCCATGGACCAACCGAGCTGAAATTTTTATCAAGCATACAGTGAGGGATGCGCACTGTGCCCCCAGCCCAACTATGCACCGTTTATCCCGGATGGAATTTGGGAGGGAATGGAGAAAACCCAAGGCGCCTTTGACCAAGCCCCGAACCCCCAAACGACTCATTGACTGAAAAGCTGTGTTTATTCATTCGTTGTTGGATTTACACGAAGCGCGAAATCGGAATAATAATTGAAGTCTGTTCCATCACAACTGACTAACTGATCACTGGGGAAGGAGAAATGCGAAGAGAATGGGCGGAGAAACATTACAATGAGAAAAGGAAAAACGTGTGAAATGGATAAATGTGATTGAATTGATTAGGGTTGCTCCCCGTCCCCGAGCTCCCCGGTCCCCGACCCGGATCCCCGACATTTTTGGGCCTATTCCCCGCCCCGACCCCCGACATGTCGATCCCCGAGGTCCCCGGCCCCCGACTTTTTGCCCCCCGACTCCCCGACATAATTCGGGGAATGGGGGTCAGAGTGAAAAATTAGAGATGAAAATTGGATAAAGGAAAAAATTAAAAAATAAGCATAAATATATTCTTTAAAAGTTGTACTGACATTGTGCAGATGGCCTAGTGGTTAAAAAGCGCGCCGAAAAAAGTGACGTGAACAGCAAATCTGAATTTCTTATAATATTCGATCATTTAGTCCAAAATGATTAATTATTTGAAATAATTGCCCCGCCCCGACCCCCGACATGTCGCCCCCCGAGGTCCCCGGCCCCCGACTTTTTGCCCCCCGAGCGCTCGGGGAGCAACCCTAGAATTGATAATGGCCAATGGGAAATAATTAAATGAGGGAAATGCGTCTAATAATCCTTAGAATACCTGCCCCACAAACATTAAAATCAAACGAAAAATTTAAGTACAAAAAAAAATTAAAGAAATTTTTCCGAAAATTGTCCCAAATTTGAAGTTTCAAAATTATAACTAGAGACTGAGCCCGACCAGATCTTGGTGCCGGATTTTTCTGGATCCGGAAACCGGTCCGGCGATTTTTGGAAAAAATATCAAATGATTTTAGAAATAATTAAATGGTTTTTAAAACGAATTAAAAAATGTTTTATTTAAACGAATACATCTCATTTTTTTATTCTATCCACTTCATTTTTCCATTTGTCGCTTCTTCTATCCAATTGAAATCAAATGGAGCATATTGGCCTTAATGAGGATAAACTCAAAATATAAAATAATATTATTATATTTATTGAAAATGTTGTTAAAATATCTTGGTTTTGCTTACTGAAAACCGAAATCTTTGAACATCATTTGGCTGGCAAAAAGCGAAATTAAAAATCCAAGAGAGAACAAAAAACTTTATAATGCAAATAATTTGTCTATTTTTTCTTCGCTTTTTCTAATAAACCAAAAAGATGAATTTTAAAACATTTAGTCTCACCTATTTCTCAAAAACCACAAAATGAGGCTAAAACCTCACAGCTAACAGACTTGGTTTTGGCTGTTTTTTTTTTTGCAGACACCGGAATACTTTTTATGAAAATGTGCCAACTTTTAGTGAAAAATTCAATCATATAAAAATAAATTATTTATTGAAATGATTCCATGTAATGGCGTCGAATTACAGTACTCTGTGCGTTAATAGGCAAAATTCTAAAACGTAAACCAAAAATTTAAAGTGAAACGTGGTTTCAAAAATATTTTCGGTTTTTGTTTGAAAAAATTAATCAGGGATTTTCATCAGAATTTTTTACGCTGCAATGATTTGCATTGTTTTCGAAAGTTTTTTGGAAAATGACTTTTTTTGCTGGCGGCGCTTTTATTAACAGATTTCGTCAAAAACAGCCAAATTTTATGCTTTTAAGTTTCAGTTGGGGGTAAAAATGCTTTCGCATACAAAAAAATAATTATTTCATATTTTAAAATAATCATTTGCGTAGCAAAAAATTTATAAAAAAAAGAAAATTCCGAAAATTTCCTATTATTTATCAAAACTTTGCTAGGTTGAAATTCCGAGGCTCCAAAATTTTGGGAAGTCGGAATTTCGACCCCAAAAATATCGAAAATCCAAAGTCGGAGCTGCCGGTATGGAGATATGGCCGAGAAAGTGTAATTTCACTTAAAAAATAATAAAAATATAATATAAAACAAAAATATTTTAAAATTTTCTTTAAAATTATTTTATATTTTGTGATTTAATGAAAAAATAAATAATTTTTAACCATAAATATCAAAGAAAAGCTTAAAATCCTCCAAAAGTTGCTTTAATTTAAAAAAATAGGGTAGTAAAATATGTCAAGAAATTGGCTAAACCATGAAAAAGTAAACAAAGCTTATTTGTATGTAGGTAGTAAGCTTTTATGCATTTTCAAATAAAATATAAAAATAAAATTAAAAAAACATAAAAGTGTAATTGATTCAATGGGTGAAACGTGGTTTCTTTTATTATCTATTACAATATTAAGAAATAAATATATTTAAAAATTCTTTTATGTATATTTCAGTGCAATCAATTTAAAATAAATTTAAAAAAATTATAAAATAACTTTCTGAAGTGAAATGTCCAATTCCTTGCTAACCCCAGACACCAATACTTTTGTCACTTCTGCTCATCACGTAATTTTAGTAAAATATTCATTTATCATAAATTGGTGATCAACTTTACATTGAATCTGCGGGGTTGAGATCTGATTTTTGAAAAAAATATATTTATTTAAATTGTACAGGATGCGTCAAAAGTTCCCGCACTTTTTTAAAACTTTTTTTTAAAAATATTTTAATTTTTCTCTGAGACTTCACCATTATCGTATTAAGAGACCTTTTTTTACCCATAATATCCATTAGTGGTTACTTATTTTAATAAAGGACAACTTTTTTAAAGCCCATGAAACAAAGTCAAGTTTCCCTAAAAAAAGAACTTAAATGGTCGCGCCTTTTTTTGCACTTGTTTTTATAACTTTTTTATAAAACAATTTTGAGTAAATTTTTGATTAGAATATTTTAGCTAAATGTTAAGGCTTTCGAAAAAAATATAAACTTATTAGGTGGGACAAATTTTTATTATTTAAAAACTTATTTCTTAAGATTAATTTGACGAAATAAATTCCTCTTAAAAGAGTGCGGGAACTTTATCGCAGCACCTTGTATTGGAAAGAAAAAAGTGAATTTCTTAATTTATGTATGGTTCTTTCTTTTTCATTAAGCATCATTTGGGATAAAGGTTTGGTCGACTCTGAACCAAACCCCAAAATGTATCATTTGAATCATGGTTTTCAAATTACCGAATAGGTACATAGCTTGTATGTTTTTAAATGTTTTGTGTAAGAAAGTGCAAAAATTCATTCTTTATGTCATTGAATAATGACGACTAGAGATCGGTATTTTGAAAAAAGCCTGGACCTGGACCTGGACCTGGATTCCATGTTGGACCTGGACCTGGATTTCCTGGACAAAAATCCAGGAAAATCCAGGTCCAGGAAAAATCCAGGCTCCTCGAGACCTGGATCCAGGCCTGGACCTGGATTTTTTGAAATTTGTATTAAAAATCAAAAAAATCTTTGAAAAAATCAATTAATTGCTTGAGAAAGTCTAAAAATATCTAATTCTTAATAATAATGTGTTTTTAAATCTATTTATCATTTTTTGATAAACTTGAAAAAAAATCAGTCAATTGAAATACTAAAATTAATCGTTCCAAAAATTATAACACTTCGAAAAAAAGTTCAAAAAATTTTGAAAGGGGTTTTAATTTTTTTATATGAATTAATAAGTTTTTCGAAAATTTTTACAACATACATGTAATCTTGGATTTTTTCATAAAAAATTTTCTGATTTTTTTCCAAGTTTATAGGTCAATCGATTTAAACAATTTTGTGGAAAACATAAGCAATTTGAAAATTTCACTGCATTCAGAATCAAAAAACCAGATTTCTAACAAATTTTTTCGGCACATTTTTTCAAAAAATTTTTAGGATGTGTGAGGGAAGAGAGCCCGGCGGTGCCGATAGGCGCCGCTGGAAATTTTTTTGTAATTTCTATACAAATTGTTTACAAATTTTGTCCAAAAATTTACCAAATATTTGCAATTAAAAGCCAAGCGTCGACTTTTTTTGCTTTTAAAAATGCCTTTTTTTGCGGCAAGCTTCCAAAAAACTTTGGCAACAGGGCGTCCGGCGGTGCCGATAGGCGCCGCCGGGAAAATTTTGTATTTTTTAATGCGATTTGTTAACAATTTTGTTCAAAAAATGACAAATTTTTTCGATTTTGAGCCAATTTTTTAAGAGAATAAAAATTTTTAGGGGGCGGAGTGAAAATTTTGGCACATTTTATACCAATTTTAAATACATTTCGCCATAAAAATTGAAAAAAAATTTATCCAGGAAATCCAGGTTTTTTGTGCCTGGACCTGGACCTGGACCTGGATTTTCAAATTGACCTGGACCTGGATTTCCTGGACAAAAATCCAGGAAAATCCAGGTCCAGGAAAAATCCAGGTTGCCGAAAAATGACCTGGACCTGGACCTGGATCCAGGAAAAATCCAGGCCTGGATCCAGGTCCAGGCCGATCTCTAATGACGACCAATAAACTTTTTCTTTATATTTTGAAACCGATAATTTTTACACCACCCTATTATTTAATTTTGATTAACCAAAATATTAACCCCTAATAAAACTTAATTTTTTAAATTATTAGCTCAAGAATCCCACATTGCTCAATTTTACGCCGTCTGCAAATGTTTGATAGCCATAAATTCCAATGCCTAACTCTCATTAACTCGCAGCTGTTCAAATAATTAGACATCCATTTATTTATAATAAATGCTTATAGCTGCCAATGTTATCCGCTTTATTGAATGTTTCCATGGTTATTTTACAGTTTCTCTGCTTTCGCTCCCTCAAACACAGATAAAAGTTAATTGATTAATAAGCCCATTGGTGCTATGTCATTACTTAAAAACCATCATAATGGGCGTTACTTAAAAAACCATCATAATAAAAAATTTTGCTTATAACTTTGCTCTAAAAAGACCAAATTTTTAATCCTTGCTATCATTCGATAGATCTAAATGTTCTTTATGCGCCTGTAAAATTTCAAAAAATTTTATTAAGTTTAAAAAAGGTTATGGCCAAAAATGTTCGAAAATCAAGGTTTTTTGAGTTCCTCGAGCTATAACTTTTTTGAAACTTAACAAAATTTTTTGAAATTTTGCAGACTGATAGAGAACACTTAGGGCTATCAAATGATATCAAGAATTAAAAATTTGGTTGCTTTCGAGCAAAGTTATAAATAATTTTTCGACAAAAATTTTCATTATGATGGTTTTTTAAGTAACGCCCATTATGATGGTTTTTAAGTAACGACCCAGCACCAGCCCATTGACTTTTTATTTTCAATTTCTCAGGAAAATTCTACCTTTTGTTTACTCGGTAAAACGTCCATGAGATAATTAAATTTTTCAATTTAGCAGCAGTTTTTCCCTAAACATTTAAAAATATTAGCTCTAATTTTTTTTAATTTGTAATTTTCATCTCACCTCTAATTTTATTTACCATTATTTTTATAGCAGCTAAGATTACGAGGGACCGTATGTGAGAAGTTTTTTTGGATTTGTACTTTATCGAAACAAACCCAATAATTGAAGAAGTTCTAAATTGAAAACAAATCTGACTGCTCACTGCCGTTGTACTGTTCATTTTTTTAAAATAAAATTTAAATTTTTGATGTAAAACATTCATATTTTTTTTTAAATAATGCCTCAAAGCATTAGGAAATAAAAAGCCCAAAATTATCCCATTTTGCTTATAGTAAGTAACTAAATTTTATTTAATTTGGCTCTAAAAAATTTGAAGTATATTAATTTTTATTAATTTTTTCATAATGGATTCTATTTCTAATTCTGCCAAATTACGCCACTCCGAATGTTCCGTTTGCAGTAGGCAGTGCAAATATTTTTATTATGGGGTCAAATGTTGTGAAGGTAATTTATAAAAGTCCTATAAACAACTCATTAATATGTTTAATGTATTAATCTTAAAAGCGAATAATAATAAATAAAAATTACTTTTAAGTTGGACAATATTTGGTTAATCTAATTAATTAAGTTTTCATAAAATTTCAGCCTGCAAACATTTTTTTCGCCGCTCAATTATGTTGATGAAAGAATACAATTGCAAAAATGGCAAAGAGTGCGACTTCGAAAAAGGCACAAATAAAACCGAACAATAAAAAAAAAATTTCTTTTTTTTTCTAAAAAGTCTGTTAAATTCCCAAAATTTCTTGCCGTATCGCACCGCCAAAAGCTTGGCCCTAAAACATTTAATATCTTTGTTCAAAATCTGTTAGCCAATCGTTTAAAATATTCAAATAGTCGGTATTGGCTAATAGAACACAAAAGGATTTTCTCACTCTGATACGGATCCGGGTATATTTTGAAAAATTGACCAGGGAATCTTGAAAAAACAGGACTTTTAACTCTGATATCCGATCCATGTCCATCTGGGAAATCCTTTTTCCGTTCCTGCTAATTATCTTGACAAATTATAAACAAATCCAAAATTTGGATCAAAAATTGCCACTTTTTAATGAAAATCTGCTAAAAATTTGTCAAATTTCCCAAAGTTTTACCTTGCTAATTTAAAGTTGATACCTTCGATATATTTTTTTTCCTTTTTTTAAAATCTGACCCGCAGAATCAGGATCCGGGTCGAGTTTTTGGACCCGGATCAGAGAACCCTGAAAAAGAGGATTTAATACTGAAACCCGGTCCGGGTTAAATTTTCAAACCCTAACCTGATCCGAAATTTTTTCACAAGTCCATGGCTCTATTGGCTAATCGGCTAAATTTTTTTTTTTTTTGATTATGAGATGAAGGGCAAAAGCCAAAAAAGTAGGTTGTTAATTGAAAATATTAGTTAAAGCAAAATGTAAGCGGTGCCGACTGAGCAAATGCTTAGCGGTCGGAATGAATCCGCGAGGGGTTGGCATCACCGGAAAACAAAACAAACAGCAATTGGAAACAGCAGCAACATTATCATCATCATCATCATCATCATCCTTTTCAGCAAGTTCGGCAGAAATTGGCATGGAATTGTCGGCACTGACCACCGCCAGCAATGGCTCACCAAAAAGGCACTCACTGAAATCGGTTATCATAGGCACAGAAGGGCTTTAAATTTAAATTTGGATTTTAGACGATGGTACAAAAAGATTTGTTGGGTTTCATTACGCTGAACCATTTGCTGGAGATTGAGCATAAAGCGCGACAATTACGCTACTCACAGAAACAAATTCCCGAATCCTTTTATGAACAATGCAATTCGTTTGAAGCAATTTTTGCACGAAAAGCGAATTTGCTCGAATCGGCCAACAAATTTTCGGTTAGCCAATTGAAAACAAAATAATTTAATTTCCTAATTAAGACAAAACCAACGGAACCATCTGCGTCAATAATTTTAGAAAAAATATATCGAGTTGGCCCCTTCGGGAATATGCCATCGCTCATGACCTTGGATTTGTTGTCTGTGTTTGAAATTGGCAAAACGTTGCCTTTCTTTGGTCGGCTTGACACCAATGATAAAGTTCAATTAAGAATTGTTAATTTTAATTTTTTTAAATTTTAAATTTGCCATTCAAAGATTGCCCTGTGCAGTAATATTGCGATGGCATTGTATGTGTTGAGCAACTGTTTCTACTCTGTCCAACAAAACTGTGATGTTATTTGTACACCATCTGGTGTGATTCCCATGCATGTGTTCGCAAATTCATACTATAATAAAGACCCAATGTAAGAATGTGAAAAATTTATTTAAAATTTTTTGAAAGATTTTAGAGCAATGGAAATGGGTAACAAATTGTTGTGTAAGGTCGTACAACCATTCAGCCGTTTTAAACTGAGTGTTGAGGAATTTGTACTTGTTCGGGCGATCATTTACTCTCATATGGGTAAGTAGGAAATTAAATTAATAATTAAAAAGATTGTTATTTTAATATTTTAGTTTCGCCAGGGCTTAGTGATCAGGCACAAAAATTGCTGTTAAATGAAGCGGAGAAATTTTCTGCAATTTTAATGAGTGTTTTGCAGGTACAGCTCTTTTTTAGTTTAAAATTTACGCAGTGCTCATAATAACAAATCACATTAAAAATTATCTGTAGGCGCCGCCGACCCCTCCCCCCCCCCCTATTCCCAAAATTTTTTTTAGAAAAAAGCGCCACAAAAAAAAACTTTTTATAAGCAAAAAAGGTCGTTGCTTTACGTGGCTGGACCCCGTACGCAAAAATTTCTGCCCCCCCCCCCTTTTTTTTACAATATGCAACTAATAAAGCAAATCTCATTTTTGAAAGTGCGCCGCAAAAGAATTTAAAAATTTTTTTTTAAATTTCTGCTGTTTAAAAAAACTGGGATGGCATTTTGTCGGAATCAAAGAACTCACTTCATTAGACAAATCCTTTTCTACCATTTAGATCAATTACGCTCCCGCAGCGGCTGCCCTACGGTACGTAGAACTGATGGGACTGATCGATTTTGTTTTCAACACGGGCGCCAAACATCGCCAATTGCTCACTTACATTTCGAATGTGTTGGACCCGAATTTTGACCGAGTGATGCCTCCCGTGTTGGCCAAAATTTGCACCAAAGGGCCCGTCGAATCGCACCAATTGTTCCCATATTAAAAATTATTTATACACATTTATTTTTTTTTTGTACATTCGAGCGATCAGCTTTTTTTCTTTTCATATCACTTTGTTTTTTCAAATTGCGTTTCGACGAAACGAAAAAAAAAGAAATTTTAAACGAAAAACCAAGAAAAAATTTTTTTAGTGACCCAGACGAAACTGAAACTCAAAAAACATAGAGTGGAGATGAAACAAAACGAAACGATTCATTGAGCCGGTTTATCCTTATTATGTGGGGTTTACATTAAATAATAATTAAGTACATAATCTCCGTGGTTAAACACCGATTTATATCGAATAAATAATTTTTAAAAATACCATTTAATTTTGAGATAGAGAGGAAGAAGCTTCCCCAATAAGAAGATTAATGGATAAAGTGAGGAGACAATGGGATTTTTATTTTATTTTTTGTATTATAAATTTCACATAAAAACAAATCCAAAATTGCGTTACTAAAAACAAAACAAAAAACGCATGAGCAATAAATGCATGCATTGAATTACATGTTAATTCCTTTAGTTTTTGTTGTTGTATTTATTTTTTTTGAATAATTAGAAAAGTTTCAATGTTACATTTCACACAATAATTTTAGGTGTCAAAATTTGTTGCTTCTTCAACTGAAACTTCATTATAAATAATGCTTATGATTCGAAAATTATATAAATTTTCTTTTAGAATTTTTTTTTAACTTTTTTTAAACTATTGAAAAACAAATATAATTAATATAAAAATCAATTCAAATAAAATAAAGTGTAAAGACCAGGGTTGATGCGAATCAAAAAATAAAATGCGAAATCGAAAAATACGTAACAAAAATAAAATACCAAATGCGAAACACGAAAAAAAAGCCCTAAAAACACGAAAATACAAAATTATGAAAGCAAAATACAAATTTTGAATCATTCTCAAAATTTAATCATTTATTTAAATTCTTAAATTTAGAAAGTTATTATTTTTCAATTTGAAAGTTCTCAGTATCCTAATTAAGGTGTTAGCTGCTTACAAATTTTCAATTTTTTCTGCCATTTTTTTCCCAAATTTTTTTGGGGAGGAAGGCCGGCTGTGCCGTTAGGCCCCGGCGTGGAAAATTTTGAAATTAGAGTGCCATTTGTTAACAGATTTAGTCCGTAAAATTAAGCAAATTTTGCAATTTTGAGCAAATATTCTATGAGGAATCGAACCAAGACACAACAAACGAAAGACTGGAGGTTTTTATACTAAACAATATGATAAACAATAAAATAAATTAATTTTAAAAGAAAATAAATAAAACGAAAATTTTCCATTTTGACTTATTTTTTGAAGTAATTAACAATTTTTTGGAAGCTACATAATATTATTCTCGAGAAAATTTCATGAAAAAGTTGTGTTTTTTAATATTTTTCGGTCCTTAAGGGTAAAAATGACCGCTTTAATAAGGGGCAATTAAATAGAGGATTTTTGAAAAAATAAATATCCAAATAAATCGCGAAATATGCAGTGAAAATCTGCATAGAACTTCTTCCTAGAAGATTCAAAACAAGCTAAAATACTTTGTGCGTTTTAGGCCTTCAAGTCCGCGAAAAAAATATGATGTGCATATTTTTGACTGCCATATTTAAAATTATCCAGAAAATTAAAAGAAAATCCATGGGATTCATTCTTTCGAATTAAGTTTATTATTTCAAATTCTTTTTCCCAAACAAACATTTTCTTAATTTGCTACTAATTATATTATCCAAAGGAATAGTATGCTGAACCCAGATATGAGAATTAAACAACCAAATGTGAAATTTACTTTTTTTTTTTTGTTCATTTAAACAACACAAAAAATGGTTTGGGAATGGACTTCCGACAGCTCCATCGGGTATTTGGTTTTTGTTGATATATTTCTATTTATGAATTCAACAATGCCGTTAATCAATGTTCGTACGCCTTGGAGAATCCTTTAAATTTGAGCAAAACGAATCCGAAAACTTACTGATATTAGCAATGGCATTGGGAAAAGCAAGAAATTGACCAAAAGAAAGGCAAAAAAGACGAAGAAGATTGGATTTTATTGCTAAGCCGTACTTTGTCATCGACAACAACGATTGGACTACGTTTTACGTTGAAGCAAGTCGCGATCTGACGGACAAAGAAAAATAAAAACGATAAATACAAACCTAGCAGAAAAATTTTCAAAAAATAACATCCCTAAGAATGGAAAAATTTTCCCAAAAATTTATTACTTTTTTGATAAAGAATTTTGGTTTAAAAATTGTCTTATTAAGAAAAAATTTAAAAATGTAAAATATAACAAAATTAAATTTTATAGGTTTTTCTACCTAAAAAGCATAATAAATTCTATTTGCCTATTTATGTGCCTATTTGAGGCTTTTTTGTGCCTAAAAAACGAAGCCCTACTAATAATTTTATAGCCTAACTAATAAATAATTTATTCTCATATTTCAGATCGTTCTGTCTAAAGCCAATGACGACGGTAATTTCTTTTCCTCGTATACTGTATCTTCCTATTCTGTTCTATTTGCGATATATCTATCGCAAATATTCAAAGTTAAAAAATAAAATTAGTACTTTTGGAAAAGTGGCGGAGAGTGATGGAGAAGACGGAAAATGACTATTTAATGGGTGCCATTTAATGGGACAAAAAATTTTGAAATAATTAGAAAGCCCAAAGTATTCTCTAAAAAAACTTCATTTGATGGTTTTTTGATATTGTCCCATTCAATGGCACCACATTAAACAGTCATTTTCCGTCTTTTCCATCACTCTCCGCCACTTTTCCATCCCCGCGGGGATAAATCAGCCAACTTAAGTCTCTCACCTCCACTCCATTAGAAATGCTTTTTCATTCAAAAATCATTTCGTTTACATATTGATTTGAGTAATTCGATAGTCAATTTTTAAAAAGGGACTTCACTTTTTAGAAATGAAAAGAAAATTACACTAAAAAATTATTTTTAAAATTAATTATATGTTTTTCGGTGCCTATTTTGTTTTTCTAAACCAAAATTCACTTTGTATTTACTTTTTTTTTTTACTCATTTCATTTAATTGCCTCCCATTAGTTCATTTCCAAAAGGTAATAAGCGGCTAAGAGTGGGCCGTGCATCGTCGCCTCGGGCCGCGCCGGCGGCACGGCGTTGTGGACGCCGCAAGAATTAGGCGCAAATGTGAGACAGCCATTTACAAATTTAAAAATCCTAAGAATTCTTTCCTCAAAGGCTTGTCGAAGATGATTTTTTTGGCCCTTTTTATTTGCAATTTGTCCTTCGATTGCACCATCAATGCCATCTCGCGGCATTGTCCGTGTCGGCGGCATTCAGTGCCGACGAGTAAGCAGGAGACAAAAAATGGTGTGTATGTGCTGATTGCATACTTAAATAATGATGTTGTGCGTAATTAATCAGACACAGTTTTTTACAATTCTTGAAAATATCTAACAAATTTTTTGGGAAACAAATTTTTATTGTATTGAAAATTTGTAACGAGTCTGTTAATTAAAAATAACGGGTTTTTATGTGTTTAAATCGTAAAATAATTGCTAAAAAATGTTTGTCAGATAAACTTCATTTTTTTCAAATTGGATTATGGAATTATTTTTATTTATTTTATTTTTTATATAAATAAAAAATGATGCTTTCTCAAAATGTATAAATTGTGTTTTTAAGAGTTTCCAAATTCATTCAGATGGCACTGCAATTGAAGGCGTCGTTGTTGGCTGCCTTTGCCATTAGTGCCGTGTCTTTAGCCGTCCGCGCACTTTGGCTAATCTATGTGATGCGAAGTGATGACCTGAGGCATTTGGCAATCCAAGCCATTTTGGTGCTTGTCATGAATATCAACGGCATATTCATTGTGAGACATTTACTTTAAGTGAAAATTACAAAATGCGAATTTTTCAAAAAAAAAAAATTTGGAAATGAGTAAATTAATCTTAGACAGTTTATTTGATCTAAAAAAAATAAGTTTTATATGCTTAAAATCGAAAAATAGGCACATAAATATTGTAATTAAAATCAATTTCTTTCTGACTCTAATAAATTGTTCATTTTAATTTATGCGAAACGATTTTTATTATCCGTTTCAATTAGTGCTATTTTAAAAAAAAAAATTACATTGATCTCTAAATTTTTTGGTTTATTTAACAATTGAAAAATTTTGGGTTACTTTGGTGCAAAAAGTGAAACAGGCATGAAAAAGCCTCAAATCTAGTTATAAACGCGATTTCCATGCTTCTTAACTCGCTTAAAATTAAAAAAAAATTCAGCATATGAATCAAAATCCGATCCACTTTAATAAGGGATTGGGATGTTCGGCTTGAGAAATTCCAAGGGATTAGTGGGTGTAAATTTGTTTAAATTTAACTTATTAAATGATCTTTTTTTGTGAATGCCCCGTCGTCCATTTCAGTACATTCCCACCGAATTGGTCCAACGGCGGACATTCCGCGAGACGTGCAAAAGCGTGGAAAATCGGCTCCATTTGCACCGGTACACCAAAAGCAGGAGAAATCGGTTTTCTTGGCCAAATCATGCCTTTTCCAAATTGGAGTAATTGTGGAATTGGTGAGTGTTCAACAAATATTGGCCATTGGTTTACTGGGCTAAATTTCAATTTCGACTTGGTCAAAATTAAGGTGAAAAGTTGAAAAATGAACTACAAAGACACAAACACAAATGAATATTGTTACAATATATTCAGAAATTTGTTAACGTTGCTTCAATTCCACTTTAAATTGTTTATTTGCAATGGCATTGAATAAAGCATAAAACTTAACCTAAAGAAGGGCAAATAGACGAGATAATGCTCTTAATAATATCCAATCTCAATATCCAATCTCGGAAAAATATAATGTATTATCAATTTATAGCCTAACAAATAAACATTTATTCTACCATTTTCAGATCGTTGTTCTAAGCCAATGGCGATGCAAATTACGTTACTTTGGATACTGTATCTTCCTGTTCTGTTCGTGATATATCGCTAGTATTCCAATTAAATTACAAACAAATCAAATTGCACGCCGACATTTGCGGCTTCACCAATTTAGCATCGCATTGCACGGCCGAAGAATTGGTGGATGTGCCAAAAGTGGGCGGCAAATTCACAAAGAAAAAATGGGTCCTTTACTTTCAAAAAGGGTACAAAAAGCCATTGCTAAGCCATTTTAAATTTAAAAACCAACAGCAAATGGGTAGTGCAATAAATTCACAAATAAATCTAAAATTGTCAAAATATATGATGCAGCTATTTACAAACAAAAAAAAAAGCCGAAAATTTCTTCCTCAAAGGCATGCCGAATATGTTGCCGATGCTTTTTTGCCATTTGTTTGACGCCATTGCCCTCCGATTTTTTGCGTCCGTGGCGATTAGAGATGCACAAAAAACCATTGCCGACGAAAATTACATTTACAGAAAGAAAATTGCAACAAAAATGGCACCATTAATGTCCCCTCGCGGCATTGTTGGTCAAAATGTGAGGAAGAGAACAAAAACTGGTGTTTAATTAATTTGATTTGTAAATAGTCAGAAACAATTGAAAGCGAAAATTAGGCTTATTGTAAAAATTTTGTAACAAGCCTTTGATTTAAATATTATGCAAATAATAAAATAGAATTCCATCGTTGGGTAAATTTTGATTTTCGAAATTTTTCATTTTTTTAATCAACGAGCATCAAATAATGATTGGGGGAGGTGTGAAAATACTCGGCTTGAGAAATTCCAAGGGTTTTCCGGACTCAATTTGGGAGTGAATATTTTTTAAATTAACTTCTTTAATGACTATTTTTGTTTCGTCCTATATTAATTTTGGCCAATTCCACCGTCATCCATTTCAGTACATTCCCAATGAATTGGTCCAACGGACGGTGGCAAGCAGTCATGGCTGGTTGTCTCCTAGGAGGGCGAAGAGCTAAGGTGATCAATTTAAAATATATTATTTAAATAATCATATATTAATAAATGTTTCAATTTCGTTAAAATTTTCTATTGCACGAATACTTTCTTAAAATTCGCAAAGAAACATTTTTAAAAACTAATCTACAAATTGCAAATGGACATTTGAATTAAAAAGTCTGTACATAAGATTAACAAATTATTTATTTGCAATAATGGCATAACAAAAGAGATTAGCGAACATTAATTTGCCTGTGCAAATTTTAATGTTTAAAAAATGACTCATAGTCAGTTTTTAGACGAATTGCCGTCAGCAAATGCCAATCATTTATTTAAATAACACAAAATTGGATCAAAAATAAACTGAAATTTTCTTAACATAGCATTTTTGACCATTTTCGATGTTTATTCAATTTCCTCTCATTTTGTTACTGACAAATGAATACATGTACCATAAAATAATAAAAGAAAACCAAAGGGTTATTTTTCGAATTTAATTTATTATTATTTTCAGATTCCTGTTCCCAACAAATTCACTTATTTACTACTACTCTTACCTTCAAATTATTGTATGTTAAATTCAAATAATTAAAATTAAACAACCAAAAAGTAATTTTAAACATTTTTTGTTTATTTAAAGAACACCAATGGCTTGGATATGGTCTTCCAATTGCTTCATCAAAATAGAGGCTGAACCGATCACTCGAAACCCGGTTATTGTTAATGCTTGCCAAGGAAAAAAGGAATTTGATTTTGAAAACATTCCTTTGCCCGTGCCAGAAGGAATCCGAGGATTTTCGCGAATTCAAATCAGGTTAAAAATCAGATAATATGATTTGATCAAATTTCACATTGCTTACAGTTGTCTTGACGAAAAAGTTATACGTTTCCTTGTCCAAATCAAATACCTTTTCAAAGAGGGGATAATTCTTGAGTTGAAAAATGTTCATCAAATTATGCCTAGCCTTTTCGCTGATATTTGGCCAATCATTAAAGAAGACCTTTACGCACTTAGCGTTGACTATCATGGGCTTAATTTTATGCGACAGTGCATCTCCAATACAGTACTCACTTCATGCCCAAAACTTCGTTGGATTGAAGCAAGCGATGTTTTTCCCTTGACTTTTTCACAATGACACTTAATGAAATTTATTTGGCTCTTAATAAACTTGAAAACAGTAATAACACTTCCATTGACAGCATCCCGAATATTTTTCTCAAAAAATGTAAAGAAAATTTGGTTTACCCACTATTTCATATTTTTTGTTTTTCAATGATGACTGGCCAAGTCCCAAACATTTGGAAAAAATCAATTATTTGTCCTGTTCCGAAAATATCCAACCCAATAAATCCCGTTGATTTTCGGCCAATTTCACTTTTATGCTCAATTTCAAAAATTTTAGAAGAAAATATTACCAAGAAAATCACTGATTTTATTGAGGCAAAAAATGTACTTCCAAATTGCCAACATGGCTTTAGGAGAAAACACTCTGTTACAACTCAACTTTTGGAAGTCATTGATGATTTTAGTTTGGCTTTGGCTTTGCTTAAATGGCTTAAAAATTATTTACAAAATCGTACATTTTTCGTTAGAGTTGGATCTGCGTTTTCTGATGAATTCCCATGCTTAAGTGGTGTTCCGCAGGGTTCAAATTTGGGTCCACTTTTGTTTTTAATTTACATTTCAGATCTTCCTAATTTTTGTAAAACTGAAAATGTTGAAATTAAGCTTTTTGCTGACGATCTTAAGGCCTATTCTATACTCTCAAAAAATACTATTTCTCCACTCCATTCTTTCATTAATAATTTCGGAATTACTGTGAATTAAATGGCCTTAAAATCGCTCCTAACAAATGCTTAGTTTCACATCTTGGGCCTAAAAACCCTAATGAATGTTACTTTATAAATAATATTCAAATTTTAAAAAATGAAAAAGGTGAACCAGTTAGAGACCTTGGCATTTATTTTTCAAATGACTTAAAATGGGAAAAACACATAGAATATATCACTAAAAGGCAATTAGGACATCTTTTACTTTACTCAAATCACTTAAAACGAAAAACCCGAAAATTCTTATAAATATATTCAATGTTTATTGTCGATCTATTTTAGAATTTGGCTCTCCGGTTTTTAATCCATATATGAAAAAAGACATTGATGCTCTTGAAAATGTTCAAAAAACATCGTATTGTTTTTAGACGTAATAACAATAAGGATGAAATACCCGGGTATAACGAACTTCTCCAACTCTTCAAACAAGAATCCCTTTTAAAACGTAGAATAAAAATAGATTTAAAACTTTTCCATGATATAATTTTGGAAAAGATCCATATTAAGCATAATGACTCCTTTTCAAGAACATATTCAGGACTGAAAAATGACTTTATTATAAAAACTGCTTATTGTTCAACCAATGTTCGATATCATTCATTTTTTATACGTACCTCTCGCCTCTATAGATGTTTGCCTAAAGAGGCAAGGTTATTTAATTCTATTGAGTTTGCTAAACTTCTTGACACATATGATATTGATGCTTTACTTTTGAAACCACCACATCTCATTCAGTGACCAAATTTATTTATTTATTGTTATGTATGTCGGAGTCACGCTTTTGCGTATAAATTGATTGATTGATTGAGTTACCGGACGACGACGACAGTGCCGAAACAGCTGAAAATGCCCTTTGGGATTGGCTTCATCTGCCATTATCTGATCCTGCGAAGCCGAAAATTCTTCAATGCCGTACAAACGACTCAGAAGGATTACAAATTGAGCAAACAGCGGACATACAAACGGTCCTTTAATGATTTTTATTAATATTCGTTTGCCCGGCTTTAAATTAAAATTCAAGAAAAAGCTGTAAAATCAAATAAATGATATTTGCTTTTTATGTACATATTTTTTTAGAAATTCAACAATGCGGATACTCGATGTTCGTACATTTTGGTCCTTGCAAATCCATTAATTGAGCAAAACGAACACGAAAATCTTACTGACATTAACAATGGCATTGGCGAATGCATCAAATTTGAACTAAGGGCGAATGAAGACGAAGACCGAGATAATTGGTTTTTGTTGTCACGCCGTACACTTGACGCAGACAACGATTGGAGTCCGTTTTACGTTGAAGCAAGTAGCGCTCTGACGGCTGAAAAAAATGTTGTCTGCATTAAGATTGTCAGCGAAACGCAGGCATGGTAATGCTAATAATTAGGGCCTCCCTTTTAGCAAATTTGCTGATTTTGGACTTTTTGTGACTAATTACTAGGCGCCTATTTTATGCTATTTTTGACTATTTCATGATTTTCGGAAAAATCTTTTAAATTGCAATGAAAACAAAAAATACATAAAAGAATTGAAAAATAAATACATAATCTCATCCGTTCCCCCGTTCGCACATTGTCCAATTCAAAAGGGTTGCCAGTGAAATTAAGTGAAAAATGAAAGTTCAAACAGATGACATAACTGACGGGAGATTTGGCACTTATAAACGCCTACAAACTCGAAAAATTTGGAAAATTTTGGAAATTTCAGTACCATTTTTAAGTCTTCCAATTGCCTTTCGATAGTGTAATGTGAATAGCATCTAAGCACTTTGGGATGCCCATCGTCGTCGCGGGATGTGAAGCCACTTGGACAATGCCTGGTTTTGTGATGCCCCGGGCCATCATAGGACGGACTCTCGGGAAAAATATTGTAACCTCCAACGATTCTGAGATTGGCACACTCCCGAAGAATGGACGGAGAAGTCATTTGCATCAATTCGTATAATTCATTTAACTTCAGACCAGTCATTACAGCAATTCCCTTAGCAACAAGAGGCCAAATATGCTTTAAAGGTTGCCAAGAATAAGCTCCAGATAAGCGCAATTTCAAAGTTAAATTTTCGTCTAAGAGATGGCGAATACTGTGAAAGAATTCGATGACACTCCGATCAATGTAACTGAGAGGAAGTGAAGGATTTAAATCGGAATAATTTTTCAATTTTCTTTCATATGGGAAATTTTTGAATTTTTTAGCATAAACAATACCTCAAGAAAATGGTTTTGAATCCAATAAAATTAGAAGGTATTGGCATATCCAAAAGAGGCGACCGTATCACTTGGCCATCTTCGCCGATTTGAATAAGCCTTTCTGCCAATCTTGGCACATTCCTTGGCAAAATTTTTCTCAGTTCAGCACACTTTTGCTCATTATTTTTCCAAAATCCAATGCGACAAAGTATCCATCGTTTGGTCCTCAAATGCGGGGCCACCAAAGCGGCGAAACGGCCGTTGACAGTCGCAAGTTTCAGGCCGAGTTCGGAACGCCACAAACAGTCGAAAACGTCATGCAAAACGTCGTCACAAACATGGCTGGGATTTGAATAATTGTTGCTCATTTAAAAAATTGAGTGCCACGGGATCGGGATTTTAATTATTACCGGGAACCGGGACCAATGGAAATTTTATTAATAATAATTCGAAAAAAAATTAAATCTTAAGATTCCAAATATTAAATCTTTTTAGTTCAAATGACCAATATTATTTAGAGAAACACATGAATTTAATCTTTGAACCGGTCAGAAGATAAGATGATTTGATTTTTAAGACTTTACGGTTTTAAATTCTTTTTTCAAGTTTTTTCGTTCACCCAATTTTGCTTATTTAATTTTAGCGTGATCCGGGACTTGGCCTTTTCAATTAAAGTGATCGGGAAGGAACCGGGACCCCGAATGACCAGGAATTCCTGCCTTGGTCCCGTCCCGGGACACTATAAATAAAAATATAAAATTTTTGTTTCATTAAATTGCTTTGATCACATTCTCTTTAAATTTCGCTCTGCTTCACGCGGGTGATCAGACTTTGTCACAGCTGTTTCCCTGCTTCTGACGAGTCACGAACAATAAATAAAGAAGGGTTCGTAATCAGGGGCAGGACAAATCGAAAAATAAAAGGTGAAAAAGATGTAAAGGTGATCGACCAAAAAGATGAAAGAAAAATTCACAGTGAGAAACAATTACTTATTGAGAGTGACTCGAATGATAAGGAAAAATGCAAATTTTTGCCTCCAAGTGGCGTCGTTTTGTTCCAAAGTTTCTTCGTCCGCCCACTTTCTGTTGGTGAATCTCCGAATCTCCTCGCATCATTAAGCACGATTAGGGAGGTTGTGGGGCATTTACTGGGGATAAATGGGTCATAAAATGTGTCATTTGCGTCTCGCCAGTTCAGTCTGGCCTCCTCGCTATTATTGGGGGGGGGGGGGGGTGTGAGGCGTGAAAGAAACCACCTTAAACCAGGGCTCGGATCGAAAATTTTTCAAAATAAGAACATCAAGGCCAAAAAATAAGATTTTAGGGTCAAAAATAAGAACATTTCGCAAAATTGCTTCAAATCAGTTATTTTTACAATTTATTCGATCGAAATGCATTAAATATTATATTTTCCACCTCCCATGATCATTTTTAACAATTTTGGTGAGGAATTAAGCAAATCGTAAATTTCAGTGCATTCGGAATCAAAAAATCAGATTTTTAAACTCTTTTTTTGCGGCGCATTTTCCAAAAAACTTTTGGTGAATGGGCGAGGGGAGGGGCTCCGGCGGTGCCGATAGGCGCCGCCGGGAAAATTTTTTAAATTTTAATTGCGATTTGTTAACAGATTTTAATCAAAAAAGGTCAATTTTTGCAATTAAAAGTCAAGTGACGACTTTTTTTCGCTTTTAAAAACGCTTTTTTACGGCGCGCTTCTTCCAAAAATTTAGGGAAAAAAGAGGATCCGGCGGTGCCGATAGGCGCCGCCGGGTAAAATTTTGTAATTTTTATGCGATTTGTTAACAGATTTTGTCCAAAAATGACCAAATTTTGCCTCAAATCTTATATTTTCTTGATAAAATATTGAAATTCTGCCATAAAATTTCAAAATTATGAATATATTTAAGAAATAAGAACAAAGTAAGAACAATAGCCCGAAATCAGAACATTTCTTACAAATAAGAACATTTTTATTTTGTAAGATTTGGACCCTCCAAATCAGAACATTTCTTATTAATAAGAACAGATCCGAGTTTTATGAGTCCAATCAACTGACAATACCTGATCTTTATACAATAACTTTGTTCATGATCGAACAAACCCTATCTTTTAGGTATCATTCGAAAGCACAAAGTCTAAATAATGTAATAATACGAGAAAACAAGAGAATTCTAACATTTCAAGAAAGTTACAAACGAAAAGAATCAACAATTACTTAATTAATCATATCTTTTTTGGCAATTGCCTAAACGCTGCGATTTTATATATTTAGCTTCGTTAGACTTTGTGCTTTCAAATGATACCAAAAAGATAGGGTGTGTTCGAACATGAACAAATTTATTGTATAAAAATCAGGTATTGTCAGTTGATTGGACAATACCTTTGGACTCATAAAACTCGATTGGACTCATAAAGTGCATTAGAACCGTTTGGCATCAAATTAAGGATTGGAAAAAATCAAAATATTTTTATTGTCTAAAAATTACAATCAGGCTAATTTAAAAGCATAGTAAGTTTTAATCAATTTTAATGATATATAACAATTTACATATTTATTTTGTTTTATTTTTTAATACCTCCCTCTGGTGCCCAAACTTCATGTCGCCAAACGAAGATGTGCGGTAAGCTTGCCCCTCCAAGTTTAGTTCTGAGGACCAAAGAAATACTTGAAAAGGGGAGAGGGGTCAAAAAAAATTTTATGAAATGGGGGAGGGGGGGGGGGGGGGGGAGTCGGTGGTAAACACTCGAAAGGTCCACAAAAAACAATGCAATTAGGAATCCAAATGCGCAATTCTGAGTTTTCTAAAAATTTGAGAATTTTTAGAATTTTTCGTTGAGTTTTTTGCACCAATTTTGGCACTTTTTGCGATTTTTAACAACGAATTAATTAAATTCTAAGAGATTAAATAATTTGGCGAGACTTAAGTTTGTTATTTCGGGAAATTTGATTCATCACCTAAAAAAAATCTGAGCCAAAGAAATTAACAATTTTAAATAAACAAACATTTCTTTCAATGGGACACAAAAAATTAGATAAAAATTTTTTGCTTGGGGTAAACAAATCCGAACACAGATGATTTTATAAAAAGAGAACTTCCATCAAATAAATAAATTCTTTTCATTGAATTAAATGTGAAGAATAAACACAGACCCATTTTTTTAATTCTTACTGTTTTTAAAATCGGCGCATTATTTCTTATCAGTATTTTTATAATTTAATTTTATTTTCGCATTAAGTTAAAATTTTGTATGAAAAAATAAGCCGTCTGCAAAATCATTCACTTTTTAAAATAAATAAAAAACGAAAACAAAGAAAAAGCTATAAAACATTTTTATCGTTTTGTTAAAAAAGTTTTCTCATTAAATCACTTTGGTTTTAATTAAATTAAAAATTAAAAAGAATGTACATATAAAACCAAAAAAATATATATTTAAACGTGGCAAATTGTCAATTCCATATTTTTAAAATTGATACTAATTTACCTAAACCCGAGACCCGGAATTCCGCCCTAAAACTTCGAATTTGGGCCCATCTTGCTTGGTTTCTTCCATCAAATTTGTATTTATTTTATGTGCACTTGCTCCCCCAAAAGTTATTTTTTCAAAAAATCTTCCACCCCCCACAAAATCCAAAAAAAAAAGTAATTCCAGCCGAGGTCAGTCAGCCCCTGTGAGTGATCTTCCATTTTTCTCAAAATTTTTTTGACAGCAATTCTTTGATAAATACTTATTATTTAACTTAAGCACCAAAACAGCTGATATTTGTTTTGTTCTGGTACTTCTTAAGAGCATTCGTTTATTTACACTAAATTGCACCGCCAAATGTTTAATTGCTGCACCAACAATTATTTAGGCAATTAGCGAATTAATTAATGAAGGGTTCATTTTACTTCAAACTCAAAAGAATATTTAGTTTTCTTTTATAATTTTTGAAATTTGATTCAGGCAAATATTTTTAATTTTTTTTTTATTTTCTCATTATTTTATTTATTCAATTTCAATTTAAATATTTAAAAAACTAACCTATATTTTATATTTATGAACGAAAAAAAATTCATTTATCCATAGGATTTTTTTTAATCAGTTTCATCACTCTTTTTTACAGCAAAATTTTCGCAAATTTTTTAAAATATTTTCATAAATAATTTTTAAAAATTCCCCCCACTGTTATGAATTCTCTTCTCATGAAATATTTTCTTTCTTTTGCATTTTCCCTGCAAAATTGAGCTTCCCGGCCACATTTCCCATTACAAATTTGGCCCATCGTCGTCAGTCCCCCCCCCCATATCCCCCGCCGGTTGCTGCTTTTCGTCCATCATTTATTTATTTGTTTATCCATTTTTCTTTAACACATCACCGCACCACACATTTGCTCTGCTGGTGTTGTTGCAGCTAAAAAGCCGCCTAAAAATCTGTGCGTGGGCCAACAGAAGGCCAAAGGGCGGCGGGCGGTTCAATTTCAAATGCCACCGCCACCGCTACGTCAACCACCTGCTGCTGCTGTTTTGGTGGTTTGCTGCTGGAATGCTTGGCCACGGAGAGCGAAAATGGTGGCCATTTGTCACCGCAAATAATCCATGTGTGTCTGCTTTATGCTTGAGAAGATGACATTTTGGCATTTAAGTTCATATTACATGACCTTGCCCCATGATGACATGGCATTTGTGCCGACTTAAATTATTGATTTAACCCAAGTGTTGCACATCTTTTAAATTCCTTGCTATGAAACAGTGAAATTTTAATCCATGAAGAATTTAAAAAAAAATGCCGATTGTAGCTTACTAAAAACCAAAAATTCCTCAATCCAATTTAATGGGTTTAGCAAAAAATGTTAATTTGTCTGTGCCATTAGTAGCAAATGCTGGGTAATTTGATACACATGTGTTGATTTACATTGAAATAATGTCGTTAAATGGGCCTCTGGCCTTGTGGCAATAAACCACGGCTTTTTGCATAGGCCGTACGTAATCCCCCCCCCCCTCACCACCCCTCTCTTCCGTTAAATTTGTTTTGTTTCAATTTTTTCAATTAATGTCATTTAGAAAAAATTAAATTACTTATAATTTATTAATTCTTACCATTTGGAAAGATACTAATTTTACTTTTGCTTACTAATTCAAACTAATTAGAGAAAAGTTCAAAAGTGTTAAATAATAATATCATATCTTTGTTATCAATTAGCAAAATATTAAATTGATTTTCTTTACTGATTAATACAAATAAGCTAAAGTAAATTATAAGTCCAATTTTTATTTTTGTTAATTTTAATTGCACTTTTTGCTTTTTGAACACATTTAAAAGCATTTGGCTTTTTTGTTTTTCTCACGGCTCAATTTTCTCATGGTTGTCCTTCTCCGCTTTCTCTCAAAATTGCTATTTAAAAACACAAAAAATTAAAAAATCCATTGTTTTCCTCAATAACGTCTTTTGCCTTTTTGCCATTTGTGCTTTAAATCAAATTTTTATATTTATTTAAATATGTTATAATTTAAATAATTAAATTAATTTTAATTTCCACTTAGAAAAATTAATTGATTAATTATTTCTATAAAATATATGGACAAAAATGGAGAGAGTGACGATGAATTGGGCACTAATAAGCAGGTATTTTATTGCATCTCATTTTTTTCAAAATATTATTTAAAATAAAAATTAAATGTTTTCCAGAGAAGTATTTCTCGTGATCGTGATGACAATGTTGCACAGCAGCAACAGGATTCTAATCCAATAAGTCAAAATATGGTTTCACCAAAAAAGCGTTGGACATCGGCACTTCGGGTTGTCACGGCAATGGCACGCTTCCGAAACATGCCAAGGGTTGGCAATTAGTTTTTATTTTATATTTAAAAAATGCATATTTTTTGGGTGTGAATTTTGCCGCATATTGGGATTGAATAAAATAATAGTTCAGTTCAATCATCATAATATTTTCCAATTAAAGAAAACCAATTTTGCGGTAAATATAATAGTCATACTGTAATAACAATTAAACAGGAAATGAAAATTAAATAAAAATATTAAATAAGGCATTATAAAAAATATTATAATATTGCAGCATTTACATGGTGTTTCAACTGTTAAAATAATTAGAAAAATTTTTTGCTCAATTATGAGAGATTGTCGTAATTGAACAAAATAATTAACATACTTAATTAATTATGTAGAATCGCTTTTATGGTAAATGGTCGTACTTTACTAATAATATGCATAACTAAGCCAAGCATTTTTCGGATATGCAAATGTTCAGCAGGGCCCCCAATTTATGAATAATCAAACACATTTTTTGCCTGGTTTTAATTAAGCTGTGGCAAAAAAAAACCCCCACCCGAGTGACAAGGGCATCGAGCCGTGCCGCCCCCGGCGGATTGCCTTGGTCGGTCTGGCACCATTTAATTGGCCTTTGCTCTCGACCCGCCCCACCTCGCCCACCCTCCACCCATTTTCGGGGCTTAAGCCATTCGTCGGCGCCCCAATTTCTTTTCTCGCGGTGAGAAAAATTTCCTCTATTTTTCAACAAAAAAAAAAAAAAAATTCTGGCAAAGTGCTTTTAGCACAATTCAGCAGGAGGATGAATGCTCTTCTTTCTCACAATCAGACGCAAATAGCACCCAACGAATTGCAAAATTCAAATGCGTTCCCAGCTGGGCCCCAGCCCCCCATTCTGCGTGGAAAAATAAAATTATGAAAATAAATTTTTACCAGTTTTTTAATTAACAATTTAAAAACTTTTCTTGGCTTCGAATGCAGAAAAATTCAGTTGGATTACTTGAAATTTTTTAAATTTTTACCTAAAAAACTTATTCAAAATTTCCCCGTTTCGGATGGGAATGGCTAAACATTGAAAGTCAACAACAAATTAATATTTTTGCAAGTGTAATGTAGGACAATAATTCAATTCCTCAGGGCAATTGGTGCCATCATTCGATGGCATTAATTTGTTGTGCCATTCGCCGAATAACCATAAAAAACTGTTTTTCAACCCATCCTATGTTCATTTTCATCAAATCTTGTCGAATTTCTTATTTTTTTAAATAAACATTGAATTTTTTTGTAAAATATGCTAGAGCTTAGAGCAAAAAATCGGCAGAATGCCC
The DNA here is from genome assembly GCA_023374025.1 of Heterodera schachtii. Lineage (NCBI taxonomy): Eukaryota > Metazoa > Nematoda > Chromadorea > Rhabditida > Heteroderidae > Heterodera > Heterodera schachtii. The sequence continues at coordinate 232,865 of SIJG01000099.1, read as the reverse complement.
TTAAGGCAATTGGTGCCATCGGGCAATTTTTCGTGCCATCCTCCGCCCCGATAAGTCGACAACAAAATTAGCACTTTTCCCGCGCCAATTTTGGATTACTCCCTTCTCCCCCCAGACCACCCAATTTCTTGGCATAAACAAAATGGCAGTGACTGGGTTTTTAGACTTTGAATTTGCTGCACTTTTTTGATGTTGTTGTACTTTTAGACGGGAATACAAAATGATAATCAAAAGTTGTTTATTTATTTTTTGGAAAAAAATTTACATGGGGTTTTTACTTATAAATTTCTTATTTAAAAAATAATAATTTTATTTATTTTAAAAACCGAGATCTTTAAAATCATTTTAATATCTTACAATTAAGCATTTTTTAAAATAATTTCTGCTTGTTTAAAAAATTAATTAATTCTCACGCACTCAATTATTATAAATGCTAAATTGGCGTAATTTAATTTGCTTTCCGTGACATATTACAAAATTAAATTTGCGAATTGGCACTTTCAATCTAAATTTTATTGCCCATTTTCATGCTTTATTATAAATATGTATTTAAAAACTTTTTTTAATGTTTGTACTTCTAATAAAGAAATATTAATTAATTTTTTTATTATTTCGATATAAAACAACCAAAAATTTTTAAAAATCATTTTCCATTTTTATTACAACACAATTTTATGATAAAATATTTTAAAATTAAATGTTTCCACTTAAATCAAAATTTATTTTATTAATTAAAATAATTTTTTAAGTGATTACTAGTTTTGTTTTTTTGTAATAAAGCATTTAACATATTAACTTGCCTACCCCGTTTTGCTTTTTTTTATTGCTCTTTTAATTATTATTATTTTTGTAACAATTTTTGAAAAGAATTATTTTTTTCTCAATTTTTTTTAACTTAAACCAAAAATAGATTTTTGATTTCTTAATAAATAAATTTGCTAAATTTGAAACTGAGAATTTGTGGGGGAGACCAAAAACATTGCCTCGAAAAGCGGGGCAGAAGAGAAGAAATTGGATATGCTTAAGCTGATGACTGACTGACTTACTGAAAATGATGGTCCGGCGGTTAATCTCCCGCCCCGAGAAAGGCCAATGAATGCATTTCATAGGCCACAAATTACACAATTTGGCCTGCCTTATTTGTCCCTAGCCTTATTGGCATGACACTGAGAATTTTTTGCAACAAAAATAGAAATTCTGCAAAAAATTGCATTAAAAATGGAAAATTTTTTATATTTTTCATTTGAGAATTTTTTTATATATAGTTTTTTTTGAAAATTATTCCAGTATTAATTCATTTAAAAATAATTATTTCATTTTAATAATAAACTTGAGATCTTATATTTTATGAAAATTTTTCTTTATTCAAATTCAAAATAAATGCCATTTAAATAAATGATAGGTAATTACTTTTATGGCCCTGTCTATTACCATAGAATGTTTTATTATTTTTAAAAATATTTTAGGATAAATAATTTATTTCAACTATAAAATTTCAACAATCCATTCGGCTAAACAAATTATGAAAAGTGCACGAAGGCGTGCCAGCATTGGCCATCTATCAAATTGGCATGTCGACAGGTGCCAGCCGACGACACAAAATTCGCTGCGCCATCATCGAACTGTTCTTGATCAATTGATAGATGATGACGATTCGTCGGCATACAATTCGATTGGACGCCATTCTTCCATCTCGTATCAGCTGGTCCGCCCACCATTTTTGGACAAAAATGGTAGTGGCGATCGTAGTGCAAAGCTGCAGCAAGATGGTGGTGTTGGTAGCTGGTGTTGATACTGTAAAACAACAGCGACAACAACGGTACTATTACAGTAGTCAGCCCAACTCGCGCAAGACGTCGGACAAATACCGTAGTAATAATGATGACGGTGGCGGTAGCGGCACATATGGTAGTGTCGGCAACAGTCCTCGGCACATGCCATCGCAACCCGCAGTGACACTTTCGCGCTTGGCACGCACGTTGCCCTCAGCAATTGTGCCGGCCATCGCTTCGCTGCGCGGTACTGTCACCGCTTCGTGTGCCATGGGGATGCTCCAGCAGCAGCAGTATCGTCGTCCTGTTACTGCTCGGACCGGCTGTCGACTGCGCCAACACTCGCTGCAGACGTTCCCATTGCAACCGCTTCAAAAGCGTTCAGAGCCACAGTCGGGCATTGTTATGCGAAAAACGAGTGCCGGACCATCATTTTACAGCCCATCACCATCATTAAATGTAATAACACCGGAGGGGGGGGGGCGGGTAATTAACACATTTAATAAATGAAATTGATGCGAAAAAAAAGCATGCAAAGTTTGGAAATTTTAAGTTTCTTTTGAAACAAATATATATTCATAAAGTACGACCATTGGCCAGATTTGCTCTATGCGACAGGAGATAAAATAAATTTAAAAAAATAGAACTTTAAATTAGATGAAAATATTTTTAAAAATTCAAACAAACTGAGGTTGAATAGTTTTGGTTGTCATGAAAAGTTCATGAGCAGCTTGAATTATATATTTTTTTGAACAATTGCTTTGTTGAATTTGTTCATAAATTTTTAACAATAAAGTTTTTAGAAACGAGAGATTTTCATTTAAACAAAGCATCTCGTACAAAAAAAAAGAAATTTGAAAACCCAATAAAAATTATTTTTTTTTTCCAAAGGCAATTAGTCACAAGAAAAATAATGGACGAAAATTTCATTTTTTAGTACATATAAAAAAGGCCGACGGAAATAATAAATTTAATTGATTTTCAATAAAATGGTTTTTTTAATTGTACGAATCGTTGGTCCATATTATCATGTCCATTTTTAAAGCATCCCAACAATCAACGGCCAGTAGATGGTTCCACTGGTAATATGAACGGTGCTGAAACGGGCAAATGCCGTACCGCTTCGTCCTCATTTTCGGGCTCCAGTGAATCGGTGCCGAACAGTGGTGGCCGAAATTATGATGAAGCACATGAGCAAGGTGAGATTAATCGGAGGATTTGGGTGTGTCGATCCCATGCAATATGCCTATCGTTTGTTGCCCTGATCATATTGAAAGTTTTTTTTTTGTTTTACAATTTGAGGCGCCAACACTTTTTAATATTTGTTTTGTGGGTTTTAGAAAATTTTAAGAAAGTTTTCATATGCTTTTTTCGGCCTTTTTGACAAGTAAAAAAATATAATTATAATATTAGCATATTTAAGATTTCCATAAATTTCATAACCGTTTAAATAATTTCGTTTTATAAAAAAACGCATTCCAATTCAAAAGAATTCATACTAATGAACTTTAATCTCGTAAAATTACCAAACAAATAAACAAAGTAGAGCGGGACCAGGAATTTTTGGAATAACCGGGACCGGGACTTGCCGGGACACCAAAGCAGGGACCAGAATTCCCGACTCAGTCCAGGTCCGTTCTACTCTACTAATGACAATTTTTACAACCCAAAAATTATTCCTAATGAATACTAAAGACTAAAAAAATAATATTATATATAAAATTAACAATATTATACAATAAGTTTTAAGAGTCCGAGTCAAACATCGATCCCGTTTATTTGGCATTGAAAGAAGCAACTGAAAAATATGGAAATAAATGTGAGAAATTTTACTATTAGACAATTTTAAAAAAATGTTTTTTCAATAGAATATAATTAATTTCAAAATAAATTTTTTAATTAAAATCATTAATAATTTAAAAAATTTTTATTGCAGCTGGCAAAAATCGCCGTTTTTCGCAGAACATTGGGTGTGGCGGCGCAGGCACGGGCGATTCGACCACAACACCGAGCAGTTGCTCGCGCAACTTGTCTCAAGCGTCGCTGCTCGACTCGGGCACTTTTTCGGTTAGTGGCGACTATGGCGGCATTGGCACCGGCTCCATCAATGCCAGCAGCACGCGACTGTTCGTGAGCGGTGGATCGACCTCACAACTTGAAGGCGGTCAGCAAAATTCATTCTGTACGGGTCGTAAATTTTTAATGCACAGGCGTAAAATTTAATTAAAAAATGAAATTATTTAAAAAAAAAGATAAAATTTTTCAAAAAAAAAGTTTTATAAACGATTTAAAAATTTGTTTTTATTTGAATTGAATATTGTCAATTTGCTTCTATGAAAAACTGCTAGAAAACTTTTGTCATCTTTTTAAAGTTTTTTAATAAAGTTTTCCCTAAATTAAAAAATTTACCCATAATCTATGCAATTTCTTCAGCCAAACATGCAATTTTCATTTGTATAAATTTTCATGGAATTCTGATCGCTGCCTTTGCATCAGTTTAGCCTAGAAAAGCGATTAAGTCAAGAATATATAAACTGTTGCTTCATGAAAAAATACTGGCTGTTTTTTATTTTGTTAATTTTTCAAAAATTGTAAACACCTATTTTACGGCATTACAAGTAATTAGAAGTTGAATTATTAATAAAAATTTGGCCACTCCAAAATACAATAAGAAAATTAGTACAATTTAATGTATAACACAATTGTTTAATCACTTTACCCACATTTACATTGTTTTTCATATGCCTAATTCAATCTCAACTGTCATTTACACACGAAAACCTTTTATTTGTTTATTTTTCCATTCGATATTTGCTAATTTAGGAGCGATATTTTCTTTATTTTTGTTCTAAAAAAATAAAATAACATAGATAAGAAAAAACCCTTTTTTTGAAATACAAAAAAAACGATTTAAAATTATTCAGAAAGTTTTTACATAATTTGAATCTTTGTACTTTTGTCTCGTCAAATTTCGTTTATGTCAAATTCCATTTTCTCGTCTTTTAGTTGCGGTTTTTCATAATTGAAACAAATGTCAAGTTGTGTACTGCAATTTAATGGTATGAGAAAATTTAATTTCTCAATAATTTTTTAATTTTCAGACACTTAACAAAAAATTGAATTTTGGAGAAACAAAATGCCTTGAATTAAAGTCACTCACCCGATAATTAGTAATTTAATTGCATTTTTTTTAAATTTAGCACTAGCAAATTTAATAAAAAAAAAACCAATTTTATCCTTATTAATAACCTAATATTTATTAAAAAATATTATTGAAAATCAAATAATTATATTTTCCATAACTCGAAAAAATTAATTTTATCTCTGTGGAAAATTGAAATGTTTTTATCACGAATAATTTTGGGTCTTTTCTTAATTACAACCTTTTCTATTTTTATCACAAATGTAATTTCCTTTTTAACCTTTTTTTTTTTTTGATAAAATGATCAACTGAGAAGCAGCTGAAAAAGGATCACACATTTTTATAAATATTTAATATAAAATGGCACATTTTGGCTAATTTTTCAAGAATGTGGCATTTCATTTATAGATATCATCGGCAAAAATTTTACGTCAATTTTTCTCCCAATATGGTTGCTGCCTTTTTAAATTTTCTTTAATATATATTTAGATTAGGTAATTTTTTTTTTTTTGAATATTTAAGAGTGAGAAATTCGTTTTTTTTCATTTAAAATAATTTTTAAAGGAACATAAATTATTACTTTGATTTTTAAAGATTGTTGAAAATTCTGTTTTACTGAAATGGTTTTTTATAACTTTTAATTATACTTATTACTAAGTATTAAGAAATGGGATCATTTAAATAAATATTTATAATTTTTATTCCATTAGCAAAACTTTGATTTTTTAAGATAAGAAATTTCGTTTTTTAGTTAATATTTTCTTATGCTATTTACCGAATTAATTTTTTTTTTTCAAATAACTTTTCTAATAAAAGAAATGTTTGACGTCAAATTTTTTTACAAAAAAGAACAAAATGTACATTTTCGTTTTTTGTCATGAAAATTTTAATTTCTTTTATTTCAAAAATACAAATAATAATAATAACCGGAAAGTGTATGCCTCGGGTTTTTTCAAGTCCGCTTCTTCCACCGATGAGCACACATTAATCCGTTTCTTAGCAGACAAATAATGGTGGCACCGGCTAATGGGCACACATCTTTTTATTTTGTCCAAATAAAAAATAGGATTTGGCAAATACATTTAATTCCAATCAATAAAGTTGATATTTTAAATAGCCAAAATTGGCTGATGAAATTTCAAATTAAAAAATCTATAAATTGTCTAAAATTATCATTTTATTTGCCTGGGTTTCCTAAATTAATTTTAATGGGTTCCAAAAAAGATTAAATTGACGCAGTTTTATCAATTTATAGTCAAAGATATTAGTCCTTAATTTCTAATGAATCTTTATATAATTGTCCAAAATTGGGAATGAAAATGACGAAATTTTTTTTGATTTTAGGTCTTTTTTCAAGCGCACCAAATACCGCCAGCAGCAGAGGCGATCGCATAAAACTCACTGAAAAAATGAAATCATTCTCATTGGACTGTGCCGAACCACCGTCCGCAGCTGATCAGCACCAGCAGAAGCATGGCATTGCCGGTGTGTACCCCAATTACAGTAAGTTGAAAGCATTTGCTACTATAGCCGGCAAGGCCTCTTTAGCCAGGGGCTGATTTGTGAGGGGGAATATTCCCCAGGTACATATTGAAATCAGAAAATTGTGTTTTTAAATGTGACTTTGAACACAAATTTATTCGAATTTCCTTCCCTTGCCTCTAAATTACATTTTTTTTATTCAGTTCAAAGACCCACACAAAAAAAATTTTATTGGCAAATGCCGTTTTTAGCCAAAATTAGTTATAAAATCACTGAAAAATTACCAAATTTTCTCTGGCCTGATTAGTTTTTGGAACCCCCAAGGGGTTTTTCGGCACTATGCCCTTTTGCGAAACAATAAATCACTCAATCCACCGATAAAGATTTCGCTGACATGATTCTTTCTTCTTTACCGATTTGGCATAATTTTTGTTGCCAAAAAATGCATTTTTTTCTTTAAAATTTAATATCATATTATCATGGTGCAAAAATATATCAATATTTTAAATTGATTTAGAAATAATCGAAAATATTTTTTAAAATTCATTTTTTAAAATTTTCTTTAGGGATGAAGCAATTGCGTTCTCCACGAACACATGCGGAAAGTTTTGACCAGTGCATGAAGCGGAGCTCGTCGCCTTCCGCCGCCACATTTTTTGCCGGCCGTTTGCCGCGGCGTTTGCCTACCGTACCGGATCAGCAGAACAGCAGCAGTACCGTACCAACCTTACTGTACAACAATCATTGGAAAATTCGATTGGTAAAAAAAATTATTTTCAATATTTATTAATTGTTTGTTTTACAGTTATTCCATCAATTTTGCACATTGTGACGCATGAATACATCGGCACTGACTGCGCACTGCGCCCTGGCGAACGTTTGGTGGTGGTGGACAACGGGGACCCGGATTGGAAGCACGGGTTCAAGGTGGAAAAATTAAAATTTTACGATTTTTTAATAAATTTTGAGAAGCCCTTTTTTAAATTGGTTGTAATTTGTTAGAAAACTTAAACAATTTAAATTTGCCAAGCCTATGAATTAATTTCGATAAAATTTTTAAATTTTCAACAATTAAATATCAAACCGAAATTTATTCATTTAAATATTTTATGTTTTTTTTTATTATTATTTTTTGTCAAGCTGATACATAGGTGCATAAATTATTTTTAGATTTTTCAGTTATGTCGAATAAATCGACCAAAAAAATTCAAACCAATTAAAAATTAATATGTCTTAATTAAATTCATTCTATAAACCCATTAATTTCAATTAATATTAAAATATATAATTCTGGCGTCCCTCATATTTTTTTTCAAAATTTATAAATTTCAAAATTCCTTTTTAATTTTTAAGTTAAATGACCGCACTGAAAGTTTGCTCATCTTTCCAAGCACATGCATTGCCGCCTACCGAACTGAAGAGGAACAACCGATGCGATTGATCCAAACTTGCAATTTAATGGACCAAAAAATGCGTCTTTATCGTGACCAGGTAAAAAAAAAGTTTTTTTTTTTAATTAAAAATTTCAAAAAAAAAACATTTAAGGTCGTTTTTGTGCAGCCCAATTCACTGGGTGAGGACGGGCGGGTGACAGTGCGGAATGAACACGACAAATTTGTGAAGTGCCCTCTGCAATTTTTGACATTGGCATAGCAACGAAACGCCAACAGGCAAATCGTCAAAAATTGCACAATATATGTATATGAAAAAATATATGAAAAGATTATAACTATATGGATTGTTAAAAGCGATATTTTTAAATTAAATTTTTTTTGAAAGTATCAATAATTCTCTTTAAAAAAGTCCTCCTAATTTTTTTAAAATTTTTCAGCCGGCATTTGTCTTGACTTATGACAATTCTTCCTTTGATTATTTTAAATTTGAGCAAAAATCCACAAATTAGCTTTTTTCTAAATCTGTTGTTTCTAAATGGGCTAAATTACAAATTTTTCGATGATTTACTTAAATGAATGGAAATGCGGCTAACACAGAAATTACCATAGTGAAATCATTTAAAATTAAACAAATGAAGAAGCAAATTTTGCCAAATTTTCTAAAATCTCAATTAATGACTGTATGACTAAGTTTTTAACATTTAATCGATCTAAGAATAATAATAATAATATAATATTTAAATATATTTAGAAATTTTAAAAGCATTGGAGATGAAGCATTCGAACAGCTTATGTACACCTTGACGCAAACATATGATGCCAATTAGTTTATGGGTATTGATTAAGTTGATACGGCATTTTTTGTCTTTTCTACTGTATTTTTTTTGTTCGATTTATACCAAATGGTTTTTTTTAATAAAATCCTCATTTCAATTGCTTTTTATTTGCTTATACAAAAATAAATCATTGGCAAATGATAACAGTTTTTGACAAAAAAAAATTGCCAAATTAATTAATTTTATTGTTTTCATGATAAATTTGTCAAAAATTGTATTGGGCAATGCATGATTTTGTTGTGCTCATTTCTGATCGCCACACGTCCATTGGTTTCCAAAGAATTTGGTTGAACGAAGACAATCTTTAATAAAATTATTATTGTATTTAAATTATTATTATTTCTTTTTAATGAAATTATTGACTCCAATCATCGCCATCCTCTGTTTCTTAGATCGAAAAGTTTTTTGAATAAACCTTCAATAATCGAAAACGAAAAATGGAATCATCCAATTTTTAACACTAGATAGATAACCAGTGGGCTGCGATATCTGAGGCTTTATCTTTATTTTTTACAGGGTTAGTGATTTTTTAGATAATTTTAAATTTTTTGTGTCTATTTAGCAAAATATACCTCAAATACTATGGAAAAATTTTTAATGAATTCATTAAACATTTCAATTTTTTCGGCGGTTTTTTCTCTATCGTTGGGGCCTTCTGTCAGCCCAAAAATTAAGTACATATTTGCCTAATATCTGGAAACTTAGTAAATTTCAATTTCTCCAAGATAATGCTTTTAACTAATAAACCCATTTTAATTAATTAATTAATCAATTAATTTTTCGACCTGGTCGCGGTACAAGCGTATTTTCTGGTCCAACAAATTACAATTGCGCACCAGACGCATTGGACGTTCTTCAGGCCGATAAGCTGCTACGCATGAACTTGGAAAGGTGACCATCCGTTCCATATAATCCGACAGCTATAATAAAATTTTTATTGATAGAATTCTTTACTCAAAATTACTAATTAATTAATGAAAAATAACTAAAATAAATTTTTGTTTTTTATTTTAAATTTCAGAGAACAACAAAAACACAAATTAAAGAACAAGGAAATAAAATATTCTGAAAGTAAAATTTAAGAAAAAATACAATAAAATCCGTTATAGCATGTTTTTTTAATTTATAATTTTTTATCAATTCTAAAAATAATTGAGACAATTTTTCTTCAAATTTCTCATAATAGTCCTTTTAGAATTTAATTAAAAAACCGTTTAAATTTTTTTTTCCCACCTTGAACCCGTGCTTCCAATCCGGGTCTCCGTTGTCCACCACAACCAAACGTTCGCCAGGGCGCAGTGCGCAGTCAGTGCCGATGTATTCATGCGTCACAATGTGCAACAGTTCACAAATATCTGTTTTTCATTTAAATAACTAAAAAATAATTAATCAAAATTTACCCAACGAAGTCGACGTTTTGGCACAGCGCGGCTGTGCCGAGCGCTGGCGCGGAAGCGGCACGGACGGAAGTCGGCGCGGTTGACAGCGCGGCGAAATCAGTACCGCTGCGGATTGTTGCCGTAGCGAATTGGGTGACAACGACAAATTGCGCAGCTCTTCGTCAATTGAACAGTGCTGCCGATCATCATCATTGTTCACGAGGTAGTGTCCGTTACTGCTCGATGATCGGACTGATTTGACCGCTAACAAAGAAAGCATTTTTTTGAAATTATTCTAATTTAATGCGATTCGACTCAGTTCCATGCGCACGTTTCCGTGCCAAGGAGATTTAAGAAGCCAAAACTTTCTTTTTAATTGACCAAATTCAAAAATCTGGAACTCTATTAGTTCTATAAAAATCATAATATTTTTTGCAAAATGGAAAAAAGTTATTAAGAAACAATTTAAAAAATTTAGATTTTTTTGTAATTTTGGTAATTTGTACCCTTTTGGTAACATTAAGAGTGTTGCATTTGGTCAACCGTGAAAACAAGGAATGCTCTTTGTTAGAAGCGATTATGCTCTGTCAGGCAAACTCCGTCTGGGCCAAATTTTTCGGCCCATAACTTTTTTTTCAATCGGCCAATTTTACAGCTTGGCATTATCCGAAAGCCTTCAATATAATTAAATTTTTAAATCAATGAATGTCTTCTCTTGCCTTGGTGTGAATTTATGTTGTTGCTCCACTGCATTATTGACGCAATTTGTGATAATTAACCGACGTGTTTAAGAAAATTTTTACGATTTTCTTTGTGCTAAAATGATTATATGTAAATTAAATTATTTTATTTTCTACCTAAACAAATTTGTAAAATTCATTACGATAAATTAGAAAAAATGAAAGAAGCAATTAAATTAAAATAAATTACTTTAACATGGAAAATTTATTGAAATTAAATAATTTTTGGCGCTTCGCAATTGTGGGTCACGGCAAAAGATTGCCGAAAAATTATAAAGTTTTTATTAGTGAAAATTTGTTTTTATTATTAATGTTTAAAAATTAAAATAAAATAGTTTTTATTTAAATAAAAAAATAATGAAAAAATGTTTCGAAAAAAAGACAATATTATTTTTAACAAAAATTCTTCGGTCTTTGGACATTGGTGAGAGAATTGCTGATGCAATGGACAAAAATGGCCCGGCAAATTTTAGCAGAAAATTTTTAGTTGTGTGAATGAATTTTTAACGTTAGCCCATATATGTCTTTGCCCAAAAATGGCAAAAATATTTTTTTTTTATCTAATAAAAAAATATTTGAAAATTCTTACATAAAAGTTAAAAGGGGAATGAGAAAACTTAAAAATTCTGACAAGATTAATTTTTTTGCTGCATTTCATAAAAAATGTTTTTTTTAAATTATTCACTTTAAAAGAACTATAAAAAATATTTTAAATCACCTGATCTTTTAGCACACCAAGGAAAACTTTTCAAATTAGTAACAAAAATAAAATAAAATAAAATAAAAATATTTTATTATGTGAATTGTTCTTAATTTCAAGCTCGGTTCACCGATTTAAGCCGCCACCACCACTTTTAGCATAATGACAAAATGAATTGGCTTTCTGAAGCGGAAATTTTAATGTCAAAGAGGCCAAAAAAAGAAAATTACTGAAACAAAAATATTCGTTTTTTTAGTATAAAATGTGAAGTAACTATAAATAAAACTTAAGAATAAATTTAAAATTCTAATTAAAATGTAAAACATAATTCGAAAAAATAACTATGATTAATTTCCTTAGAATTTATTGCATTTTTAATGTAAAATTTATTTAAAAAAATAAATAAATTTAAAAAAAGGTAATGAATTCAAAATTTCACAAGGACTATCTCATTAATGCATAAGCGCCGTTATAATTACAAGTTGTTTGTTCATTTTCGGGTGGCCAAAACTATTATTTTTTTTTGGCTTTTTATTATTTGGTGAATTAACGCACAAATTAGCACTTATTTTGTTAATTCCTTACTGGATTAACGATACTTCGTTAATCGGCTTAAGAATCAATTAAGCCGATATTGAAAAGACAGAAAGTGCTTTCTGAAAACAAAAAAATAATAATTTAAAATTTATTTGCCAACGGATGTGAAAATTGTTCTTCAAACATTGAAAGGAGAACAATTTTATATGAAATGAATGTGTTTAAGCAAACAAAACAAAGAAAAATTTTAATAAATTCCATTTTCAACTTTTTATGGACAAACAAAAGCATAAAAAATATTTATTAATAAATATAAAATTTTTATTAAAGGTAATAAAAAATATTTTTGTTGAAAATGTTCGTTCATATTTTCTTTAAAAGCAAATTTTCCATTTCCTTCGAGGACAGACAATTAAATTTTTCAGGTTGTATGCACCATTAAATTGTTATTATCTCTGCTGAGCGTGAAAATGGGCTGAACTTGTTTATAGACAAAAAATAAAAATAATATTTGAAAAATGTAAAATTCATTTTATTATTTTAGCGGATTTTTATGAAATTTTGAATGTTCGTTCTAAAGTCAACATTAAATAAAATATCAATTAAATATACAAAATACAACTTTCTATGTATTAGGGGTTAAGTCCCAACCATACATGGTCCGCGACTACGTTTCCCGACATTGTATATGAATCGGAGACGATTAAAATACCTATGCATCTCGAATATGACGCTTTTTCGTTTTTTGTATAATCTAGGCAAAATTTTGTAAATTTTTAACCATTTTTACGCGTTTCTCCATTTTTTGGCCAGTCATCAATCCGTCTTTCAAGCTTTACGACAGTTCAAACGGGGACAAATTCGAGATTTGAATCCCAGAAATCATATCCCGACCCCATTCCCAAATGGTCATACTGACTTTTTCAAAACTCGGGACTTCAAAGAATTCCCCCCCCCCCCGAATCCGCGACATTTTTTGCCCAACATTTTATCCCCTGAAAACATAGGGACTAAAGCATAGTTTCTACCATTTATCGTTCACAATTGTTTGCCTATTCTATTTTCATTTTTCTTCATAAATTTCTTCTTCACCTTATTCACAATCATGTGCTTCATTCTCTATTAGAAACGCTGGTGCCTTTTTGAAATGTTCATTTTTTGGCAAATTTCTTCCGTCAATTCGTCCAATTTTTCGCTGTTTTGCATTGTCATTGAAGCGAGTGAAACATTTGTTGAAAATATTTTCAAAATTTGCACGGCATTTGCCGCAAGATTGGATAACGACTAAATTAAAAGAATAAAATTATTAAAAATTTCAAGAAAGCTGATGACCTGAGATAAAAATGTTAAAACAGTTAATGTTGGTAATGAATTGTAATTTGATTGTACAAAACAATTAATTATGCAGTAAAACAATCTTAAATAAAATAAAATAATATTTGCACTATTTCATTTAATAAACGCAATAAAACAATAGAAAAAGTCAGGGTTCCCAATTTCGGTAATTTCTGTAAAATTTGTCTAATTTTCTTAACAAATTCATTAAGAATGCTAAAAAAAAAATTTCCCGTCTCGCAAATCGGTATCCCAGACCCCAAAACTCCTAATTTACCTTAAAAAATTGGCGCAAAGTCACAAAATTTGGTCATTTTTGGTCAAAATATATTCACAAATTACACTAAACTTTCAAAAAATTTTCCCGACAGACCTCCCGGGTTCTCCAAAAGTATTTTGGAAAAAGCGCACCGCAAAAAGTGTAAAGCAAAAAAAAAATGGTTGCCGGTTTACATGGATAGTAAAATTTTTTATTAATAATATTATAAATTTAAATTCTTTAATTTGGGAATTCTTCTTTGATTGAAAAATTTCAATGATGCTTCGCCTTTTTTTGTCATTTTCTTGGGGCTTGAGGGCAGCAGGGGCAATTGGAAGGCAGTGGGCTTTGCTATGATTCATTGGCCAAAGGGACGGAAAGCGAAGATTTGACAGTGCCTTTAAAAGAAAAATTTATGGATTTAAAAATGAGAAAAATTGATAGTTTTAACAGATTTTTTGTTGTTTTTGGACAAAAAGCATATGAACAAGCACAAAAAGATTAGATGTTCATAATCGACTTTGTTTATTTTGTCAACTGAAAAATGAAAAAGTTTACATATTTTTTTAAAATTTAGTCGGCATTAGAAAACTAATATTATTTTTTTGAAATTTATGTCCGTATTTTATTGCCATATTTGCGATAATTTATCAGCAGAAAAGCATAAACCGACAAAGGGATCGCTTTTCGCCCTTCTTCTTCACATTTCGCGACTAACAAATTGCCAATGCCATTGCACAAATTGACGGAACACGTAAAGCAAATGCCGTTGCCGTTGTGTTGCGCGCACAGTTTGGCCGCGGCATCGCAATTTGTGTCGTTGGCACAGTCGCGGAAAGTGAATGGCACTGAAAGCACAATTCTCAAACAGGAGAAAATCAAAAATTACATTAAAAATTAAAAAATAAAGTAAAAATTGTGTTTTTTATGAATTAGAAAAAAAGTTACAAATTTTTTGTTTATTACCTTTTTGGATTGATATAAATTTAAAAAAAAACAATTTTCTTAACAAATAACTCAAAAATGTTTTAATGATTTCTAAGCGAATAAGAATTTTTTTTTTAAAAAGCCCGGGCTTTTTTGGGTCTCGATCTAGGCATTTTCTGTCTCGGTTTAAGTCTAGGGAAATTTTCGGTTTCGAGCATCACTAGTAACGATACAAATGTGTTGCCTTTTAATGAAAATTTACAACAAATTTTTTTTCATTTATATTTTGACCACAATTCCGAGACTCAGACAAACAATAAACGGACAAAGTGACTTACAAATTAGTCAAATGGCCAACGCAATAATTTTCAGTCTTAACCACAAATTAGGAGACATATGCCAAATTTGTCGTTTTTCATATACAATTCTTGTTCAACTGAATTGAACTGTTAATCCCGCAAATAATCCTCTAAACATTTTAATTCAATTCCCTCAACCATATCCGCAAAATTTGAAGTGCCGACCTCTAGTTGATTTTAAAATATTTGTCCAAAAGTAAATAAATAAATAAAACTTGCGCACCAGACGCATTGGACGTTCTTCAGGCCGATAAGCTGCTACGCATGAACTTGGAAAGGTGACCATCCGTTCCATATAATTAGACAGCTAAAATAATTTTTTTTTTACTTATAAAAATTTGTTATTTCAAAAATACTAATTTAATTATTTAAAAGTAACTAAAATATTTTTTTAATTTTAGAGAATATCAAAAACAAAAGTTAAAAAAAAGAATGAAATTAATCGAATTTAATCTTAAATTTGAAAAAATAGAACAAAACCATTATAAGATATTTTTTAATTTATAATTTTTTATCAATTCGAAAAATAATTGAGACAATTTTTCTTCAAATTTCTCATAAAGTCTTTTCGAGTTTATTAAAAATCATAAAATTTTAAATATTTTCCACCTTCAACCCATGCTTCCAATCGAAGTCGACTTTGGCACAGCGCGGCTGTGCCGAGCGCTGGCGCGGAAGCGGCACGGACGGAAGTCGGCGCGGTTGACAGCGCGGCGAAATCAGTACCGTTGAGGATTGTTGCCGTAGCGAATTGGGCGACAGCGACAAATTGCGCGAGCTCGGTTCACCGCTTTAAGCCGCCTCACTTCCCTTTTGGCATAATGGCAAAATGAATTGGCTTTCTGAAGCAGAAATTTTAATGTCAAAGAGGCCAAAAAAAAAAATTACTGAAACAAAAATATTCGTTTTTTAGTATAAAATGTGAAGTAAAACTATAAATAAAACTTAAGAATAAATTTAAAATTCTAATAAAAATGTAAAACATAATTCGAAAAAAAAAATTATTAATTAAAATAGAAAATTTCCTCAGAATTTATTGCATTTTTAATGTAGAAAAATCAAAATTTTGAAAAACGAAAACCCAAACGAAACTCAAAAAGTGCCGAAAATGTAGGACGAAACGAAAACGAAATGAACTTTCGTCCAGCCCTGATTTAAGGCATACGTCTTTTTTTGTTGCTTACTTATTAAGTCCCAGCCAATACGGTTGCCGATCATTTCTTCACTGTTCAATTTTTCACTGATTATTTGTCATTGAGAAAAATTTTTAAAAAAAGTTTTGCACATGCCTTAAAAAACAAAAAATAAATTTCTTTAATAAGTACAATTATTTGTTTTCATAATTTACCCCCCCCCCCCCCCCCACAATTGTAAAGAGAACATAAATTCCATTCATATATGATATATAAATATAGAGATGATTATCTTATTCATATTTAGATACATTTTTATTTGACGGATTTAATATGAATTACAGTAGCCAAAAATGACAAAATAAGGACAAAAATATTGGTGAAATTTTTTTCGGACCTCCGGTTTTCGGTTTCGGTATTTGGCCCAAAAAGCCAGTTTCGGTTTCGGTATTTGGCACAAAAAGCCAGTTTCGGTTTCGGGTTTTGGCCCAAAAAGCCATCGGTTCGGTGAAACGACCGTGAACAACCCTAGTTAATTAAAAAAAAAATTATGGTCAAAAACTTGTTCCCAATTAGAATATGTTTTTTTTTTTAGCAGAATTCGATAACGTGAAGTGAGCATTTGTAGGCTCATAAAAATTTGGCACTTACGAAAAACTTGCCAGCTTAAATGAAAATTTATTGAAACAATTTAATTATATTCAAAAATATTGACACATCCCGAAAATAAGTGACTAGCAGTTCGTACAATATTTGCAGTCCGTGCAATGGAGTTTCGTACAAAAAACCCATTTTCTCAAAATAATCGGAATAAGTTTTCAAATTTTAAAACCTAAAAAACTTAAAATTTTCTTTCAAAAAAAAATGTATTTTTTCATTGTAAAAAAAGAAAAAAAATTTTTTGCATCTGAAGAGAATCGGAGCAACTTGGGGAAATTTGACTAATGCTTTTCATTTTGAATTTTTTTTTAAGGATGGAAATGAAACTTTGTTTTTTTTTTGATTTTTGAATAAAATTTATATTGAATTAAAGATTTTTCGTAGCTTTTATACCGAAAAAGTTTGCACTTTTTAAAATAAAATGAAAAGAAAGGCCAAAGATTTAAAATCAACAACGGAAAGGTGTTAAGCAATTTTTCCTGTACAAGAATTTTTAATTAAATTTTCGTTCGAAATATTGTTTACGATTATATTGAATAATATCGGGAAGCTTTTTTCATTTATATTTTTCATTTCTTTGATTAAACATTCCATTTTGTAAACATAAATTCAAAAAATTATTCAAATTAAAAAAAAAGTTATTACATTAATTATTTTTATAATTGGGAGAAAACCAAACTTAAAATTCTTTTTTAGATGTAGCGGATAAGCTGGTACATCAATGTTATCCTATTAAAGCAAAATAAAAATAAAATTTGAATTTGACCAATAAATTTATTTAAATTAAAATACATTAAAAAGATTGATTTAATTAATTGTTTTGGTCGATCCGTTATTATTATATTTAATCCCGGTAAAAGCAGTACCAAAATGCATGAATCATTCTGGAAATCCATCCGCATTTCCACAGAACAATGTTAATGACTATGTTCAGCAACATGTCCTGCGATTCTGTCAATTTTTAATAACAATAATTAACATAAGTAATAAAATAATTGATTTTGTCATTAAATTCTCAAAAATGGAGCTTATAACTCTTAGAAAAATGCGGTAAAGGTTTACCCCAGCGTGGGAGGAAGTTTTTTTTTACAGAAAATCTTTTTTTTCGAATTCCTATTATTTCAGTAATGTGTAATTATGATTAATCCAAATATTATTTACAAAGATTCATCGAAATATTTAACTTTTTTAGAGTTTCCGAGAATTGAAATAATTTTTTTTTTGATTATCTTTGCCTTGTGTTGGGGTGTTTATTAGTCATGTCCACACTTTGCAAGAGTAAGCCCTTGATCAAAGATTTACCCAAGATGCCACATTTGAACTTTTATTTTTTTTTTTGCGATGGCATTACTTTAAATATACATACAATACCTCCGTGTATCAGTACAGCAGCCGGTGAAATGAACACACACAGTATGCCCTCCAAAATCTGCTCTATGTTCCAGGAACGTACCGAGAAATATGCCTATAATTATTTGGTGGGATTTTATTAGTTATAGAAAGAGTTAAGTTCGATAAAAGTTTGAAAAAGAAAAATTAAACAGGCGGCGGCCTAAAGGCAACAATATTTTGTCAAATCTCATCAATTCATCAAGAAATGCGCCGTTTAACTTCCTCTTCCCCACAATAAATGAGCAAAAATAGGTCAACGACCCTAATTAAGTCGGGTGGATTTCGAAATCAGTCCCTCTCATTTTTGAAAAAATTTGCTAATGTGAATACGAAAAAATTGGGCATCTTTAGTGGATGGGAGGGAGGGCAGGATTTTTTAAAAAATTATTATTTGAGTTTTTAGGGCAAAGTACGTTTTTCTATCACAATTCTCTTTTCGATTTTTAAAAAGCTCACAATCTCGCACGGATCCCGGAAAATCAAACTGCGGGATTAAAATTAATTTTATACCAAGATTAACAACGCTCTCATAAAAAAATGTTTTTCTTCGACCCCCGCGACTTTTCTTCCTCCCAACTTTGAATCCAGGCTTTTTCAAAATACCATCTCTAGAAGAATGCTTAGAGCTTTCTTTGTTTATCAGAAAATTATAAACCGTAAAAGTAACCCACAAAAATAAACTACCCAAAACCCGCCATTTTTGCCATAAGACAAAATTATTATGTTCCAATAACTATTTAGGACATTGTTCATTTTCCGAGGTAGGGTTGCTGAACACAAATAAATTTTTTAATCCTTATTTGCAAATTACTTGAAGTAAAAAAAGCGCTGAATTTAATTAATTTTTGAATTATTAGCCCAACTTAAATTCCTATTTTTAATACTCAGCGTTAAATTTGACAGTATCAATTAACACAATTCATTAGCCCTTTTTTGGTCAGACATTTCTCAAATGATCACTTTTTCTTCCGCTGATCACTGGGCCCGGGAAAAGAGAACACTTTTTCAGACAGCGGCCTAAATTAAGCAAAATTTGAATCGTCGGATGAGAACACTTTTGTAAAAGTAAAGCCCGGAGTTTTGAAAAAAAAAAAAATTCGAACTAGAGGACCAGGGTTTCCGATATGGACCAGAACGGGATGGACAAGACAAGGACTTAATTCCTGTTTTAATAGGAACCCCTGGGCCTGCCAAGATTCTGAGCTAGTACTGTACAGTGGATACTGTCCTGTCCGTCCGTGCTTTATAACAAAAATAAGGCCTCCTTTCTGCTCAACCAATGGCATCACCAAGACTGAAAGACTCTGTTTAAATGGCCCAACTTTTCGTCTTTCTTCTTCTGCTGAACCGCCGCCGTCTCCCCAATAATTGGGAATCGCTTTAACACCCAATCCTTAAATTCATCATCGTAATTTCATCCTTCATCTGTAGAGCCCGGACACTATATAATTAATTTTTGTGCGAAATATTAACAAAATTAATTACGTTAGTTATTTATTAATTTGCCCTGCAAAAGCATTAAAAAATGTTGTACGTATGTAAACATTTTTAATGCCTATTTGAAAGGATATCTTTTAAATGATGGACGGATATGGAGCGGATCAACGCCACTGGCGAAAACTTGAAATTTGTTGCAAAATTTGTTAACAGTTTTTATCCATGCCTTAGGATTGAAATTTGGAGGTTTTTGGGAAAGTGGGTCCAGTGGTGCCGATAAGCACCACAGAGGGGATCAATCAACTTCAAGCATTCATTGGTTGAATAGCAACAACGACTTCTGTTCCGTTGGATTGGATTAAAATGGGTCGAAGTACAGTAACCCCTCCAATATTGCCGACTACGGTGTCGGTTGAACAGTTTCAGGTACAGCATGCGGCAGTCCGCGCGGATTGTTTTGTTTAGTGCCAAATAAATGACGGGCGGAAAGCCTTCGGCGTAAAGGGAACTCATGAAAATAAATTAGCCAAAATGTGTTACAAATTTTTCATAAAAACTCTTCAACGTAAAGATTTTGATGGATTTTTGGGCAACCTTAAAGAATGTAGGCCCTAATTTAACTTTTTTTATTTTGGGCTTAAAATCAGCTTCCGCAGGTTTTCGAGGGTAAAAAAATACAAAATTCAAATTTTGCCTCAAAATTTTTGAAATTGCGGGAGAGATTAATTGATGACAGAATTTGTCCAAACTTGTGTTTTAGATGATTTTTGGGGTACTTATCAACAAAAAAATTATTAAAAAAAGTTAATATACCGTACCATGCACATGGAACCTAAAATTCAAATTTTGCTATTGCCTTTTTTGGCATTATTTTTCACCATGAAAAATCGACAAGAGTAATCATCCATTGCCCAACTTCATGGCTTTGAACGTATACGTAAAGAGAGCCAGTCAATGTGTTCATTGCGGAGATCAGCAGAACTTGGAGAAATATCTAAAAAAATAAGTTAAAAATTGAAATGAATTTTAAATTTTCTAATCAAAAAATTAATTTTAAAATATTTAATAGGTATTTTAAATTTTAGTATTAAAAAGAGAAATGAATATTGACTCGTATTTGGGCGGAATCCAATTCGGAAACCAAAACGCCAAACTCTCTGCGGCTCGTCCGAACATTGTAGAAAAGTTTAAGGGCAAACACCAAATAAATTAGCGGACTCAGAATTGCCACCAGAAAATTGTGCACGGGGTGAAGCCAATGCTCGTACTTAAATTAATTCATAAATAGCTTCTTCCTATTTGGATAAGTATCAACAAAAATGGGGGGCCTCAATTGAAAATGTAATTTTGAAATCGGAAAATTGGACACCAAATTTTGTCTTTTGAAAAATATAAGAAATTAACTTGCTTAAGGTTTAATGAATAAAATCAAATTCAATTCTGTGACCATTGCTGGTGTAAATAAAATAATTCTACGAAGGAAATAATTACATTAGTAAATGTTCGAGAATAGCGACAGAACATTGAGACAGAAAACAAATGTGTATTTGAATCATCGAGATTGGGATCAGAATCGAAATGTGAAATTCGATAAGTAACAATCATCTCTATCAAATAGAAATATTCATTTGAGCAGAACGAATAAACTTGCTTAGAAATTTACTCAATGCATCGATAATTTTTAACCATTATTTGATCGTTGGTAGAATTGTTTATATTTTTATGATTATTTATTTTCTTTCTAATAGTGCCCCAATTTTGCCGTGTCCAATTTTCTGTGCCAATTTTAGATATTTTTGCGCATCCCATTCCCTAATAGAATTTATTTGCATCTACAAATGGCCGAATATTAAATAAATTATCTTTTTGGAATTGAATTTGATTAAGCATAAGGGCTGTGAGAGGTAACCTTAATAATACCACCAATTAGCAAGGTTTAAATATGGACATTTTTACGAACATAAGTACCACACCTAGTTTAGACTTTTTATATTTTTAGCCAATATTTTGAAATTTCTTTGATGCCCACTTCCTCGTGCTGTTTTTGTTGTTGATCATCAGCGTTGTGATAACCAACGAACGGGTCGAAGAACCATCCGAAGAAAACGCTGCTGTACACGGCCGGTTTGATGAACACGGCCCAGCCAAGGGCGTACAGGGAACAGGCGAAGAACCAGACGAAAATGCGGTGGCCGGAGAACAAAAGACGGCACAGTTTGGCGAAGCCGAGTTCGAGACAACGATTCAGTGCCAACACCTAATTACTGCTATTACTGCCCTAATGAGATTATTGATTTTATTATTACCAAATCAGCGGAAGTTTCAGCAATCCAAAGAGCTTAAATTGAGAGACGAAATGAGAAATTAATTGCTTGTGCCCGTCCATACATTTTCGACCCAGCGCCTAAATCTCACTCGGAAAAGGAGACAGCGAGAGGGGAGGGTTCG
The DNA here is from genome assembly GCA_023374025.1 of Heterodera schachtii. NCBI lineage: Eukaryota > Metazoa > Nematoda > Chromadorea > Rhabditida > Heteroderidae > Heterodera > Heterodera schachtii. The sequence continues at coordinate 210,933 of SIJG01000099.1, read as the reverse complement.
CAACAAGAGTGGTTCGGAAAAAAAATCGGGGAATACTTCATCCGAAAGTCTGGAAAAAATTTCTGGAACCCGAAATTTTGGACAAAAAGGCTCCGAAATTTCGGAGCCGGAATTTGAAGTTTCTCTACAGTACAATAAGAGTTTTTATATCATTTCGCAACAAAATTATAAATATTTCTTCTTCTTTTGCCCATCCTGCTGGCGTGGATGGATGTGGGGATCGGCATTCCGAGAATAGCAAAAACGGGGAACAGAGACGGGTATGAAAATCCCGGCAATCCCACCCAAGAGCCGTCCACCCGCTCTCCCCCCCTCCACCCGTTCCAATCCTACAGTTACAGTACACGTCACCGCGACTCCAACCAAATACATCAGTGTCGGACTCGAGCAAAAAACTGCGCCACGCAGACTAAGCAAACCGCTGTAGAAGCCGAGAATCCACAAAATGCTCAAATCGGTGATGCCGATGTAGAAGAGCAGTTTGTAGCAAGAGTTGTCGTGAAAATGCTTCCAAATGGAGTACATGCACGGCACATACAGAGCCTAGTAATTTTTTTAGGCAAAAATTGTGAATTTTAATGATTTTGGGCTAAAATTCAATTATTTGTTTATTAAAAAGAGAGAAAATAGGATTAGAAGTGTATAAGAAAATTAAAAAATACATTGTCTCGTGTCGAGATTTTCTGGGGTTTTTGTGATCCCAATACAAACTCTTTGGTCAATTCTCGATCTCGGTTCATAGAAAATTTCTGCTCTCGAGCATCCCTTACTGCTGAAAAGTTTAAATAATGTGTTGATTACTCACATAATAAATAGCGCAAAGTACGCATTTGACAATTCCGCCGGCCACAAATTGCCGTCGCTCCAATGGGACGGAGTCAATGCGCAGCGCCGTGCAATTGTAAAGCCGTTCATATTCGGCATGGCGAAAGAGGAACAACTCCATCAGTGAACTGTAACCTTAGATAACTCAGAATTTGGCCTAAAAAATTAAATTTTCGGACGAACATTAATTGTAAGAGAATGGAAATCCCTTGGTACTTTTCTTTTTGGGGCCACACTTATCAAAGTTTTAAAAATTTATCTTTTCGAATGTGAGTTTTGGTTGAACCCGGTAATATTACGGTGTATTGGTCAAACTACTGTAAATGAACATTTACTGTCTAAACAAAAAAGAAAGTGCGGCCCCATAATGGAAAAGTGCAATTCTTGAAAAGAAAAGTTCACAAAAATTAAATTCTACCGGAAATTATGCGTCAGTGGAAAATGAGGTTGACAAACTTTGATATACTAATGGCAACATCATTTTGTTTATCTTACTTTTGGCTGGTAATTAATGAAAATATTTACCATATTTGTCCGATTTGTACAAATTAATGAGGGCTAAATCTTTTCTTATTACGAAGGCTTAACACATTAAAATAAAAGTGCTAACATTAATTGCCAGGCTAGTTAAAATGATTTTAATTTCAGTGAGAACCAACAACTTTAGTCGATATAGTTGAACATGTGCAATAGAATTATAAAGCAAAAAACCCGGAAATCAGATTAAAGTCTCGATGAAAATTTGTGCCTTAGAAGCTTCGGTGTTTTTCTATTTTGAGTGAACTATTTTAATTTTTAATAAACCAAAAAAGGGTGTTAAATTGCAAAAAGTACACGTCACACGCATAAAATGTTCATTTAAGTTAAATTTTCTAAAAAAATGCCCATTCTTTAATTATAAAATGGAACAAATGTTTTTTTTTTGTTCAATTAAATGCAACTTTTGTTGATTTTTGAAAATTTATAAATCCGTGTCCCAATGCGTTAAATTATCGAAGGCTTCATTTAGATGTATTGCTCATTTTTTATTTTTGTTAATAATTTTAACGGTAAAATTTTTTTTTCAGATATTAATGTGAAAAGACGAAAAGGATATCTTTTAAAAATGTCAATTTTAATTTACGGTTATTAAAATGTCAGTCGTAATCTTTTCGTCTGTGCAAATTATATAGAATATATGGTAAAGTAAATAAATAACAAAATTAAATGCAACGAAAAACTGAGCTGCTTACGTAATTAATTATAGATGTAGCTTAGAAGATAACCAAAAGAAAGCGAATTGAGATAATAATAATAATTTGTAAATGAATTTCAATTACGCATTGAGATGTTATTTTAAATTCACCTTTTAGTTAGTTCATAATAATTTGTAATGAGTTTCAATTACGCAATGAGATGTTAATTTAAATTCACTTTTTAATTCACAATAATTTGTAATGAATTTCAATTGTAATGAATTTCAATTACGCAATGAGATGCTAATTTAAATTCACTTTTTAATTCACAATAATTTGTAATGAATTTCAATTACGCAATGAGATGCTAATTTAAATTCACTTTTTAGTTCCAAAAATAAATTAATTAATGGAAAAGTGATGGCATAACAAATGATGGCATTGGCACGACTACGGCATCAACCAAAGCGCAACTAACAGAAGCAGCGCAAATGGCATTGACATTCTTTTTTTATATTAATTTAATTTATCAAGCAAACCAAAGGCACATTAGTGCTCTTACATAATTTATAATTTATTCATAAAGCAAAAAAAAGTCATCAGAAGGGCAAAAACCACTTACTCTGACGACTATCAGATAAATGTGTCGTAGAGTAAGTGATAAAATAAAATATATGAATGATCACAAGAATTTAAAAAGACAAAAATATGTGAAAATAAATAAAAAATAATTTGAGGTCAAAGTCAAAAGGGGTCGGAACATAATAATGTGCCAAATCACTTATGATTTTATTTCTGTTCTAGCTTTTCCGGTTTTATTACCCTAGTGAAGTTTTAAGTTTTGTTTTAAATTGATTTAAAGAGTTTGTTTTTATTAATTCTTTATCGAGTTGATTCCACAATTTAGTTACCCTCCCAGCAAAGGGAATGAATTTTTTGCCTAGTTTATATTTTGTGTTAAATCTGTAGAAGGGGATGTTAAAGCGTGTCGATGGATTAAAAATAGAAAATAGTTTCAGATCTGTTCGGCCATAAACAATTTTATGCGCCATGAACAGATCAAACAGCTTTCGCCTATTCTCAAGTGTTGGCAGTTGCAGGTATTCTAATCGATTTTGGTATGGAATTGGTGGAAGGCTGCATTTAAAAAATACCCTTTTGGTGAAATATTTTTGACACTTTTCGATTTTTTTAATATTTTTTTGAAGAGACGGATTCCAAACCTCCGGAGCGTATTCCAATAAAGGCCTAATATAAGTTTTATATAACGTAATCCAAATCTTAGACGATTTGGATTTAATTATTCTAAACAAGGAACGCATACGTAAATACGCATTCCTTGTTATTTGGTTTACATGATCAGAAAAATGTAATTTATTATCAATGTTTACTCCTAAATCCCTAATTGTATCCACTGCATTAATTGTATTTCCATCAAATTTATATGTTTCTTTTGGGTTTTTTGAACCCAAATATAATATAAAAGTTTTTTGAATTGAAACTTTTATTTGCCATTTATTTGCCCATTCGAATAAATCATGCAAAGCTTTATGCATAATTTCTAAGTCGGATCTTGCTTTATAGCATATATACATTTTAACATCATCAGCATATAATTTTATTTTCACTCCTGATGGCAAAACATCAGGAAGATCGTTAATATAAATCAAAAATAATAAAGGGCCCAGGACTGAGCCCTGGGGGACGCCAGAGGTAACTTTTTTACTTGAGGATAAAGAATCCCCAATTTTAACTCGAAAAGTCCTATTACTCAAAAAGCACTTTATCCACATTAAAAGTTTGCCCTTTATACCAATTTTTTCCAATTTGTATAAAAGTAAATTATGGGGCACTGAGTCAAATGCTTTTTGAAAATCAATGTAAATACAGTCAACATTTTTTCCATTTATAATTGCCTCGTACCAATCCTCCACAACTGTTATTAGTTGACTCGTTGTAGACCTATTTCTAACAAAACCAAATTGAAATTCCGAAATTTTTTTGTTTTTTAGTAGAAAATTGTAAATATTTTGGCTAAGAATTCTTTCCATAACCCTGCAAAGTGAGCAGGTTAGAGAAATAGGCCTATAATTTTCAGGATTAAATTTATCCCCTTTTTTGAAAAGAGGAAAAACTATTGATTCCTTCCAAATATCTGGAAGAGAACCAGAATCTAAAGAAATCCTGAATAGGTCAGTAATAACAGTTACCAATGAAGAATGGCAGTTTTTCAATATTTTATAGCTAATATTATCCGGGGAGGTCCCGTTTTTATTCGGGAGTTTTTTCAAGAGTTTTTGTGTCTCGATGATGTTAAAGTCTATATCTGATATAAAGCATTGATTAGCACAAGTTTTACCCAGGCTATAACAGCCTGGGTCATCTTCAGAATTATTAAACGAATTTACAAATAAATTGGCAAATAATTCACATTTTTCTGCACCATCATGATAGCATTTGTTTTCAAAAACTAAATTAGGTATTTCAAAGGGATTAACATCGTTTTTGTATGTATTTAAAAATGGAATTTCTTCCCTTTGAAATAGCCTTTTTTTCAATTTGAGAATGAAATTTATTTGTTTGTATTTTTATGTGTAAGCTAATGCTATCATAAAGTGGCTTTTTCGTTCGGTCAGTCTTACATTGCCTATATAGTTTGGCTTTCTCTTTGATGGAGGCCAATAAATGCGCTGGATATTTAGGGGTCATATCTTTTTTGTTAATTCTTTTCATTGGAATACACTCGTTTAAGGTTTCTAAAAAATTTACAGGTGAGATGATAAATAGTGTAAAATATGGCACAGAATATTCCTACTCAGAACAAATTGCTTTTGGCAAACCTCTGCTGAATTCCTTTGCCTTATTAATAGGGATAGTAATTTAAGTCAAATGACTTTTTGCTGACTATAAATGACCTTGTAATGGTATGAAGCTTCTAAATGCATTTTTTGTGACTTTTTTATATTTTTGGGATTTTCATGACTTTTTTTAGTGACTTTTTTTCACCTTTTAAGGCAAAATGACAGTGAAAAAGTTAGAACCAAAAAAAACTCTGGCGCTAACGACTCCGACCGCCATTTTTATGTATAAATGTAAGCAAAAAACACCCAAATTTTCTAATGTATGAAGAATGTTGATTCTTCAGTTTGTGATTCCGACTTTTGGGGACAAAACGACATTTGGGGATTTCAATGAAAAAAACAAAAAATATTATAAAAAATTAAGTATTTAAGTATTCAGCTTCAAATTCGACAGAATTGGATCTGCTCCATTTTGGAAAAATAAAAATATTTTTAAATTTAATATGTTTTCGGTTACAAACGCGAGGAAAATATTATTATTTAAATATTTTTTGCTCATATTGTATGTTGAACCGGATTTTTATGTGCTAAAAACCATGAAATATGTAATAAATAGGGCTGGGATTTTTATGTAAGAAAAATCGGGAAATATCTAAATAAAATATATATAAAAAATGCTAAAATATGTATGTAAATAAAAATTTTTAAATGGTTATTTTTTGATAAAAATTCTTCGTAAAAAGTGAAACAGAGGAATAAAATGCCATAAAAATGACCAAAATAGGCTTAGAATCACATTTTAGTATTTCAAAAATTAATTTTTGAAAAATATGTATTTACATAAAATTAGCAGCCCTAGTCATCGGCATAATTCATCCAAATCTTTCCCTCCACTACTTAATTTGGCAAAATGTTTTCATGGCGCCAAATAATATTTTCAAAACATGAATTTAAACAGTCAACCAAATTCCATGGCATCACTGGTCCGGATTCCGAATTTAAATTTTGTATTTTAAATTTTTAAGTGGATTTAATTGAATTTTCAATGGCACCGCCCGTCGAAAAAAAGAAAAAGTTTTCCTCCGCCGATCATTGCTTAATTACATCTGCAACAATTGGAGAAAATCAGCAGCAATCGTTGGGTTCATTTGAGACAGCATTTGGAGGACGGCAAACTGTTCGATTGGCCAACAAAATGAAAAATCGAATTTTGAGGAAAATGTGAGACAAACAATGGCATTGAGTAATCTTTAAGAATTTACATAGTATAACGGGTAAACACATAAAGGTCGAAAAGTAAAAAACATTGCTTTTCTATGGGCATAAAGACCGGCAAAACCCGTGCGGATTTTGCGGGATTCCAGCCCGCAATCCCGTCTTTTTAGAAATTGTGGGATTTACGGGGATTAATCCCGCGTGATCACATCCCTAAAAAAATTGTGAGTTACAATACCGCAATTTAAGTCCCGATCTCTACGCAGGCCTGAGGGCTCCCTCGCCTCCTCCTATACGTTTTGCCAATGACCCCTTTTAAGATAGTTTAAAAATTAATAAAGTGAATTTTGACCTTGCTAAAGCCTCTCACATCTGATGAGAGGCCCTGCTGGATTAATTATATTTTCGCGCATTTCAGTTGGATTTGTAGCGATGTTTGCATGGACACTCTGCCCTTTTTTGACCATGCCGAACTCGGCCTCAAATTGGCACTGATTTCGCCACGTTTCGATGTTTTAGTGGACGCGCATTTCGATGGCAAAAGCGAATTGAAAAGTTGGAGACCAATTGAAATTCAAAAAGACGAAAATGCTCAAAAACCTATAATATTTATACGAATTGATAGCGACGTTTTGAAATTTCCGTTGCCCGACCGTCCGCTGCCCAACAAATTTCGCTTTGTGTACTTCAAATTCAGTAATTCAAGGCATATTAATTAGAGAACGGACCGGGCCCGGCGATTTTTGGGAAAACCCGGGTTTTGAGAGGCCGGGCCTGGAACCCGGTTACTTCTGAAAATATCAGCCCGGCCCGGCAGATTTAGCAAATCCGCTCTCTATTATTAACTGATAAAGCATCATCCGCTTTTCAGGTACATTGACCATTTATGTTATCGAATTTCTCCGCTCCAACAAGCAAATTTGGGACAAAAGGGCCACCAATTTCCTCTCTTTATATTTGTTTCCGGATTTACCCAAAAATTGTGCCAACCCAATTTGGGATGTTTTTGTCCACTAAATTTGGCCCATTTTTGCGCCAAACATCCACTGCTTGGCTTTTCGAAATGGTGTTAAAGCGCCAGCAATTTTTTGCCCGAAGTGCTTGGCGATTTGAATGGGCCAAATGCAACTTGTTCGGCTGGCCAAGCTTTTTCCCAATGGTTGCACACGCCGAGCAAAGATGGCCAAAACCCAAGCGATTGCATTGCTTTGCTCATAATGGTTCAACAATACATGAATGGATCATCAATTACAAGAAGGTCGGTCCTTTGTCTTTTTGGAGCGGTATCCCCCCATCAAAAAAATTACAAATTCAATTTCTCAAAAAAAATATGAGAAAAATTTTCTAGCGATAGTTTTTTTTTGATTTCGGCAGGGGAGGTGTTTTGCAAATCAAGGAACACTTATACAGTTTACCTAACAGATTGCACACAATTTTAGATGCTCATAAATGTACTCCATTTTACATGATTGTGTTTTAAAAATAAGTTTCAAGGAACGGAATTTGTTTAAAAACGGATGCCGCCTTATTTGTGATCACTGACTGATCAGCGATCTCGAAACCCCCTTAAAGCTTATTTTCATTAGTTTTTAAAACATAATTTTTTTTTTTATTAAAATGTATGTAAAATCAGTCAGGTAAACTGTACTGCTGATACCCAAATCAGCATCTCAAAAAAAAAAAAAATCAGCTTTGACCTCTTGAAATCAGCAAAACACTGAGAAATCTCACAGAGTTGGGAGAGCCCTCTGATTTATGCTGCTGTTCGAGAGTCTCGGTCTTGACTCGAGAAAAGTCTCGGGTTTTTCGGTCTCGAACAGCACTACTGGTTTAGGCATTTCTCAGTGCCACCATTTCTTCTTCTTCTGCTAGCTACACAATGCGATTTCAATTTGTGCAAGAATCAACAACTCCAATTGTGCCATTTGAATTGGTGAACGAACGAACCAATGAAAAGCTGACATTGGTGATAGAACCAAAAGAATATGCCGGGAGCAACCAATGGATAGAAATGAAACGGTGCCCAATTGGCGAGACGGCGACGGTTCAACAGCAGCAGAGCTATACAAATGTGTACCATATAAAAAATGTCTTCATTGATTTGAATGATGATTATGACAAAGATTGCATTGGGTGAGCAGTGAATGGCATTTTGCCAATGGCAAATTTGTCATTGTTAGATGCTCATTGTATTCAAATTTTGCATATAAAACAGGCCATTGACTCCGCCAGTGGAAGAAGCGGATCAAAGCAACGCAGAGGGAGGGCCGATTGAGTCCGGAGCCAAGCAATCAATGAAAAAGTGAATTAAAATTGAAATGTTTCAAGAAGTATCATTAATTTTTGCTAATTGATTTGATGCGATTTTTGTTTTGAAGAGCTTTCATTAACCTAAAGGGACTTTCCTCAGAATTTTTAAAGCCTTCTAAGATGAGGTCAAGCCTAAGCCTAGGCTTAGGTTCGTTTACTTAGGCTAGCTTAGGCCTCAGCCTTGGAAAATGCTAACGTTTAAGAAAATTGAAAATAAAATGATCATCAATTTATTATTCACATTTTTTTGTCTATTGCCTAAACAATGAGAATTTGTTTGTTTCATTAACTTCAATTGGATTTATAAAATGCATTCGAACCTTTAGCAGTTTCAATATTCAATTAATTATATTTACATTTTCATCTCTGTTCTATTCAAATTTTGTGCTTACGTTAAATTTACATTCAAATAACCTCACAAAGGAGAGGTACCCAAGTGACGGTGGGACACTTACAGGGTATGTAGATTATCCGCCTTTTGTATTATAAAATTTTTTTTATTTTGCTAAATGAAGCTTCTGGCCGAGATATGAAGCTTTTCGTTTTTGCATTAATAATTTGCTCATAATATTTTTTTCATTTTTATTCTACATTAATTTTGACACGTGATAGTTTTGGTAGAAATGAGTGAAGCAAAGGAATTTGTCACACCATGCACATCTGATCATTATAAATTCCGAACAAAAAGTGATTTGACAGTGTTCAGGAAAATTTGTTGGGAATAAATATTTAACGGGATGATAAAAGTTGGAAAATTCATCATTTTGTGATTCAATGTACCCCCCCCCCACCCCTTATGCCAAGAATATCGACGGAATGACCGAAATTTTGGAGCACAAAGTTGGAAATGGGTTAAAAAAAAACTATCCAATCGAAAAAAGTTATGGTCATACCTAAAACTCTGCAAATGGTCCTAAACATCTGATTTTATATAGAATAATTCTGCATGGATATGAGTTGGGCATAGATTTGTTTGTATTTAGGCATTTCTCTGTGCCACAAATTGTGCTCGCTACACAATTACATTGGACACGTCGGCGCCAATTGAGCCATTTGAATTGGTGAACGAACAAACCAAGGAGAAGCTGACATTAAAGCAAGTGTCCGAGAACGTAGTTTATTTTCAATGGAGAATAAAGCGACGCCCAATTATTGGGCGGACGGCGGCGGTCCAACGAAAAGCCAAAAATTCGACATACGATTTGAACACTGTCATCATTGCTTTGCACGGCATTTATGGCGCTAATTGCATAGGGTAAGAAGCACTGAGCAGCGGCATTTGCTATTTTTCGTGTTCGTCGAATTGAAAATATGTGCGGGCAGAAAAATCCCGCGGATCGCGCATTGCGGAGACCGGGATTTAACCCGGGAAATCTCGTCCGGGCCGGGCTATCCCGCAAACCCGGTTTTCAAGCATCTGAACTCAGTAATTTAGGCCATTGTCTCCACCGACAGAAACGTGCCAAAGCAACGAAAATGGCATTGATGATGAATCACGGGCGCCGCCTTTTTAAAGTTTTTTGGTCATTACTTTTTTGAAACTTAACCAAATTTTTCACAATTTTGCAAGTCAAATAGAGAACAGTTAGGGCGGTTGAATGATGCCAAGATTGTTGGATTTGGTTGACTAAGAAATAAGTTATAGCCAAAATCCCGCTGGGGCCCAAACGTGCCGGGGCCCAACTGAGGTAAACCGCAGGGCGCGTATTCTGCACAAAGAACCAATTTAGATGAATTACGTAATGCGAAAGTCGTTAAAGTGAATGCTCTTGGGCAGCGGACGGTCCGGCAATGGAAATTGCTCAGAATTGGCATAATTGGCGCTGGCAAACACACAAATATTTGGTTCTTCCGCGCCAATGTCTTTTTGGATTTTGACTATCCTTCGAATTATAAATTTTGTTGTGCCGCCATTGAAATGTGTGTCCACTAAAGCATCGAAACGTGGCGAAATCAGTGCCAATTTGAGGCCGAGTTGGGCATGGCCAAAAAAGGGGAGAATGTCCATCAAAACATCGCTACAAATCCAACTGAAATGCGGAGAAAAAAAATTAATTGGCCACAGGGAAGCAGCTTCTTCTGGTGGTCATCAAAATCTGAATTCGGCTTTAAGGGGACAAAAATTTGTAAATGATTTTCGACCCTTACTCTATTTTAAGTGCCCTGAAGCACGAGGTTCCTACTTTTTACAAAAAATTTTAGAAATCGGAATTCCGAAGTACAAAATTTACGCGCCAATCCTAAAATTCATTTTATTATCATTTCACTGACATTTTCCTCTTAAAAATTCGATTTTCCATTTTATTTCGTATAATATTAACAAATTATGGCGATCATAAGAAAATTAGGGTTCGGGCTTCGAATTGGATCAAAACAAATGCCTAAATCGGATTTTCCCGACCCCAAAGAATGCCTAAAAGAAGTTTATTCTTAGAAACAATATTTTTTGAAGTGGACGCAGATAATTGACAAGTACCTTTTTTGGTTTGTCAGCGCGCAAAAAAAAATATATTATTTTGTATCAGCCCTAATTAAGCAGGTAAAATCCTAATTGACTTTGATTTTTCGATTTTCTCGCAGTTAAAAAAGTTTCTAACGTAATTATTCTGCTCTTTGTGACATTATTCGGATCATCGACAAATTGTGCCAATTGCCCCACAAAATGAATCGCCGATGGTAATAAAAATTACAAATTTTTCATTTACCCTAAATTCATTTTCCGCGCATTTCAGTTGGATTTGCAATGATGTTTGGATGGATATTCTCCCATCTTTTGACCATGCTCAACTTGGACTCAAAATGGCACTGCTTTCGCCACGTTTTGATGCCTTGGTGGACAAACATTTCAATGGCAAAAGCGAATTGCCAATTTGGAGACCAATCACAATTTGCAAAGACTCTGTTGCATTAGTGCCGAACTTAGCTGTGCTTATCGACCAAGGCAATTCAGACAATTTCGTGCCATTTCCATTGCCCGACCATTCGCTGCCCAACAAAATTCGCTTTGAGCTAGAGATGCGCCGTGACTGAAAAAACCCGTGAACCGTGAAACGTGACCGTGAATTGACCCCGTGAAACGTGACCGTGACCGTGAATTGGTACCGTGAATCGTGACCGTGACCGTGATCCAAAAAACCCGTGAAATTCCCGGTTTTCGTGACCGTGACCGTGAATTTTTTTTAGTTAAATTTTTCCCCGTCGGCGAATTTTTTGTTTTTACACTGTCTTTTTTGTGGTAAAATTTCCAAAAAATGTTGGAAACAGGGTATCCAGCAGGGACGGCGAATTTTTAAAAATTTGATTGCAATTTGTTAACAGATTTTTTCGTAAAAAGAGCCAAAAATGAGAACCATAAAAAATTGGTCTCGAGTCTCGGGGTCAAGTCTCGGTCTCGAGCCTCGAAAAATTTTCGGTCTCAAACAGCACTACCATTGGCACGCGCGGAGCGCCCATAATTTGCATATTTCTTGTCGCGATTGCCCTTCGCGAAAATCAAATAATTTGATTTTGCAATTGTGCACAAATTGTGCAAAATTGAATTGGCCCCAAAAACCAAAAACCAAATTAAACAATTTTCAAATTTGGGGCCAATGTTCGATTGAGTGACATTTCTCCCCCAATCCTTATCAGCGGCTGTCACTCCCCCCAGCAATTTTCCGTTCCTCCCGCCTTATCAGCTTCAACTCGTCCATTCTCTCCCCACTTTTTGGCCAATATAAATAAGTGCTCAACACCAGCACTTCATCAACACACCAATCATCAGCAGCACACCAAAGTGCTGCTTCAGCCCCCTCTCTCTCTCTCTCTCTCTCTCTCTCTTCCTCTCGCCCCCCACAATTGTCCCACAAGCGCCCCGCTCCCCAATCAATCACCATCACGGCGCCCCCCAAGCCATTCCATGCATTGATTGAGCCCCCTCACACATTTCCGTTGTTGTACTGCTCCAACTCCTTGCTCTCCCAATTTCCCCCATTTTGACCAATTTCAATGCGATCTTTTTGTGATGGGCTAATAGGGCCAAATTGTTCACATTTTCCACTTTGTGGCCCATTTGGCCGATTTTTCCCCCCTCAATTGTCCTCCCCCATTGCTCACAATTTCAATGGTTTAATTACCCAAGTTTGAGATAAAATTTGGTGGTAATTTTCTGTGCTTTTTGCGGCCCAATCCGACCGTAGTCCCGTCTCGATCGCCCCAGCCCCTTTGTGCTCTCCCCCCAACTTGTCGAAAGTCCTGCACCCAAGTGCAGGCATTGTCGGACTCCACCGCGCCCACACCCGCACACAACAGGAGTTCGGACAGTGGCGACCCTGGCAGGGACGACCCTGCAACGACAAACAGCAACAGTGCGCGACAAGCCGCGGCGGTGCACTCAACGGAAAAGGTGTGGTGAATTTGGAAAAATTCACAAGTGTTCCAAGTTTTCGCTCTCCGTGGCAAAACTTGGACACAACAAGGAGGGGGGAAGCAAAAGTGGGAGTTCGGGGAAATACTGATCGGTCTCCGTGCCATCAGTATTTCCTAGGTCAAATTACTGCTCGGTCTCCGTGCCAGCAGTAATTGGTCAAATTACTGGTCGGTCTCCGTGCCGCCAGTAATCGGTAATATTACTGATCGGTCTCCGTGCCATCAGTAATAGGGGCAATTACTGGTCGGTCTCCGTGCCGCCAGTAATCAAGCAAAGTACTGCTCGCTCTCCGTGGCAGCAGTACCGGTCCTTGCCAAGCAAAGGAAGGACAGTTGGTGTGAACTGCTCGCTCTCCGTGGCAGCAGTTACTCCAACCCGACGCGGACAAGTCAAACGGTCGGAACAACACAAGTGTACTGCTTGATCTCCGTGTCAGCAGTACAACAAGAGCAGCCAATCAACAAGCAAAGCAACAAAGCAAGCAACAAGCCAAGCAAGCACAGCAAGCACAAGCACAAGCACAGCAAGCAGTCAATAGCAACAAGCACAGCAAGCAGTTCAGCAAACAACAAGTACAGCAACAGCAACAGAGCAAACAATGGCCGCACCAATTCAACAGAAACTCAGCGCTGCTCTCAAAGTTCTCTCCCGCAGCCGAACTGCGGCGGAACTGCACATCCAAGCCGATCAAGCGGCATCAAACCTCGAAAACGCATTCAATTTCGAGGCTCAACTGGAGAAGGTCCAAAAGGAAGCAAAAACAATGGACATCTTCCTCGACGACGTACGAGAATCGCTCACAGCATGGGCGGATTTACTGCGCAAACTGCCTGCAACGGAACGCGATCCAGCAGAAGCAGACTTCAACAAGTTCGAGAAAAAGGAGCGAACAACCGACAAAGTCGACGAAGCAGCACTGAAGCTGCGCGACTTGCGCGACCTGATCAGCACACTCACAGTTCAATCCCGACTCTACCGCAGCAAGGCGGACAAAGAAGAGCGGGACGCTCAAGCAGCTCATGCAAACGCAATGCAACACACCGCGCAGCAACAACCAAACAAGACGCCGTCCTTCACTCCTCCGTTCTACCAATTCCAGCCAATCCAGCTGGACAAGTTCTTTGGCAACAAACGCAAATGGCCGGAGTTCTACGAATCGTTCAAATCAGCAATCGGCACACACGCACTCAGCAAAGCGGAGAAGTTCAATCTCCTGCGCAACCTGCTCGGAGGAGAGGCCCGTGAACTCGTGGCCGGCTTTCGATTGGAAGACAACAATTACGACACGGCCCTCCAATTGCTGAAGGACACATACGGCGCACCGGACGAACACATCAGGGCACTTCACTTCGAATTGGCAAACCTCAAGCCCTGCAAGAACCTGCGCGACACCAAAGAATTCCTCCTGCAACTCGAACGACTCACACGCGAACTCAACAACTCAGGAGAAGACATCGAAGGTCCGCCAACCTTCCTCATGCTTGAAAAGAAGCTCACTCCCGGATTTCTGCGCACAATCCTCACAAAAAAGGGAGAAGACCCGGCACGCTGGAACACGACAAAGTTCCGAGACGTACTCAACGAAGCGGTTCGAAAAGAAACCCAAATCCAAGAAGTCATGGGCGAGTACGGACACTCGCAGCAACAACGGCCGCAACCACAAAGGCCCAATTTCTCGGCATCGAAATTCCGAGACCGCGCACCAATCGCGCAGCAAAGGGAACGCACATTCATCACCTCAGCAGTGGATGACAATCACAAAAGGCTGATCAACAGACAGCCTCAACACAGGCCACAGCAACAAAGGCCTCGCGCACCACAACCGCAACAAAGAAACCTGCGCACTTTCAACAATCAAAGGCAATTTCCAACTCAATATGCCAATGCGAGCAACAATCAACGGCAATTTCCAACTCAACGTGCCAATGCGACCAACAATCAAAGGCAATTTCCAACTCAACATGCCAATGCGACATTCAATCAACGCAAGCCTCCAAGTCCATGCATCTTCTGTGACAACGATCACTGGAATGAAGAATGCCGGAAATACAGCACAATTCAACAGCGAAGAGAAGTGCTGCGCACAAAGGCATTATGCTTCAAATGCCTCAAAAGCAATCATCAAGCAAGTAATTGCCCACAACCGAAAAGATGCTTCAAATGCAAACAACCTCATCCAACGGCATTATGTTATGCGGACGAAAAGCCACCGAACCAAATCACAGCAGCAATGTTTGGGCAAACACAACAAAATGTGCCAATCACAACTCAAGCCGAAAGCAACGAACCAACGGCATCGACATCGCAAATGTGCAATGCCGTAAAAGGAAGCGACACTCGCGCACTCCTCATGACCGCAACTTCAACGGTCTTCAATCCAGCACAGCCGCATCTCAGCATGACTGCGGCAATTTTCATCGATCCAGGCAGCCATCGATCATTCATTTCGGCAAAGGCAGCACAGCTACTGGATCTCCCGGTGGTCCACACCGAAGAATGCCACTTGACCAGCTTCGGAGAGCGCGAACCGAAGAGATACATCAGCGACCTGGTCAAGCTCGGATTTCTCTGCACGAGCGGGGAAAAACTCATCTTCAACCTCAACGCCATGAAATTCTTGGTCAACGACATGCCAATGATTCAACTGTCAGAGCTGGACAAGACAGAGTTGAGGCAACAAAAGCTCAATCCTCCGCATGAGCAACGCCAACCTGACATCATGCTCGGAATTGATGTCTGGCACGAACTGCAGGTTCAACCAATCGAGAAGCTACCAAGCGGCTTCACACTTTGCCGATCCAAAATCGGCAAAATCCTCAGCGGATCAGGACGCATCGAAATGCACCAAGCATCAAACGTCACATTTGTCCTGTCAGTCCACGGCACTGAACAAGAAGAAGCCAATCAATCCGTCACGTTCGAATCAACCAAAGAAGTAACGGAAGTCTTCACATCCGAAGATGATTTCAAAAAGGATGAGCAACTCAACAATTTCTTCGGATTAAATCTGATCGGCATGGACGACACATCAACACCAATCGATCAGGATCATGTAATGATCCACTTCAAAAAGAACCTCACGTTCGTCAACAACCGATACCAAGTCGCCTTACCCTGGAACGACAGAGTCGATGCTCTTCCAAGCAACATCCATCAAGCCAAAGCTAGGCTCATCTCATTGATCAAAAGACTGCGCAGCCTCAACCTGATTGACAAATATCAGGCAATTTTGGACGAGCAAGTTCAAAACTCAGTCATCGAATACATCGGCCCACCCGAGTCTCCATCAAGTGCATGGCCTGTGCACTTTCTGCCACACAGAGCAGTCATCAGAGCGGATAAAGCAACAACCAAAATCCGAATCGTCATGGATGCGTCAGCAAAGCCAAAAAATTGTCCATCAGCACCATCCTTGAACGACTGCTTATACACCGGACCACAACTGCTAAAGGATCTCACTGGAATCCTCCTGCGCTTCCGACAAATGGAACATGTGATCCTGGCAGACATCGAAAAGGCATTTCTGCAACTTGGCATCCGACACGCGGACAGAGATGCCTGCAGATTCATTTGGCTCAACAACCCCGAGACAGCAGAGCTCAATCCAATCGACCACTCCGAATTGCGCATCTACCGATTCTGCCGTGTCAGTTTCGGCCTGACGGTGTCTCCATTCCTGCTCAATGCCACCATACGGGAGCACCTCGCGCTATTCGACTCCGACCTAGCGAGGCGGATCGAAGAGAATCTGTACGTCGACAACATCATGTTCGACGCCAAGCCAACAGAAAAGCTTCAAGATTTGGTGACGCAAGCCAAAACAATCTTCGAAGCAGCGGGCATGAAACTCCGAGAATTCTACGGAAGCAACATCGAAGAACTGAGAAAGCTGCAACCGGACGACTTGGCAAAGGACCTCGAAGACAACAAAGTGCTCGGCATTCGTTGGAAACCAAAGCACAATCGGCTCATCTTCAAGCTGCCGATCTTCGAAGGCAACATCACAAAGCGGACAATTCTGTCGCAAATTGCCAAAGTCTACGACCCGCTCGGACTCATGTCACCCGTCCTACTGCCAGCCAAGCTCATTCTTCAAGAAGTGCAAAACTTGAATCCAAAATGGGACGACGAGTTGCCAGCAAACATCAGCAAGGACTGGCTCAAATTGATGGCACAATGGCTCGACAGAGGAGAAGCCATCACAATCGAATTTCCACGGCACATCCAAGCCATCGACTCAGTGGAATTCCACTGCTTCTGCGACGCCAGCAAATACGGCATGGGAATTGCCGTGTACCAAAAAGCCAAAACAACGATCATGAAGGATGAATGCAACCTCATCTACGCAAAGAGCCTTGTCAAACCAATCAAAGTGGCCGCGCACGACGGCACCATTCCAAAGTTGGAACTTCAAGCACTGACTCTCGGAGTCAAGGCAGTCAAATTCATCCAAGCGCAAATCAAGTTCGCAGACCATCAAGTCATCATGTGGACCGACAGTCAATGCTCAGTCGAACGACTTCGAGACAACAAACGCCAAGATCGATTTGTCGCAAATCGGTTACAAAAAATACGGGAAGCCAACTTCCAAGTCCGACACGTCAGAACCGACTCAAACCCAGCGGATATGGCATCCAGAGGAACGGATCCTCAATGCCTTCGGACATCACTGCTTTGGCGCTTTGGCCCACTTTGGCTTTCGAAAGCCGACAAGTGGCCGGAATCAAACGTCATCTACCGACCCGGAGATGAAATCCAAGAAGTGGAAGAGCCACCAATCGTCGAAATGACAACAAATGTTCAAGTTGAGGAACAATTCAAACCATCAATCTGCTTCGAGCGACTCTCGAACTGGAACAGGCTGAAGGCCACCGCAGCATACGCCATGCGCTTCATCGCAAAGCTTCGCGCACTCAAAAATGGCACAATCAAAGGCGAACACCACAACAATGGAACATTGACGGTGGCACAACTGCAACAGGCAGAAAAATGGATTTTGAGAGAAGCGCAGCGGCTTCATCCACCATCCAACGATCAAATCCGAGAATTGCAACTTTTCCAACAAGAAAGAATTTGGAGATGCGGCGGACGACTCGAGGAAGCACCGGATCTGCCATACAACAGCAAACACCCAATCTTTCTGCCACCGCAAGCATGGATCACCAAGCTCATCATCCGGCATTACGACAAACAGCTCAAACACTGTGGTCCAAGAATACTCCTTTCAACGTTGCGAGAGAAGTTCTGGATACCACGCGGACGCAGAGTGATCATGCAATTGCTGACATCACCTCAGCACGGATGTCTCGAATGCCGACGTGAACGGGTCAAGCCATACGAATATCCCGAGGCACCAGATCTGCCGAAGGACAGAGTCAGCGAAGCACGACCATTCGACAAAACGGGAGTGGACTATTTTGGTCCACTTAAAGTCAAACAAGGCAATGAAGTGGTGAAAATCTACGTCGCTCTCTTCACCTGCTTATCCATTCGCGCAATTCATTTGGAAGTTGCCGAAGACTACTCAGCGGAAGCATTCCTCCGAGCCTTTCGGAGATTCACTGCCAGGAGAGGCATACCATCACTCATCATGTCCGACCAAGGCACCAACTTCGTGGCAGGAGCAAAAGTCATCAAAGAAAAATGGACTGATACATTAATGCCGGAGGAACTACAGCAACAAATGGCCCACAGCGGAATCAGTTGGGTCTTCAACACAGCCTATGCCCCTTGGAGAGGCGGCATTTGGGAAAGATTGGTCGGCATCACCAAAAACGCATTACGACGAACAATTGGCAGACACCTCCTCACATTGGACGAGTTCGGCACAATGCTCTGCGAGATCGAATCAATCATCAACAACCGGCCGCTCACATTCGAATCGGATCAAGCACCAATCAAAGTGCTGCGCCCAATCAACTTCCTGATACCATACAACAAGGCAGTGAACAACTTCCCAATCATCGATGACGACACAAACGACCCAACGTACGAACCAAATCCGACAAATCGAGACAAAATGGTGGCAACACTGCGCCACGTCAATGCTCGGCTGAACAAATTCTGGGAAGTGTGGAGACAAGACTACCTTCTTTCGCTGCGCGAACGCGACAATCAACAAAAGGGAACAACAGGACTACAAATCCCCAACGACGGCGACATTGTGATCGTTGAAGACGATCAAGTGCCAAGATCCTTGTGGAGTTTGGCAAGGATCGAGAAAGTCCTAATAGGAAAAGACGGAAGAGCGCGCAGTGCTTTGCTTAAAATCAATGGGAAATTAAGGGATAGGGCAATAAACCAATTGTACAATTTGGAATTGGACCCTGAGATTCCAGAGCAACCAATTCAAGCAGTCCACAGCTTCATCGCATCAGTCATGGACGACTCAGTTTCACTTGCCGGCAGCGACGACGAAAGCCAACAACCACGACCAAAGAAAAAGTTCAAAATTCCGAAACGACGCTCGGCATTGTTACGACCCATCGGTCAGCAACAAAGTCCATTGCAAGGACAACACAAACGCCGCAAGCAACTACAAGACTCAGGCTTGCGCAAGTTATTCCAAGCCATCGCGGACCAACAAGGAAGCAGCAAGGCCACCACGCAGGCCATCGAGGAAAGTCGAGAAGTGCAGAAGGCACCACGTCATGAGCAAATTGAGCACGAGCAACGAATGGTGAAGAAGAGTCAACAAGAAGCAAATCGACATCTTCAACCCGAAAAACAGCAGCGAAAAGAAATTCAAGAAGTGCCACAATCAACGACAGAAGAGCAGCAACGAGAAGCCGAACGTCAACAAATCGAAAGGCAACAAAACGACGAACAACGTGCCAACAATCAACAAACACGCAGCAAGGCATGGCAAGAATTGGCACGACAATTTGACTACGATCTGATGGATCAGCCGGATCCGACAGAGAAGCAACCGGAAGAAACGGATCAGCCAACGAAATCAAAGCAACAAGCAGCAAAGGACAAAGGGCTTGAACGACATCGCATCGGCAGAAAAAAGACAATCGACATGCAAGAGAAGCGACAGCGGCCAAGGGACGAATGGCCAGAGGAAAAAGAAACGCTGCTCAACTACGTTCAACGCATTTACGGATCAGAGAATTGGACGTCAGCATGGCAACGCGGACGTGTTCTCCGAGAACTCCACGAACTGGAGGACCAAGGACGATGGATGATCCATCACAAATCCGATGGCCTTCAACTCAGCGTTTCACGAATGTACGGAGGAAAACGACCATTCGCCGAGTTCCGCTTCGTGGAAGGCGGATACTACTCACACATGGTGCCTGAAGATGTGATCTTCCTCCAAGCCGTGCCAACTGAAGAACAACCGGAAATCATAACAATCGACGACACAACGGCACCGGCAACAAATACGGAACAAACGAAGCGCCCACCAAAACCGCAACGACCACAATCACCAAAACTCGAGGAATACCGCATGGCCGACTCCAAACCAAACACGCACAGCCAATTCAACCTGTTCGAGCCATGTGACAACACGCACACAACTTGTGCCAAAACAGCGACTTACGGTTCCACCGCAGGCAACCGATTTCAAATGGAAGAATTCCAAAACTTCCGTGCCAACAATTTCTTCGAGGCACTGCTCTTCAACTGGCTGACACGCAACATGAACTTGCCAGCGGAAGAGATTTGGGCGGCGCACGAAGGCTACATTCAAGCCGACACAACAGTGGAAGAAGTCGCGCAAATGTTCTACCAACAACAAGTTGCGGACAGCGGACGACAAATCGCACGAGACCAGCATTTGGCCGAGGTCATCAATGTCTGGCGCAACTCCTGCGACCGATTTGGCGAACTTTACAATCAACCGGCACACAAGCAAGTGAAGTTTCGGCCAATCACAACAGAAAGCGAACAACAAAGCGGCTACGGAGAATGGATCGAACGGCTCAACAATCGCACGGCGGAAATCTTCTCCAAAGCTCGGACCAAGGCACAACATCCAACATACCTGAACTACAACTGCACAACAATCTTGATCGGAGACAACGTTGCCGAAGTGTTCAAGCCACTCTTTTACGACGCCAAATGGTTCACACATTTCCCGGCGGACGAATTCCGACTCATCCCCGGACCGAAGGTCAAACACTTGATCTTCGCGTACCAAGCGACAGCCGACAACATGGCCGCGCAGATCGCACCAATGCTTCATCGATTCATGCGATCGGAGATCGAAACAACATTGATCCTCGCCAAGGACGACAGCAACCAATGGATCAGCAACAAAAAATATCTGATCGACGTCACCCGTGAACTGAAGGCCGGCTTCTTTGTTTTCAACCGAGAAATCGGAGAAGCACGACGAATCGCCAACCGGATCAAACAAACGATGCCGGAACCAATGGAGTTGGATCAAGAACCCGGGACGTCAACATCAACAAGTTCAGCCCGGCCCGGACCGTCAACAAGTCAACAAGTGATCAGCTCGCTAATGCTGATCAGCCTCCTTTGCCTTCTCTTCATCGGTTCGGCACAAGGACAACCAATCCGACAAAAACGAATTGCGGAAATCAAAGCATGGCACGGCGGCCACCTTTTCAACTTCCTCAACATCTTCACGGAACGTGAAAAAAGGACGGCAACAAAACACAGTCCATACGTCCAGCGATACATCGACAAAGTCCTCGCCCTTAATCGGAGTCTGAGCCAAACAACGACTCCACCGGCACCAACAAATCCGCCATGGACCACAACAACGACACAAATGACAACGACTACAAGTCCACCACGCACAACGGCGACCACAACCAAAACACGTTCAACAACTTGGTCGACCAAAGCGACCACACGGCCCAACGCCTGGACAACCACGACGACGCCAATGCCACGGACCATGGACTACCGAACAACTACAGCGTACAGATCACGTCCACAACAACGGCCACGCCCAGGAATCAAGTTGATCCGCTGGCCCAAAAGCCCAATCACCACAGAAGAAGGACGCGACGTCTTTTGGTGTTCAAGCCACGGCAGCACACTCTGGGAACTGAAGGGCCCAGAAAACTCACCATTCTGCCGACCACCACCCGCACTCACCGCGCAATGGACACCACTGACCATCACACTGTACACCAAGATCCATCGACCAGAACCAATCGCAACGGCATGGCACTGCTTCATCAAAACGACGACGGAAACTTATTACACAAACATCGTCGGCGATAAGTTCGTCGAAATCAACAAAGAATTTCCGTTGGTCTCCAAACGACTCTGCCAACGAATGGCACATCAGCAAGAATGCCCACTCGCCAAAACGGAAATGCACCACGACAACAACAATCACATTTGGGCAACAAACGACCAACTCCATGTGGATTTCCCTGGACCAATCACCGGACTCTTCAAAGGGAAACAAACCAGCTCGGCAACAAATTGCTTTGCGCAACCAGCAACCTTGTTCGTCAAATGGCACAGTCTCCAACTACTGTCGCCAATTCATCGCGCAGACCACTGCAATTATGCCTCCGAGTATTGCCAGCTGCAGGACAACAGTTCACTCATCTGGACTTCAGCATGCCCAAACGACAATTGCTTCATGTGCGACTTCCAAGAAGCCGAAGAAATCCAAGGAGAATTCACCAAGCTCAACGGTCAAACAACAGCATTTTGGATCTCGGACGACCGACAAAAGGCACTGACCTTCACTGAGACTCATGCAGTGCAAGCATGCGACGGGAGACAAATCGTCCTGTCGGAGCAGAACTTCGGCATTCCGAAAGAGCAATACGACATCATCATGAGCGACCACACAAGAGCGAGACGCAACGTGCAACCCGAGCAACTCGCATCGCAGCTTTCAGCTGCTCAACTTGCCACAACAATGGCACTCTCGCAACTCTACTTGAAGGAATGCCAGCGCAACGTGCGCGTCAGCAACCCAACTCTTCAG
Source organism: Heterodera schachtii (assembly GCA_023374025.1). Taxonomy (NCBI): domain Eukaryota; kingdom Metazoa; phylum Nematoda; class Chromadorea; order Rhabditida; family Heteroderidae; genus Heterodera; species Heterodera schachtii. The sequence goes on along the minus strand of SIJG01000099.1, from coordinate 188,268 downwards.
GCACGAAAACTCCTCAAGCGCGAAAATCTGCAAGCCCGATGGATCAGCGAAACAACAATCGAAGTGTTTCCCTGCGTTCCAATCTCCCTGTCCAACATCAGCTACCGGACAACGAAGGACTGCTACAAGTTCATCCCGGTCACAATCCATCTGCCAAACACAACACAGGACGCATTCCTCGACCCGGAGATGCGCATCCTCTCACTCATCTCAAAAATCGCAAGTTGCTCACAATTTCGCTACCATCATCTGCAAGTGCAACAAAAACCCAACTTGTGGGTGCGAATCGACTCAAAAAATGGAAACGTCCAACGATTGGCACAAACAGCCATCCACGAGCTCTACGAGACGATCCTCAACAAAACGGACAACGATTTGGATCTCCACCCACTGATCTTCCATCAGTGGCAGCTCGACAACGACACCGACTTTGCCAACTTTCCACACATCGACGAATTCGAAGACTCGGAAGACTTCAAAACCAAACTGGAACAACAAACGACACAACGAGCGGAAGCACTTGGAGCTTTACCCGGCGGAATCGAAGGATGGACCATCCGATGGCTCCAAGAACGGCTACAGGAAGCAATCCAATGGTGGATACGTCTCGCCTCGGCATATTCCACATTCCTACTTTGCCGCGACGTCATCCTACCCTGCTTAATCGCCTACTTCCTGAACCCCATTCGCATCACACTCATGACCCTGATTGGATTTCGACCAAAGAATCAGCCAACGCCTCAAATCCAACCACAATACGAGGACATGCCATTGAGGGAAATGCCAAGCACACCGATCCGGCGGAAACGACGTCAATTGCCCGAGCAATCGAATCCACCAATCCGACAGGACACGACGACAGCAATGGCCTCATTCCGAACGAGAGCAAGAGCCCACAGCGCAACGGAAGACACGCCCTTCGGACGCTTGCGACCGATGAAACTGGCGGACGACTGAAGGGCCCAAAAGAAACAAGAAGGAAGAGAGAAGAAAGAAAGAAGAACGGACGAGCCTTTCCTTGTCGCCTCGGGAGTGTCGCGATTGCCCTTCGCGAAAATCAAATAATTTGATTTTGCAATTGTGCACAAATTGTGCAAAATTGAATTGGCCCCAAAAACCAAAAACCAAATTAAACAATTTTCAAATTTGGGGCCAATGTTCGATTGAGTGACATTCCTCCCCCAATCCTTATCATCGGCTGTCACTCCCCCCAGCAATTTTCCGTTCCTCCCGCCTTATCAGCTTCAACTCGCCCATTCTCTCCCCACTTTTTGGCCAATATAAATAAGTGCTCAACACCAGCACTTCATCAACACACCAATCATCAGCAGCACACCAAAGTGCTGCTTCAGCCCCCTCTCTCTCTCTCTCTCTCTCTCTCTTCCTCTCGCCCCCCACAATTGTCTCACAGGCGCCCCGCTCCCCAATCAATCACCAACACGGCGCCCCCCAAGCCATTCCATGCATTGATTAAGCCCCCTCACACATTTCCGTTGTTGTACTGCTCCAACTCCTTGCTCTCCCAATTTCCCCCATTTTGACCAATTTCAATGCGATCTTTTTGTGATGGGCTAATAGGGCCAAATTGTTCACATTTTCCACTTTGTGGCCCATTTGGCCGATTTTGCCCCCCTCAATTGTCCTCCCCCATTGCTCACAATTTCAATGGTTTAATTACCCAAGTTTGAGATAAAATTTGGTGGTAATTTTCTGTGCTTTTTGCGGCCCAATCCGACCGTAGTCCCGTCTCGATCGCCCCAGCCCCTTTGTGCTCTCCCCCCAACTTGTCGAAAGTCCTGCACCCAAGTGCAGGCATTGTCGGACTCCACCGCGCCCACACCCGCACACAACAGGAGTTCGGACAGTTTCTCATAATTTTGCGTTCAAAATCGATTCCAATCTTTTTTACATGGTTTTTTGTTTTTCATCTAGAAGATATTTTGCCCAATTTAGTAAGAAAATAAGGGTTATAGTGGACAATATTTGAAAATTTTTTGGGATTTGTTAATTGCTTTTGCCCAAAATAACCTAATTTCGAGCGAGTTTTTAATGAATTTAATGAGTTTTTATTTAAATGGGGTTATCCTTGAAACTTGACTTTTTATTTGTTTTCGCTAGAGATGCGCCGTGAATCACGGTCACGGTACCAATTCACGGTTATTCCGTGAAAAATTTACACTGGATAAAATCGAAAATTTACGAATTACATATTGTTTTCAAAGAGATATTTGGTCATTTTTTGGGAAATTTTTGGTAAGAAACAGAGCAAAATTTTTAAAAATTTCCCCGGCGGCGCCTATCGGCACCGCCGGCCCAATCTCTATTCCTGAAACTTTTTGAACAAAGTCAACAACCAATATTGTGCGAAAACTAGAGATGCGCCGTGACTGAAAAAACCCGTGAACCGTGAAACGTGACCGTGACCGTGAATTGACCCCGTGAAACGTGACCGTGACCGTGAATTGGTACCGTGAATCGTGACCGTGACCGTGAATTTTTTTTAGTTAAATTTTTCCCCGTCGGCGAATTTTTTGTTTTTACACTGTCTTTTTTGTGGTAAAATTTCCAAAAAATGTTGGAAACAGGGTATCCAGCAGGGACGGCGAATTTTTAAAAATTTGATTGCAATTTGTTAACAGATTTTTTCGTAAAAAGAGCCAAAAATGAGAACCATAAAAAATTGGTCTCGAGTCTCGGGGTCAAGTCTCGGTCTCGAGCCTCGAAAAATTTTCGGTCTCAAACCCGGCGGTGCCGATAGGCGCCGCCGGGGAAATTTTTAAAAATTTTGCTCTGTTTCTTACCAAAAATTTCCCAAAAAATGACCAAATATCTCTTTGAAAACAATATGTAATTCGTAAATTTTCGATTTTATCCAGTGTAAATTTTTCACGGAATAACCGTGAATTGGTACCGTGACCGTGATTCACGGCGCATCTCTAGCGAAAACAAATAAAAAGTCAAGTTTCAAGGATAACCCCATTTAAATAAAAACTCATTAAATTCATTAAAAACTCGCTCGAAATTAGGTTATTTTGGGCAAAAGCAATTAACAAATCCCAAAAAATTTTCAAATATTGTCCACTATAACCCTTATTTTCTTACTAAATTGGGCAAAATATCTTCTAGATGAAAAACAAAAAACCATGTAAAAAAGATTGGAATCGATTTTGAACGCAAAATTATGAGAAATATGCAAATTATGGGCGCTCCGCGCGTGCCAATGGTAGTGCTGTTTGAGACCGAAAATTTTTCGAGGCTCGAGACCGAGACTTGACCCCGAGACTCGAGACCAATTTTTTATGGTTCTCATTTTTGGCTCTTTTTACGAAAAAATCTGTTAACAAATTGCAATCAAATTTTTAAAAATTCGCCGTCCCTGCTGGATACCCTGTTTCCAACATTTTTTGGAAATTTTACCACAAAAAAGACAGTGTAAAAACAAAAAATTCGCCGACGGGGAAAAATTTAACTAAAAAAAATTCACGGTCACGGTCACGAAAACCGGGAATTTCACGGGTTTTTTGGATCACGGTCACGGTCACGATTCACGGTACCAATTCACGGTCACGGTCACGTTTCACGGGGTCAATTCACGGTCACGGTCACGTTTCACGGTTCACGGGTTTTTTCAGTCACGGCGCATCTCTAGTTTTCGCACAATATTGGTTGTTGACTTTGTTCAAAAAGTTTCAGGAATAGAGATTGGGCCGGCGGTGCCGATAGGCGCCGCCGGGGAAATTTTTAAAAATTTTGCTCTGTTTCTTACCAAAAATTTCCCAAAAAATGACCAAATATCTCTTTGAAAACAATATGTAATTCGTAAATTTTCGATTTTATCCAGTGTAAATTTTTCACGGAATAACCGTGAATTGGTACCGTGACCGTGATTCACGGCGCATCTCTAGCGAAAACAAATAAAAAGTCAAGTTTCAAGGATAACCCCATTTAAATAAAAACTCATTAAATTCATTAAAAACTCGCTCGAAATTAGGTTATTTTGGGCAAAAGCAATTAACAAATCCCAAAAAATTTTCAAATATTGTCCACTATAACCCTTATTTTCTTACTAAATTGGGCAAAATATCTTCTAGATGAAAAACAAAAAACCATGTAAAAAAGATTGGAATCGATTTTGAACGCAAAATTATGAGAAATATGCAAATTATGGGCGCTCCGCGCGTGCCAATGGTAGTGCTGTTTGAGACCGAAAATTTTTCGAGGCTCGAGACCGAGACTTGACCCCGAGACTCGAGACCAATTTTTTATGGTTCTCATTTTTGGCTCTTTTTACGAAAAAATCTGTTAACAAATTGCAATCAAATTTTTAAAAAATTCGCCGTCCCTGCTGGATACCCTGTTTCCAACATTTTTTGGAAATTTTACCACAAAAAAGACAGTGTAAAAACAAAAAATTCGCCGACGGGGAAAAATTTAACTAAAAAAAATTCACGGTCACGGTCACGAAAACCGGGAATTTCACGGGTTTTTTGGATCACGGTCACGGTCACGATTCACGGTACCAATTCACGGTCACGGTCACGTTTCACGGGGTCAATTCACGGTCACGGTCACGGTTCACGGGTTTTTTCAGTCACGGCGCATCTCTAGTTTTCGCACAATATTGGTTGTTGACTTTGTTCAAAAAGTTTCAGGAATAGAGATTGGGCCGGCGGTGCCGATAGGCGCCGCCGGGGAAATTTTTAAAAATTTTGCTCTGTTTCTTACCAAAAATTTCCCAAAAAATGACCAAATATCTCTTTGAAAACAATATGTAATTCGTAAATTTTCGATTTTATCCAGTGTAAATTTTTCACGGAATAACCGTGAATTGGTACCGTGACCGTGATTCACGGCGCATCTCTAGCGAAAACAAATAAAAAGTCAAGTTTCAAGGATAACCCCATTTAAATAAAAACTCATTAAATTCATTAAAAACTCGCTCGAAATTAGGTTATTTTGGGCAAAAGCAATTAACAAATCCCAAAAAATTTTCAAATATTGTCCACTATAACCCTTATTTTCTTACTAAATTGGGCAAAATATCTTCTAGATGAAAAACAAAAAACCATGTAAAAAAGATTGGAATCGATTTTGAACGCAAAATTATGAGAAATATGCAAATTATGGGCGCTCCGCGCGTGCCAATGTTAGTGCTGTTTGAGACCGAAAATTTTTCGAGGCTCGAGACCGAGACTTGACCCCGAGACTCGAGACCAATTTTTTATGGTTCTCATTTTTGGCTCTTTTTACGAAAAAATCTGTTAACAAATTTCAATCAAATTTTTAAAAATTCGCCGTCCCTGCTGGATACCCTGTTTCCAACATTTTTTGGAAATTTTACCACAAAAAAGACAGTGTAAAAACAAAAAATTCGCCGACGGGGAAAAATTTAACTAAAAAAAATTCACGGTCACGGTCACGAAAACCGGGAATTTCACGGGTTTTTTGGATCACGGTCACGGTCACGATTCACGGTACCAATTCACGGTCACGGTCACGTTTCACGGGGTCAATTCACGGTCACGTTTCACGGTTCACGGGTTTTTTCAGTCACGGCGCATCTCTAGTTTTCGCACAATATTGGTTGTTGACTTTGTTCAAAAAGTTTCAGGAATAGAGATTGGGCCGGCGGTGCCGATAGGCGCCGCCGGGGAAATTTTTAAAAATTTTGCTCTGTTTCTTACCAAAAATTTCCCAAAAAATGACCAAATATCTCTTTGAAAACAATATGTAATTCGTAAATTTTCGATTTTATCCAGTGTAAATTTTTCACGGAATAACCGTGAATTGGTACCGTGACCGTGATTCACGGCGCATCTCTAGCGAAAACAAATAAAAAGTCAAGTTTCAAGGATAACCCCATTTAAATAAAAACTCATTAAATTCATTAAAAACTCGCTCGAAATTAGGTTATTTTGGGCAAAAGCAATTAACAAATCCCAAAAAATTTTCAAATATTGTCCACTATAACCCTTATTTTCTTACTAAATTGGGCAAAATATCTTCTAGATGAAAAACAAAAAACCATGTAAAAAAGATTGGAATCGATTTTGAACGCAAAATTATGAGAAATATGCAAATTATGGGCGCTCCGCGCGTGCCAATGGTAGTGCTGTTTGAGACCGAAAATTTTTCGAGGCTCGAGACCGAGACTTGACCCCGAGACTCGAGACCAATTTTTTATGGTTCTCATTTTTGGCTCTTTTTACGAAAAAATCTGTTAACAAATTGCAATCAAATTTTTAAAAATTCGCCGTCCCTGCTGGATACCCTGTTTCCAACATTTTTTGGAAATTTTACCACAAAAAAGACAGTGTAAAAACAAAAAATTCGCCGACGGGGAAAAATTTAACTAAAAAAAATTCACGGTCACGGTCACGAAAACCGGGAATTTCACGGGTTTTTTGGATCACGGTCACGGTCACGATTCACGGTACCAATTCACGGTCACGGTCACGTTTCACGGGGTCAATTCACGGTCACGGTCACGGTTCACGGGTTTTTTCAGTCACGGCGCATCTCTAGTTTTCGCACAATATTGGTTGTTGACTTTGTTCAAAAAGTTTCAGGAATAGAGATTGGGCCGGCGGTGCCGATAGGCGCCGCCGGGGAAATTTTTAAAAATTTTGCTCTGTTTCTTACCAAAAATTTCCCAAAAAATGACCAAATATCTCTTTGAAAACAATATGTAATTCGTAAATTTTCGATTTTATCCAGTGTAAATTTTTCACGGAATAACCGTGAATTGGTACCGTGACCGTGATTCACGGCGCATCTCTAGCGAAAACAAATAAAAGTCAAGTTTCAAGGATAACCCCATTTAATAAAAACTCATTAAATTCATTAAAAACTCGCTCGAAATTAGGTTATTTTGGGCAAAAGCAATTAACAAATCCCAAAAAATTTTCAAATATTGTCCACTATAACCCTTATTTTCTTACTAAATTGGGCAAAATATCTTCTAGATGAAAAACAAAAAACCATGTAAAAAAGATTGGAATCGATTTTGAACGCAAAATTATGAGAAATATGCAAATTATGGGCGCTCCGCGCGTGCCAATGTTAGTGCTGTTTGAGACCGAAAATTTTTCGAGGCTCGAGACCGAGACTTTACCCCTATACTCAAGACCAATTTTTTATGGTTCTGATTTTTGACTCATTTGACGAAAAAATCTGGTAACAAATTTCAATCAAATTTTTAAAAATTCGCCGTCCCTGCTGGATACCCTGTTTCCAACATTTTTTGGAAATTTTACCAAAAAAAAGACAGTGTAAAACAAAAAATTCGCCGCCGAGGAAAAATTTAACTAAAAAAAATTCACGGTCACGGTCACGAAAACCGGGAATTTCCCGGGTTTTTTGGATCATGGTCACGGTCACGATTCACGGTACCAATTCACGGTCACGGTCACGTTTCACGGGGTCAATTCACGGTCACGTTTCACGGTTCACGGGTTTTTTCAGTCACGGCGCATCTCTAGTTTTCGCACAATATTGGTTGTTGACTTTGTTCAAAAAGTTTCAGGAATAGAGATTGGGCCGGCGGTGCCGATAGGCGCCGCCGGGGAAATTTTTAAAAATTTTGCTCTGTTTCTTACCAAAAATTTCCCAAAAAATGACCAAATATCTCTTTGAAAACAATATGTAATTCGTAAATTTTCGATTTTATCCAGTGTAAATTTTTCACGGAATAACCGTGAATTGGTACCGTGAATCGTGACCGTGACCGTGAGTGAAAAAAACCCGTGAAATTCACGGTAACCGTGACCGTGACCGTGATTCACGGCGCATCTCTACTTTGAGCACCTTTATATTGGGTAATAATCCTTAATTGTTTTTGACTAAAATTAAAAAAATTAGTTAATTTTAAATAATTAATTAATTATTTAAAATTAAAACAATTAAATTAAAAAAAAATCAAAAGCAATTTATTTTCCACCATTTTTAGTTTCATTGATCACTCCGTCATCACTTTTCTCCGTTCCAATCAACAAATTTGGGACAAAGGCACCAATTTGGATTTGTGCATGCCTTTTGCATACCGCATTTATGGCAAGCGGTGTTGGAAAGGTTTGGCCAATGAAATTTGGCCCATTTTTGCGCCGAACATTTGCAACTTTTCCAATGCTAATTGGTTGTTGTACAAATTGCGTCGTCTCATCTCACCAACAATTCTCACCGATCTAAGCCCACTGAATTCAATACTTTCTGGGAATGTGTTGCCCGATGCAATTGCTGATGATGGGCCAAATGCAACTCGTGGCCAAGTGTTGTCCAAATGGTTGCACACTCCGCGAACAGATGGCCAACTGAACCGATTGTTTTGTGGCAATTATCCTGTACTGATGATGGATATCAACAAATAAAACCATCAAAGGACGCGCAGAATTGCAAAAAGTACGCGCGCCAAAAATTATTATATTGCGGGCATATTTCGAATCCCGAATTCGAACAAAAAAAAATTTTCACCAAACTCCTCCTTTATTGTCCAAATTGATTCAAATGCACTGAAATTGGATCCATGGCCATTTCATGCATTTGAATCGATTTTGGACAATAAAGCTGGATGTTGGTTTAGGCATTTCTTGGTGCCACCAATTCTTCTGCCAGCTACAAAATTTGTCTTGAACTTTATGAGTCAACGATTGATCCATTTGAATTGATAAACGAACGGACCAGCGAAAAGCTGACATTGGAGAAAGAAGGCGGCGACAATTAATTGGGGGGACGAAAAGACGAACAATTTGAACACTGTCAGATTTAATCTTGATGATGATGATGGAGATTGCATTGGGTGAGTGAGTAGCAATTGTTGTTTTTGCTTTAATATTCAAATTTAAATTGCCCTTAATTTAGGCGATTGTCTCCACCAAAGGCGGCGGACAAAATGAACACAAAAAGTCGTCCAAAAAAGAAAAGTAAAAAGAAAAGTGCCAAGCGAAGCGGTAAACGGCGGAAGAAAAAGTGAATGAATTATTTGATCGACCCCCCCCCCATTTCGCCCGCAAAGTGCCCAAAATGTCTGACCATTTCGCATCGAGAGGGGGGGCCGGTGTAAAAGAGGTGGGGGGAGGGGTCGCCGGCGAAGGGGAAAAAGAGGAAAATTTCTGAAAAAATTGGCGATTTTCTTAACAAAATTCATTAAAAATTCTGAAAATTTTCCCACCGGCGGCGCCTCCCGGCACCGACGGCCCCCTTGATTGCGAATTTTTTTTGTTTTTTTTTTTTGAAAAAACTGTGCCGCAAAAAAATGGTTTTAGAAAGCAAAAAAAAATGCAGTCAATTTACATGGTTGGACCATTTCGCAAAATTTTGGTTGACCCCGCCCCCCCCCCCTTTTTTTCATGTATGAATTTTATGCTGTATTTTCGGCATTGGTGGTACAATTGCGGTCCCGACGAAAAATTAGTTTAAAATTTGTAATTTTGTTTTCCCTGGGGTAAAAAATGTGCTGATTACGTATATGAACTAATAATTTTGTCTTTGATTTTCATCAATTTTTTTGAATTTTTTTCAAAATTTTATTTATAAGAATTTGAGGTGAAAAAATGCACCGTTCATTAATATGAACTCAGATTTTGCAAAAGCCATCGTTTTGTCTATGTTTTTTAATCAATTTCACAAAAAAATAAACACATTCTTTTTCAAAAATTTTTACGGGCCCATTGCTCAGCGGAAAAGAAGTGAATATTTAAGAATGACAGATCATTTTAAATCACTACTGCTAATGTATGGGAATTGATTTGATGCAATTAATTAGATCTCTTTTTAAATGTTTATTAATTTCACTGTCGATTTCCTTTGCATTTGAAATTCATTATAAAATTAAATAATAATTTATATATATATATATTTTTTTTTCTGGTTTAACATTAATTTTCTGCTTTTATTTAAATGTATATACTTTGATAAGATTTATATTTAGCATAATTCATACATTTTTAAGCCAAATTGATTTTTTGATGGCACCGCCCGAAGAAAAAAAGAAAAAACTTTCCTCCGCCGACCATTGCTTAATTTCATCTGCCACAATTGGAGAAAATCAGCAACAATTGATGGGCTCATTTGTGACAGCATTTGGAGAACGGCGAAGTGTTCGCGTGGCAAAGAAAATGAACAATCGAGTTTTGCGGAAAATGTGAGCCTAATTTGGCAAATCCATGGCATTTATATAGCAAAATTGTCTTAATTTTGCAATTCAGCTGGATTTGTAATGATGTTTGGGTGGACATATTCCCCTTCTTTGACCGTCCTCAACTCGGCGTCAAATTGGCACTTCTTTCGCCACGTTTCGATATTTTAGTGGACACATATTTCGATGGCAAAAGAGAATTGACAATTTGGAGACAAATCATGATTATCAAGGACTTTGGACCAAACCCAAAACTATCTGTGCTTACCGATTATGCCAATTCTGTGGAATTTCCAATGCCCGACCGTCCGCTGCCTAGCAAAATTCGTTTTAACGACCTTCGAATTGAGTAATTTAAACGCTTATTAACTGGTAAATATATCCCATTTTCAGCTACATTGATCATTCCGTCATCGAATTTCTTCGCTCCAATCAGCAAATTTTGGACAAAAGAGGCATTAAATTCAGTTTGTCTGTGTGGTCATCCACAGGCGAGGATCTCGAGCCCATTTGGAATGTTTTTATCCGTGAAATTTGGCCAATTTTGGCGCCAAACATTCGCCATTTGAACTTTCGCAATGACGGTCATCTGTATGGTTTTCTTCACCACTTTTCGCCGACAATTCTCTCCGATCTCAACACAAATTTAATCCATTCCGTTGATCTGTTTCCCGAAGGGATACTTGGTAGTATTAATGGGCAAGATTATATTGGCCAAGTGTTGTTCGATTGGTTGCACACTCCGACAACCGATGGACGGCCAAAGCAATTGGCTTTCAAAACTTATAATGAAACGAACGAATGGGTCAACAACTTCAAGGAGGTCGTAAATGAACATTTCGTAAAAGGAAACTTTAGCACAAAGTCAAAGCAATTTTTTCAAATTTGCTCAAATAATAAATTTTCGTGTGTTTTCGGTTAAATTTTCGAAATTTCCAAGCCAATTGGTCCGTCGCATTTGCTTTTTTTCTGATTTGGCATTGTTTTTAGGCATTTCTTCGTGCCACCGATTCTTCTGTCAGTTACCATATTTTTCTTAGACTGATAAGCCCAACGACAATTGAGCCATTTGAATTGGTGAACGGACGGACCAACGAAAAGCTGACATTGGAGAAAAAATGGGGAGGAAATAAGAAGATTTTTATTAGCTCATGGATAATGAATCGATGCTCAATTTCTGAGGGGACGGCGGCGGTTCGGTGGGGAGGTTTGGACCGCAAATTGAACAGGATTTCCTTTTATTTAAACGGCAACATCAATTGTATTGGGTGAGTAAATTTTTTTGAAAATTTTTATTTTTACGGCAATTTTAAATATATTTTTATTCCAATTGAAAATCTGGCAACCTAAATTTGACTACTAAAGCTCTATGGTATGAATGGGACTCCCTCGGGAATTTTGTGAAAGTCTCGGACCCGCCTTTTTACGCAATTTCCTGTCCGATTTTGCTACCGGCTTTAGATTTATTTTGCTAATCTCTTATTAATTAGCTAATAATGAAAGATCAAAACTTTTTCGAGCTAATAAAGCTTTACACCTTTTAAGTATCATTTGCTTTTTGACCAAAGTGTTTATCCTATTCAAATTGTTTATTAAATTTTAGGCCATTGACTCCACCAGAAGCAGAAGAAGGAGAAGAAGCGGATCAAAGCAAAGGAAAAGGGAATCGAACTGTGCGAAAATGAATTATTATATTGTGTAATGATCGGTTATTTGAGATTATTATTTAATATAAAATTATCTGATCATTTTTCATGTCCGTTTCCACTCAAATTTGTTGATTCTCCAACACTAAATTGTTTTATTAAATGTTTTACTGAACATCAAATCACTTCAAAAATTCATCTACAAATTATTTATTTTGTTGATAAATTTGTGATTTTATAAGTTATTTATCTCAATATTCATTTGGCTTAAAATTTTCCCTTTTTTGCACTAAATTAAGTATTTGAGTTTTTTTAGAAACTAAACTAAAGACTATTTATTTTAGCAATTTTAGCAACTAAAATCGTAGACTTAGTCACCAGCAGACAGTAGGTCCAATCTGACCTTAGTAAAATGAATTAAAATACCGTACTTCCTCGAATATAGCCTCCCCCCTCGAATAGAACCCCACCCTCAAATATGGCTCCCTTTTTGGTGAAGGGCTTGAACAACAGAGCCCCTGGGGCTCTATTCGAGGAAGTACGGTACTGACAAATGCAAAAACAGAAACAAACATTCAGCAATTCAATTTGACTATAGAAATGTTTGTTGGTTTGTTGTTCGATTGGTTTCTCATTGTACAAAAATATTTCTAACATAATTATTCTGTCCTTTGTGTCATCATTCGAAATACGTAAAATTGTGCAAATTGCCTCAAAATGAACCGACGGTAAGCAATTAAACATTAAATTCATCATTTACCCTAAATTATTAATTTCAGCTGGATTTGCGATGATGTTTGGATGGACACTCTCCCATTCTTTGAACGTGTTGAACTTGGCCGCAAATTTGCAATGATTTCGCCACGTTTTGATGCGCTGGTGGACGCACATTTCGATGGCAAAAGCGAATTGCCACTTTGGAGACCAATCACAATTTGCAAGGACCGTGTCGCGGCAGTGCCAAAATTTGCTGTGTCTCTCGATCGTACCCATTCAAAGGATTTTCCATTGCACGACCGTCCGCTGCACAACAAAATCCGCTTTAAATCCCTTCAGATTCAGTAATTCAAAAATAAAATGCAATTTATTTGTTTTGTCACTCACTTTTCAGGTACATTGACCATTCTGTGATCGCTTTTCTCCGTGCCAATCAACAAATTTGGGACAAAGGAACCAATTTGAGCTTGAGTGTTCCTTATGAAGAAGATGATCAGCCAATTTGGGGTGTTTTTGTCCGTGAAATTTGGCCAATTTTTGCGCAAAACATTCGCCACTTTGACTTTCCATTTGGCGGATATTGGGACCATTTGCGTCGTTTCATCTCACCGACAATTCTCACCGATTGCAATCAGTTGAATTCAATCCAATCTGGTTGGCTGTTCCCCAACGCAATTGCTGATGATGGACCAAATGCAACTGCTCTGGCCAAGCGTTGTCAAAATGGTTGCACACGCCGAGAAAAGATGGCCAACCGAAGCGATTGACTTGCAATAATTATTCGAATCCATCAAAAGTCAAATGGGTCAACACTTTGAAAAAGGTATGGCCATATTTTCTTTAAATTTCTGATTTTGTTGATTGCCTTTAATTTCCGTTTTTCATTGTTGCCACTTCTTCCGTCCGCTATAAAATGCAATTTGCTGTTCATCCGTTAACGCCAATTGTGCCATTTGAATTAACGAATGAACGGACCAAGGGAAAGCTGACACTGATCAACGCAAGTGAAGATAAATGGGACGACCGATGGATAATGAAACGGTGCCAAAATGGGGAGACAAAGTCGGTTCAGTGGGAGGAACAAAATTGGGACCATTTGAACAAAGTCATCATTCAATTGGGTGAGAAACAAAAAAGCATTTATTTTATTTAAATATTCAAATTACGCAATTTGGTCGATGTCAAATTTTTGAGAATGATCGACGATCTCACCAATTCGAATTTGATTTAATGCTATCATTTTCTCTCGTCGGAATCATTTTTATTGATTAATTCTTTTGTTCGAATATATAAATATATGAATATTTTATTGAATTCTATTTTAAAAATTTGTATGAAATTTTTAATTATGCCTTTTTAGGCTTATATTTCAAAAAGTTTTTTCGAACTCTATCAATAAATCGCAACAAATTTTATAAGCTTCGTCCCCGGTAAAGGATTAATTTAACCTGAAAATATTTGAACGCTTATTTTGAAAATTTTCAAAATCTGAGTTTTCCAGTTGTTTGTATATGGTTTTAGTTTTTGAAGAAAAAATTACTTTTTTCGCATATTTTGCCGTTTTTAACATCTCAAATTTATTAACATTTACATCAATTTACGCGATTTCTCCATAAAATACATAATGATCACTGCTGAATTATGATCGATCATTTCTCATTAATTCATTTCCTCTGCTGATTGATCAGTGATCACTGTTGTTGTTCTGCTGGCGGAGAAAAAGGCCTAAATTAAACAAAATTTAAATTTTTTTTAACAAAATAAAAGTGCTTTTTTGTTGCTCACCCAATGCAAGTATTGACATCGTAAAGCCCAATGTGTACATTGTTCAAATTCCTCGAATTTTGTTCGTCGTATTCCCATTGAACCGCCGCCGTCGTCTCCCCATTTTGGCACCGTTTCATTATCCATCGCCCGTCCCATTCATCTTCGCTTGGTTTGATCAATGTCAGCTTTTCGTTGGTTCGTCCATTCACCAGCTCAAATGGCTCAATTGGCTTTGGATAAACAGAAAACTGAATTTTGTAGTGAGCAGAAGTGGTGTCATTGAGAAATTTCTAAACCATAGGAAACAAAAAACAAAATCAGTTGCTTAACGAAAGTGTATGGCCACACACCTCCTTGAATTTGTTGACATCACCAGCAGTAGCTAACATGCAATACAATCGCTTCGGTTGGCCATCTTTTCTCGGCGTGTGCAACCATTTGGACAACGCTTGGCCAGCAGTTGCATTTGGCCCATCATCAGGAATTGAATCGGGGAACAGAGCACGAGAAAAGATGGAATTAATGTTGAGATCGGCGAGAATTGTTGGCGAAATGCGACGACGCAAATTGTCCAAAGCATAGGCATTAGGAAAGTGAAAATGGCGAATGTTTGACGCAAAAATGGGCCAAAGTTCACGGACGAAAACATCCCAAATTGGTTGGACATCAAAACTATGTGCAAAATAAAACACCAAAGTCAAATTGGTGTCGTTCCATTTGTGAAAAATTTGTTGATTTGCACGAAGAAAAGCGATGACGAAGTGATCGATGTAACTGAAAAGTGAGTGACAAATAAATTGCATTTTAAGTTTTAATTACTGAATCTGAAGGGATTTAAAGCGGATTTTGTTGTGCAACGAATGGTCGGGCAATGGAAATGCCACTGAATTGTCTTCGTCAATAACCACAGCTAATTTTGGCACTGCTACAACAGGGTCTTTGCAAATTTTGATTGTTCTCAAAATTGGAAATTCGGATTGGCCATCGAAATGTTTGTCCACCAAAACATCAAAACGTGGCGAAAGAAGTGCCATTTTGAGTCCGAGTTGGGGACGGTCAAAAGATGGGAGAATGTCCATCCAAACGTCGTTGCACAACCAACTGAAAATGCGAGGAAAATGAATTTGAATAATGAAAAATTTGTAATTTTATGTATTACCGGCGGTTCATTTTTGTGGCAATTGGCACAATTTGCTGCTGTTTTCCGAATGATTAAAGAACAGAGAATATGTAGGTAATTTGTGTTGGAATTTTTTATAAATAATGAGAGGCAAATTGAAAAAATAAACATTTTTATAGTCCCGAAAATGGATTGAAAAAGAGGACAAAATTCCCTAAACTCTTCATTGCTATGGCTCTTCTTTATCAAATATAGGTAGAATATATAATATGTGATGCAGGTACTTTTCTGTTTACTTTTCTGTTTTGAGACCCAAATTTAAAAAAAATAAATAATATTTTTTGGGTAAAAAAAGGAAATTGAAGACGAATATGACTTTTATTTTTAGCCATAACGTGTTTCACATGACACCATTACGTATAATAGTGCTCATTTAAAGCCTAAAATTTGGTAAAAAAATTTCCATTTAGTCGAAATCATTTTTCAATGGCACCGCCCGTCACAAAAAAGAAAAAGTTTTCCTCCGACAATCGCCGACTGATTTCTTCTACTGCAATTGGTGAACATCACGAACAACAATTGATGGGTTCATTTGTGACATTACTTGGAAAAAGGCGAAGTCTTCGGGTGGCAAAGAAAATGAAACGAATTTTGAGGAAAATGTGAGAATTTTTATAGTTTAAATTAAAAATTTTGTCAATTTTTATCCCCGTATTTTAGCTGGGTCTGCTTTGACGTTTGGATGGACATTTTCCCCTTTTTTGACCATGCTCAACTCGGCCTCAAATTGGCACTTCTTTCGCCACGTTTCGATGTTTTGGTGGAGGTGCTGTTAGTTTTCGACAGTGGTGAAATGCCGTCCAAATGCATTTGCTTCTTACACTTTTTGCAGACGAAATGCGACTCCAATGCCTTAATAAAAATTAAATTGAACAAATTTGTAAATCAATATTGTTACGGTATCAATGGCAGAGTGAACACGATAATTTTAGAGAAAGTACGGTAAAAAGTGCACTTACTGTACCTTTTTGTAGGCCAACATCATGTGACCCAGCGCATAATTCTCATCAGCAATTTTAAACGCGTAGTTCAACAAAGAAAAGTCGCCTTAATATTTCAATGTGTAATAATATATCGTATTTTCTCTTTTTATCCCCCCCGTCCCCATTAATCCCGCCGTCTCCAATTATCCCCCGGGGGATAAAAAGAGAAAATATGGTATACTTCGTATATTTATGGATAAATAAATATTTTTAGGTTTTTGATTAGAGCCCGGATTTAAAAAAAGTCGTGTCTCGGGACCGATCACAGACAAACTCCCGATCCCGTCGTTCTATTTTTTGAGACCATTCCCCCAACCCGACATCTGCCTCCGGCGTTCCTCGACTTTTTGCCCCCGAGGGGTCGGGCCCAACCCTATTTAAAAGTAAAAATATAGGTCATAAGCATACATATTTTTTAAATTTATTTAATTGTTTCTAAATGTTGGTTTTAGCCCTCCTCACTCTGTCCCAGTGGCCCATGCGCGGCACTCTCTGCAGCATTTTTCGGAAACGATCTCAGCACTTCGACAAGCTCAACACATTTGTGCGTTTTGAGAACTTCGCTGAACGGGGCGAACTTGACAATGTCCATGTCCATGTGCTGGCCGTTGTCCTCCTCCTGTGCAGTAAAACCATTTTAGCAATTTTTTCGACAAAATATGGTATAACTTTGCTTAAAGGCAAAAATTTTTATATTCTTGGTATAAATCGATAGCCAAGCTTTATTTGTTTGCTTTTAAGCAAAGTTATGCCATGTTTTGTCGAAAAAATCGCTAAAATGGCGGATTTTATGAAACAATCTAGCACAAATTGAATTAGAAAACCAGGGCCCTGCGGGCCCTGTGAAAGCGCCGGGGGCGCTTTCAACGCTGGCTCTAGTGGGAGATATAATTTGGGGCGTGCAAAAAGCATCTATTGGCCGCTAAGCGTCCTCATAGTTTAGGAATATGAGAATTTGAAAATGAACAAATAATTAATTTAAAAACGATATTGTTTTATATTTAATTTAAATGCGATATTTTTATTTATATGCTTGTGATTTTTTATAAGATTTTTTGTTAAATGTTATAATTCTAAAACAAATAATTTTTGAAAAGACAAACTTTAAATCTATTCATCTTCCCCTTCAGCTTTCCCTCTTTCTTTTCCACTTTCTCTTCTGCTTTCTCTTTTCCTTTTTCTCTCCCTTTTTCTTCCCCTTCCCTCCCTTTTTCTCATCCCCTTCCTCTTCCTCTTCCCCTTTCTTTTCCTCTTCTACTCCTCTTCCCCTTCCCGTTTCCCTTTTCTCTCCTTTTCTGTTTCCCCTTTTGTTCCACTTTCTCTTCCTATTTGTCTTACTTTTTCTTCTTCTTCCCCTTTCTTTTCCTCTTCCACTCCTCTTCCCCTTCCCTTTTCCCCTTTCTGTTCCATTTTCTCTTTCGCGTTCACTTCCCCTTCCTTTTGCCTCTTTCTGTTCCCCATTCTCTTCCGCTTTCTCTTCCGTTTCCCCTTTCTCTTCTGCTTTCTCTTCCCCTTTTTGTTCCTCTTTCTCTTTTCCTTTTTCTCTCCCTTTTTCTTCCCCTTCCCTCCCTTTTTCTCATCCCCTTTCTCTTCCTCTTCCCCTTTCTTTTCCTCTTCTACTCCTCTTCCCCTTCCCTTTTCCCCTTTCTCTCCTTTTCTCTTCCCCTTTTGTTCCACTTTCTCTTCCTATTTGTCTTCCTTTTTCTTCTTCTTCCCCTTTCTTTTCCTCTTCCACTCCTCTTCCCCTTCCCTTTTCCCCTTTCTGTTCCATTTTCTCTTCCGCGTTCACTTCCCCTTCCTTTTTCCCTCTTTCTTTTCCCTATTCTCTTCCGTTTTCTCTTTCGGTTTCTCTTCCCCTTCCTTTTTGCCTCTTTCTGTTCCCCATTCTCTTCCGCTTTCTCTTCCGTTTCCCCTTTCTCTTCTGCTTTCTCTTTCCTTTTTGTTCCTCTTTCTTTTTTCCTTTTTCTCACCCTTTCTCTTCCTCTTCCCTCCCTTTTTCTCATCCCCTTTTTTTTCCTCTTCCCTTTCTTTTCCTCTTCCACTCCTCTTCCCCTTCTCTTTTCCCCTTTCTCTCCCTTTTCTCTTTCCCCTTTTGTTCCACTTTCTCTTCCTATTTATCTTCCTCTTTCTTTTCCCCTTCTCTTCCACTCCTGTTCCTCTGCTCCTTCCTCTTTCCCTTGTTCTCTTCCCCTTTCTCCTCCTCTTCCCCTTTCTTTTCTCATCCCCTTTCTCCTTTCTCTCCCTTTTCTCTTTCCGCTTTTGTTCCTCTTTCTCTTCCCCTTTCTGTTCTATTTCTCTTCCGTTTCCCTCTTTCTTTTCCTCCTTCTCTTCTGCTTTCTCTTCCCCTTTTTGTTTCTCTTTCTCTTCCTATTTCTCTTAATCTTTCTATTCCTCTTTCTCTTTTATTTCTCTTCCACTTTCTCTTCAGCTTTCACTTCCCCTTTCGTTTCCTCTTTTTCCTCTTCCACTCCTTTTCCTCTTCCCATTCCTTTTTCCCTTTCTCTTCCCCTTTCTCTTCCCCTTTCTGTTTTTCTTTCCTATTTTTAGTTTCAAATTTTGTTTTTTTATTTAAATTTTTATCAATTTCCGTAAGCCATGAATCAAAATTATTCTTTTAAATTTGATCAGAAATTTTTTTTGTCAATTTTTAAGCTGTTAATTGGACATTTTTGGGATCACCTGAAATTCTGAGACAGGATCATTAATCTTAATATATAGTACCATTTTTATGCGATTCCTTCAATAAAAAATTTTTAGATCGCAGAGGGGTCTGGCCCGGTTTACCTCAGTTCAGTTTCCACGGTTCAGCCCCAGCATGTTTTTTCTATAACTTCTTGGTCATCCAAATCCAACATTTGTTTAAAAGCTTTTTCTAAGCTATTCCTTTGTGAGACCGGACGGGATCGGGACCCCGCGGGATTTCTTCGAGATCCCGATCTCGGGATCCGTTTCGAGCGGTTTTTTATATTCATCGGGATTGATCGGGATTTCATTCGGGATCCCGAACCGGTATCCTTCCCGACCATTTTACCAATCACGCGGGATCTCGCGGGATTGAAGTTCACGATAATTTTTCGAAAAATCTCATTTTTTAATTTAAGATCTTGAATTTTAAATTAATCTTAAAAATCTGATTTTTTAATCCTTTCTCAAAATTGTTAAAAATGATCAATTGAAGCGAAAATACAAAAAAATGGTATTAATTGATTAAATGAAAAAAAAACTATTTAAAGCTATGTTGTTAAATGTTCTAATTTTTGATCCTAAAATTCCGATAATCCCGCGGGATCACGAAAAAAATTCTTCGGGATTGGTCGGGATTCGGTCGGGATCCTGACTCTGGATCCGTCCCGATCATTTTTCCAAAATGTTCGGGATTGATCGGGATTCTTCGGGATCCAGACTCGGGACCACTCCGACCCCGGTTGTCCGGTCTCTATTGCTTTGCGATTAGACAATTGCAAAAAAAAAAAAAAAGTTATACATGAAAATTGCGAAAAAGTTTAAATTTTGAAGTTTTTCTTAATAATTTTTGAGGCTTTAAGGCTAAATAGTGGAAAAGCATGCTGGGGCCGAATTTCATAAAGGTAATTAATTATCAAAAAAAAAACTAAAAAGTTTGATAAGCAGAATTAATAGGAATCGAACCCTAGACAGTACCCCAATAAAGAAAGCATACTAACCATTTGTCCACCGGATTTCTTGTTTTGTATTTGTAAATACTTTTGTCTTATATATTATTTGATTTATATAATATATTCTTTGCTTTATTGTTATTTACATATTTTATATGATAATATAAAATTTTATTTTAAATAAATCTAATTTATTAAATTTAAAATAATTAATATTTTTTCCATAAAGTTAATTAAATAAAAAAACAAAAAATAGAATTTTGTATAGAATATTTTTTCAAATTACTCTGAAGCAGTGGGACTCTAACCCACTACAAAAGGCTGGTACACTAAAAATATTTAGATTTTCTTTTATCAGAAAAAATTTTTATTTAATTATTTTAATTAAAAAAAACAAAAAAAAAATAAATTTAATAAAAGAATGAATTATTGTCACTAAACAATGGATAGAAAATCATAAGAATTAATGGGACTCGAACCCCAGACACAACACAACAAAAGGCAGGCACACTAACCACTTGACCACCGAGTCGCTTACCTACACTCCATTTAATTCCCTTTTCGCTTTCTTTCTTTTTTTGGCAAAATTCCCGACCAAAAGTGCTTGTAATCCCTTTTTAGGGCACTTCCCGGACTCGGACCCAAACAACCCTGGTATCATTCGAAAGCCAAGAGTTTGTAGATTGGAGGAAATTGTTTCATTTTTTGATTTGACCCATTTTAAGACATGCAAAAAGCCTTCAAAAATGAGACATCCAAAAAAAGTCCGTTTTTGGGCCAGTCTTTCGAATGTAGTTCGAACAGTTCTAAACCGATCGACTTCGCATTATTTTTCCCTTATAATCTGAAACTTTTTTTTTGGCATTGGGTAAATATATATTGAGAAATATTTTCGAATGTGAAAGCAGTTAATGATGTTTAATAAACCCTTGAAGATTTAAGAGGATCCAAATTACCTGTGCCATGCTGTTGCTTCCGGGGTGACCAAGAAGCTCATCTTTGGCATTCGTCATCAGCTAAAAATGCCGGGAAATGTTCGTGATTTTTTTAAGTTTTAGTTTGGCAACATAAAACTAGAGATCGACCTGGATCTTGATGCAGGCCTGGATTTTTCCTGGACCTGGATTTTCCTGGATTTTTGTCCAGGAAATCAAGGTCCAGGTCAAATGTGGAAAAAATCCAGGTCCAGGCAAACCAGAAAAAAACCTGGATTTTCCTGGACAAAATTTTTGAATTTATTTTTTCAAGTGACCGATGTTTTTTCAGTTTTCAAAAACAGATTAAATAAATTTAAAAACACATTATTTTATTAATTATTTGGACCATTTTAACGGATTCTTCTTCTGTCTTTGTGGAGCAATAGACCCTTGACTTCGGGGGGTGGGGAGCAGGGATGGAATTCCGAGGCCCAAAAAATTTTCGGAAGTCGGAATTCCGACCCCAAAAATGTCGGAACTCGGAATTCCGTGCCATCCCTGGTGGGGAGGGCTGAAGTCAAAAATTCGATATTTATGGGTAGGGATTACATTTATAGGCACTAAAAACCGCCAAAATAGGTAGGCCTTAGGCTCTAAAAAAACCCCCAAAATAGGCACTAAAAAATGGAAAATAGGCACTAAAAATCCTAAAATTTAAGGGTGTATTTTCTTTTTTCAGTCCATTTTTAGGAATGTATTTTTGCTTTTTGAAATCCCGAATTATGGGGTGTATATACAAAGTTTTTCGCCGTTTTTTCGCCAAAAAATTATTATTTTTGCCATTTTAGCCTCCATTTTTCAAAAATATGTTTAAAATGGGGGTCCGGAGGTGCTGATAGGTGCCGCCGGAAAATTTTTGAGTATTTTAATGCAAATTTTTTAAGAAAATTGTTTAAAATTTCAAAAAATTCCATTTTACTATCTGTAACAACATAAAATCAACTGACTTTTTATTCATGATAATGATAAGCATCCAACTGTTGAAAACCTCTTTTCTATTGTCGAAATTTTTCCGAAAATTTTTTGGTATGGAAATGAACCAAATACGTGGGTAAGGAAACGGTGGTAAGGAAATGAGTCGATCCCATTTTTTGCATGTTTTGCCATTATTAACACCTCCAATTTATTAACATGTACACATATTTGCGAGATTTCTTCATAAATACATAATTATCACTGATGAATTATGATCGATCATTTCTCAATTAATTCATTCATTTCCTCTGCTAATTGATCAGTAGTGATCACTGCTGTTGTTCTGGCGGAGAAAATGGCCTAAATTAAACAAAATTTGAATTTTTTGAAACAAATTAAATGCTTTTTGTTGCTCACCCAAGACATTGTTTGAAAAGCCAAAAGTAGACAGTGTTCAAATGGTGCAAATTTATGCCTTCCCATTGAACCGCCGCCGTCTCCCCAATTTGGCATCGTTTCATTATCCATCGGTCGTTCCATTCATCTTCGCTTGGTTTGATCAATATGAGCTTTTGTTGAGTTCGATCATTCACCAATTCAAATGGCACCATTGACGTTGAGGGCGGATAAACAGAAAGCTGAATTTTGTAGTTGGCGGAAGAAGTGGCGGTGGCACGGAGAAATGCCTAAACAATGGGAAACCAAAATTAAAAGGTAATCAATAAATCAGCCATTTGCCGGAAATATTGGCCATACCTCCTTGAAATTGTTGACAAATTCTTTTGCTTTTGGTGCATGATCATCATCAAATATGAAACTGAATAGCTTCGATTGACCATCTTTTCTCGGCGTGTGCAACCATTTGGACAACGCTTGGCCAGCAGTTGCTTTTGGTCCATCATCACAAATTGTATCGGGCAACAGGGCATAAGAATAAATTGCATTAATGTTGAGATCGGTAAGAATTGTTGATGAAATGAGACGACGCAAATTGTCCAAATGATCGCCATCGTAAAATTGCAATTTGCGAATGTTTTGCGCAAAAATGGGCCAAATTTGTCGGACCAAAACATCCCAAATTGGCTGGGCATCAGTGTCATGTGAAGAAGAAATCCACAGACTAAAATCCGTGCCTTTGTCCCAAATTTGCTGATTGGAACGGAGAAAAGCCATGACGAAGTGATCGATGTACCTGAAAGTGAGTGGTGATAAATGAAATTTAATTTATGTTTGCATTACGTAATCCAAAGGTCCTCAAAGCGAATTTTGTTGGGCAACGAACGGTCGGACAACGGAAATAGCACAGAATTGTCTTTGTCGATAAGCACAGATAAGTTCGGCACTGCAGCAACAGAGTCTTTGCAAATTTTGATTGGTCTCCAAATTGTCAATTCCCTTTTGCCATCGAAATGTTTGTCCACCAACGCATCAAAACGTGGCGAAATCAGTGCCAATTTG
The DNA here is from genome assembly GCA_023374025.1 of Heterodera schachtii. Taxonomy (NCBI): domain Eukaryota; kingdom Metazoa; phylum Nematoda; class Chromadorea; order Rhabditida; family Heteroderidae; genus Heterodera; species Heterodera schachtii. Next base: position 164,858 of record SIJG01000099.1, on the reverse strand, counting down.
AGGCCGAGTTGAGGACGGTCAAAAGATGGGAAAATGTCCATCCAAACGTCATTACAAATCCAACTGAAAATTCGGGAAAAATAATTAGGCTAAACGACAAAATTTATTTGCAATTTTTTATTACCGGCGGTTCATTTTTGTGGCAATTGGCACAATTTGCTGCTGTTTACCGAATGATTAAAGAACAGAGAATATGTAGGTAATTGTGTTGGAATTTTTTATAAATAATGAGAGGCAAATTGAAAAAATGAACATTTTTATAGCCCCGAAAATGGGTTGAAAAAAAAGGGGACAAAATTTCCTTTCACATGCTGAATTTTTTCACCTACAATTCGCCGCTTCAGCTTTCCCACTGGTGCTTACCATATTTATTGAATTAGAGCCCCCCTCTGAAATAAAGCCCTTCTTTTGAGGGGGGTTAAAAAATAGAGCCCCCGTAGGCTATATTACAATAAATACGGTATTTGAACAATTTGTGTCGCAGACAATTCTCTGTGATCTCACTATAAAAATGTTTGTTTTTCGTAGTGCTGTTCGAGACCAAAAATTTCCCGAGACCGATTCCGAGACCCAAAAAACCCGAGAATTTTCTCGAGTCGAGACTCGAGACCGAGACTTTTTCCAAAAAATTTTTCGCTTAAAAACCGATTAAAACATATTAAAAATTTAAAAAATCAATCTTTGGGAGTTTTTTATAACAATTTTTTTGCCTTTTTTCCTTATTTAAGCTATAGTCAGTTTTTCCTTTTCATATGTATGACTTTTTACACCATTTTTTTTTTGCGGCGCTCTTTTTTAAATGAACTTCAAATTACCAAATTTGTCATCTTGAGCTAATTTTTTAAGAAGAAAATTAATGATTTTAGGCGTCGCCGGGTAAAAAGTGCAAATTTTAGCTCTATTTATTTAAATAAACCATAATTATTATTCTGCCCTTTGTTTAACAAAGTTTTTCATAATTTCATTTCGACTTTTCATGCGGGGATCATTCGGACAATTTGCGTCGTCTCATTTCGCCCACAATTCTTTCCGATCTCAACATTAATTTTAGGGTTGCTGGGTTGCACCCCGACATTTTCGGGGTTTTACTAAAGTCTTCAATTGCAATTGAAATGAGATGGAAATGTCTTTAAATGAGTTTTTAAGACTTTTTTGTTCTGAAACTTTTTCGATATCATTTTTCCGACTTTTTATGAAAATTTTGCCCCCGACGAAGGTGTCTGCCCCCGACAATTTTTAATTTCTCCACAGGCAACCCTGACAAATGTAGCGGGGAATTTTCAGCCCGAACCCCGACTTTTCCAACCCCGACGTCGGGGTCGCAACTCTAATTAGTTCCATCTTTCATGCTCTGTAACCCGATGCACAATTTTGTTGATTAATTCTTCATTCGAACTTCGAATTTACAAATATTTATTGAATTCTTTTTTTTAAATTTCTATGAAATTTTTAATTATGCCTTTTTAGGCTTATTTTTAAAAAATTTTCGAACTCACTAACTCTATAATTAATAAAATCGCAGCTAATTTCATAGGCTTATTCTATTCCCCCGTAAAGGATTAATTTAACCTTATAATATTTGAACGCTTATATTTTGAAAATTTTCAAAATTCTGAGTTTTCCATTTGTTTGTATATGATTTGTTTTTAAAAAATAAAATTTTTTTAAAACTGTTTTGCCATTTTTAACACCTCCAATTTATTAACATTTACATCAATTTACGCGATTTCTTCATACAATACATTATTATCACTGTTGAATTATGATCGATCATTTCTCAATTAATTAATTCATTCATTTCCTCTGCTGATTGATCAATGATCACTGTTGTTGTTCTGTCGGATACAATGGCCTAAATTAAGCGAAATTTGATTTATTTAAACAAAATAAAAGTGCTTTTTGTTGCTCACCCAATGCTATTATTGCCAAAAAGACAAAAGTCGACATTGTTCAAATGGTCCCAATTTTGTTCCTCCCACTGAACCGACTTTGTCTCCCCATTTTGGCACCGTTTCATTATCCATCGGTCGTCCCATTTATCTACACTTGCGTTGATCAGTGTCAGCTTTTCCTTGGTCCGTTCATTCGTTAATTCAAAAGGCGCAATTGGCGTTCTTGACTTTGGATAAGCAGTAAATTGAATTTTGTAGCGGACGGAAGTGGTGGCATTGAGAAATTTCTTAACAATGGGGAAAACGGACATTAAATGCAATCAACAAAATCGATGCTAACGAAAATATGGCCACGCCTTTTTCAAAGTGTTGATGTTGACCCATTCGATATTTGATGGTTCCAAATAGCAATCCAATCGCTTCGGTTGGCCATCTTTTGTCGGAGTGTGCAACCATTTTGACAACATTTGACCAGCAGTTGGAATTGCATTTGGCTCGTCAAAATCATCAGTCGCATCGGGCAACAAATAATCGGAATAGATGGAAGTAATGTTGAGATCGGTGAGAATTGTCGGCGAAATGTGATGACGCAAATTGTCCAAAAGAAGGCCATTGTTGTAAAAGTGCAAGTGGCGAATGTTTGACGCAAAAATTGGCCAAATTTTACGGACTAAAACACGCCAAATTGGCTGCTGGTCATCTTTTGAAAAAGGAACACTCAAGACCAAATTGGTGCCTTTGTCCCAAATTTTCTGATTGGCACGGAAAAAAGCGATCACAGAATGGTCAATGTAACTGAAAAGGGAATAATGCTTTTATTTCCCATATAATGCTTTTGCTTTATAATTACTTAATCTGAAGGAATTTGAAGCGAATTTTGCTGTGTAGCGAATGGTTGGGCAACGGAAATGGCACAAATTTGGCATAATCGTTAAGAACAATTAATTTTGGCGCCGGCGTGTTCTGGAAATCAAGGAGTTTACTGGACCCGTTTTTTTGTTTTTTAAAATCTTGGAAAAATGTTCTAGGGTTATTTCAAGGTGCCGAGCATGAATTCGGCCTTATTTTTGACTAATTCTGAACTCCGAACCCGGATTGGTATATTTTTAGGCCGGGTTCCTGCTCAGCACCTTAAAATAGCCCTAGAAAATTTTTCCAAGATTTTCAAAAAAAAAAAACGGGACCAGTAAACTCCATGATTGCCCACTGTCCTTGTAAATTTTGATTGTTCTCCAAATTGTCAATTCCCTTTTGCAATCGAAATGTTTGTCCACCAGCAAATTGAAACGGGGCGAAAGAAGTGCCAATTTGAGGCCGAGTTGAGGACGGTCAAAAAACGGGAACATGTCAAACCAAACATCGCTGCAAATCCAACTGAAATTAGAGGAAATAGTTTAGTTGAATAAATGAAATCAATTTGTAATTTTATGTATTACCGGCGGTTCATTTTTGTGGCAATTAGCACAATTTGTCGTATTTTGAATGAGTCACACACAAAGGGCAGAATTATTGCGTTGGAAAATGAGAGGCAATTCGAAAAAATATAAATTAGAAAAAAAGGGAACGATAAACGTACAAAATTTCCGAAAACATTTGCAGGAACAAAATGACTGCAAAAAATGGGCAATTGAGAATGGAATGAGAAGGAAAAGGAGAAACAATGGCATTTTTATACGAAAATATTAGCGTAAGTAAACGATTACCAAAATGCTTAAAATGAAAGCATTAAATCAAATTCCAATTTTTCTTTATTTTTGTTTTTATGAGTATATAACGAGGTCAAAAAGAGTTGGGGAGTGCAGAATATCGCAAAATGAATCGACGGTAAGGAATTTTTTAAAATTACAAATCTTTCATTTACCCACACATTTTTACGAATTTCAGTTGGATTTGTAGCGACGTATGGATGGATATTCTCCCATCTTTTGACCATGCCAAACTTGGACTCAAAATGGCATTGCTTTCCAACCGTTTCGATGTTTTGGTGGACAAACATTTTGATGGAAAAGCAACGGAATTGACAATTTGGCGACCAATCGCAATTGAAAAGGAAAATGGACCAAATGCAAACGATAATGGACCAAAACCGAAACTGTCTGTACTGATCGATGACAAATGGGTGACATTTCAATTGCTGGACCATTCGCTGCCCAACAAAATTCGATTTCATTCCCTTTATACTGAGTAAAGAACTTTTGATATATTAAAGCATTTTATGAATTTTAAAATATGCCTATTTTTAGGTTTATATGTATTTTAAAGTTTTATCGAACTTAACTCTTTCTGTAATTAATAAATCGCACCAAATTTTATAGGCATACTTTTTTCAAACGTTTTCGCATATTTTGCCATTTTAACACCTCAATTTTATTTGCATGTACACATATTTGCGCGATTTCTTCATACAATACATTATTATCACTGTTGAATTATGATCGATCATTTCTCAATTAATTAATTTCCTCTGCTGATTGATCGGTGATCACTGTTGCTGTTCTGGCGGAGAAAATTGCCTAAATAAAACGAAATTTGAATTTTTTTTAACAAATTAAAATGCTTTTTTTTACTCACCCAATGCAAATATTGACATCGTGAAGCCCAAAGTGTACATTGTTCAAATTGCTCGGATTTACGTCGTATTCCCATTGATCCGTCGTCGCCGTCGCCCCATCCTCCTGCTGATGATGTTCGCTTTTTTTGATAAGTGTCAGCTTTTCATTGGTCCGTTCGTTCACCAATTCAAACGGCACAATTGGCGTTGGCGGCGCGTGAACAGAAAACTGAATTTTGTAGCTGACGGAAGTGGTGGCACGGAGAAATTTCTAAATGGGAAACAAAAATCAAAATCAGTCGCTTAGCTAAAATATGTGGCCACACCTCTTTAGAAATTGTTGACATTACACACAGTAGTAAACATGTAATCGTTTGGGTTGTCCATCTTTTGTCGGAGTGTGCAACCATTTGGAAAACGCTTGGCCAGAAGTTGCATTTGAAAGCGATGACGAAGTGATCGATGTACCTGAAAGTGAGTGACAAATAAATTGCTTTTTATTTATATTTGCCATTACTCAATCCTAAGGTCCTTAAAGCGAATTTTGTTGGGCAACGAATGGTCGGGCAACGGAAAATGCACAGAATTGTCTTCGTCAATTTCCACTTCTGATTGGTCTCCAAAGTGGCAATTCGCTTTTGCCATCGAAATGTTTGTCCACCAACGCATCAAAACGTGGAGAAAGAATTGCCAATTTGAGGCCGAGTTGAGCATGGTCAAAAGATGGGAAAATGTCCATCCAAACATCGCTACAAATCCAACTGAAAATGCGAGGAAAATGAATAATTTAGGGTAATTTTGCAAAAAATTGCCAAAATGTGCTAAAAACAACCAAAACCCCAAAATATGTTTTTATTCGCAAAAAGCCCAAAATATGTTTTTTTGTGCTAAAAATTCGCTCAGATTGTTATGAAAACATCAAATCCAACTGAAAATGCGAGGAAATGTATAATTTAGGGTAATGAAAAATTGTAATTTTTTTATTACCGTCGATTCATTTTTGGGATAATTTGCACAATTTGTCGTGTTTCCGAATGATGTCACACAAAGAATAGAATAGGAAAAAACGTTTTAACGGACAAATCTTTAAAAAAAGGACACTTGGGAACTCTGTTCTTATGGGTGTATTTTTTGATTTTCTTGCATTTTTGTTGAGAAATTTTCCAAAAAATATATGTTTGCGTTTGGATTTTCAATATTTATAAAAATATTTTAGCATTTTTTGCATTTTTCATGTAAAATTCACAAATTCTTAAAAAAATGCAATAAAAAAATTTTTTTTTTTGATGTGATGACATTTTTTGGCGACATGTTCAATAAATTTCAAAAATTTTACACAAAATAAATCTGTCGAAAAAATAATCCCTCCTTCTCCATTTATCCCCCCCCCCCCCCTTCTGAGGAGGTTGAAAAATAATCCCCCCGTGGGGATAAAAAGAGAAAATACGGTTCTGTTGGGTCCGAGGGTTTTTGAGAAGTCCAATTAAATATTTATTTATTGGAGAAGGAAAATAAATGTCACAACAAATTTGGAGAACAAATATTTAAAACAAAATGAATGAAGGGAAGACCATATGAGAGGGAAAAGGGAGCATATTTATGGGCGAGGGAACAACATGAAATGAGATGGGAAATCGATTGGCATAATGTCAATGAAATTCAAATCTTCGGCGGCAGTGCCCCGAACACCTCCCCCCTTAAGCGCGGTCCCGATGTTACGGTGAGAAGCGCTGAGGTGGACGGCGATTTCGCTGAGGGTACCGTCGTTGCTGTCCATGGTCAATTTGACCTTCCAAATTTTCCTGCTCGTCATGCTGGTCCTCCAATGGCATTTCCACTGGGATTGCCCTCTGCGGTACCGTCGTTGCTGTCCATGGTCAATTTGACCTTCCAAATTTTCCTGCTCGTCATGCTGGTCCTCCAATGGCATTTCCACTGGGATTGCCCTCTGCTCCTCAACAGCAATCGGTCTTGGGATGTCGAAGGCATCGAGCATCACCGAGAGCTGATCATCGGAGTCGGACGTCTTTCGGGAACGAAGCTGGTTGGCGTGGTAGCGCCCTGATCTTCCATCGGCGAATGCCACGTCGTAAATCACCCCTGTCCGTTTTGAAATCTTGCCCTGTTTCCAATTTTGGGAAATTCTGTGGCGGGCAAAGACCTTGTCTCCGATCGAAAACTCCCTTAATTTGGTTCCAAATCGCTTATTGAAGCGTCTCGCCATTTCAACGTCTCTTTCGATCGGTTGTGCTGGTGGCGGCCGCAACAAATCCAAAGTTGTGCGGGGTTTTCTCCCCAGGAACATTTCAGCAGGTGTTATGCTGTTTGGCAACGAATCATTTGGCGTAGTCCGGTAACTTACCAAGAAAGTTTCGATGATTTCTTTGCTTGGGGCTCCCTCCCCTTTCAATTTTCGAAACGTCCTCTTAAACGTATCCACGAATCGTTCGGCCTGGCCGTTGGACATCGGATTATACGGCGCTGAAAACAGGTGGTTGACACCGTTGACGGCCATAAATTTGGCAAATTCGTTGCTCGTAAATTGGGTGCCATTGTCAGACACCAAAATTTCCGGGATGCCGTGTCGGCTGAACAAATATCGAAGTTTTTCGATTGTTGCTGCTGTCGATTTGGTGGCCATTTCGAATACCTCCGGGTATTTCGAAAAAGCATCAACAATGATCAAATATTCTTTGCCGAAAAATGGTCCGGCATAGTCGACATGGACTCTTTGCCATGGAAGTGATGGTTTTGGCCACGGTTGGAGATGGCTTTTGCCTGGTGCCTTTGCTTCCATTTGGCACGGTTGGCAGTTTTCTACCATCTGTTGGATGTCGACGTCCATATTTGGCCAATAGGCATAATTTCTCGCCAATTGCTTCATTCTTTTAATTCCCGGATGTCCCTTGTGGAAAGAATGAAGAATTTTCTGGCGGAGTTTTTCCGGGATCACAACTCGGTCGGCGTACATCAGGCAATTTCTTGTGATGCAAAGCTGTTCTTTGACCCGGTGAAAAAGCTTTATTTCGGCATTTTCGTCTCCGACGTTCCTTGGCCAACCATTCGTCAAAAATTTCTTGACTTTTTGAATGGTTTTGTCGGCTTCAGCAACTGCGACAATTTCCTTAAATTTTATTGGCAGTGCTTCAATTGATCCAATCAGAATGTCGTCAATTTCCGAATCTGATCGGAGAGATGCAATCACTCGGTCTTCGTCGCTTTTTCCCTTTGCGATCAGCCTTGAAAGCACATCGGCTTGACCAAAATCATTAGTGCTGATGTACTCAATGCTGAAATCGTATGCTAGGAGAATCAGTGACCATCGGAGGAGTCGGTTGGCACTGCACTGTCGCACTCCCTTTTTGCTTCCAAAGATGGCAAGAAGTGGCTTATGGTCGGTCAGCAACGTGAATTTCCGTCCATAGATCATTTTATGGAATTTTTGCACGGCGAAAATCAGTGCCAATCCTTCTTTCTCGATTTGAGAATAATTTTTCTCAGCGGCCGTTAAAGATGATGACGCGTGAGCGATTGCCTTTGTTGATCCGTCGGGAAATTTGTGGGATATTACCGCTCCAATCCCGAGTTCGGATGCATCTGCTGCAACCACAATTTCCTTTGTTGGGTCGTAATGCGTCAGCAGAAGATCGGACGACAAAATTTCCTTTATTTTGTCAAATGCTTGTTTGCATTTTTCACTCCACTTCCATTCGCTGTCTTGCTTCAGCAGATCGTCGAGAGGCTTTCGCACAAATCTCATATTTTTGACGAATTGCTGGTAGTGATTTACCATTCCGAGGTATGAACGCAGCGATGGCACATCAGTGGGTGCGGGCATTTCACTAATTGCCGAGATTTTCTCTGGGTCCGGTCTCCGTCCGTTTCTGTCGATGATTTGTCCGAGGTATTTGATCTCTTCTCGGAAAAACGAACACTTTTCCAATTTGATCCGGAATCCCCACTCTTGGAATTTTTCCAAAACTTTCTTCAAGTGATCAGCGTGCTCTTTGACGCTTTTGCTCACGATGATCACATCATCCAAGTAAGCTGTGGCGAATTCAAATTCTGCCAAAATTTGGTCCATTACCGATTGGAAGATGGCTGGCGCTGATTTGACGCCAAAAGGAAGTCTTTTAACTTCATAATTGCCATGATGTGTTGAAATCGAGCATATTTTTCTCGATTCATCATCCAATTCGATTTGGAGATAGGCGTCCCTGAGGTCGATTTGTGAAAAATATTTTCCACCATTTAAGGTTGCGAAAATATCCTCAGGTAGGGGCAGCGGGTGTTGGTGGTCCTGAAGAGCATTGTTCAGACCGGTGGAGTAGTCTATACATAGGCGTGCGCTTCCGTCGGCCTTTTTCACCGCCAAAATCGGAGCTGCCCATTCGGTGTATTCGACTTTTCCGATCACACCCATTTTCTCCCATCGCTCCAATTCTCCATTAATCGCTTCTTGTGCGTTGTATGGGACTGGGCGAGCCTTTCTGTAGACCGGTGCGGCGTCCTGCTTTCAAAGTCAGATGCGCCTTAAATTTCATACATCGGCCTAATTCGTTTTTGAAAATGTCGGGGAATGATGCTTTGAGATGGTCGATGTGCGATTGGACTGTCGAATTTTGTGGCGATTTTGGAGTTTTCGTGAAACCTCGTGTCTCTTCTCCGACTCGGCACAAATTTACCGGCGCATTGATTTTGGCCTTGAGTTCGTTGAGCAGTCCAAAAGCATCCATCATTTGCACGCTTAGCAAATTTAGCGATCCCCTTTTTGCCACATAATATTCGCTTTTGATGCAAATATCGTGGAATTTGAAATTGGCGACTCCTTTTCCGATGAATTTTATTTGCGTTCCATCGAACATGCATCCACTTTCGGTGCATTTGCGGAGTCGGGGGCTGCCGATGACTTCATGGGATAGTTCATCGATCACAATTATTTCAGCCCCGCTGTCGAGTACGAATTTGATGTTTTTGCCATCTACCGCCACGTCGGTTTTGAAAAGCGAAGCGGAGTTCACTTTCATGGCGGTTCCAATTCGTAAATTTCCAATTTTCCTTTTTGGAATTGGCAATTTGTTTCTCCGTCTCCATTCCTGCACTTTGTCGCATTGGCCTTCCAAATGTCCATTTTGGGAACACTTTTGGCACTTCGCTGACTTGTGCTTGCACTCCCAATGGCTGTGATTTGTCCATCCACATCGCCAACATTGTTGTGCCGGAGCGGATGATGTTTGGCCTTGTTTGGAATTTGGCCTTCCTCCCTTTTCTGTTTTGTGCCACTTTGGTTTGACTGCATTGACGCTTCGGCTTACCGCGGATGATTCGATCAGCTTTGCTTCGCTGATTGTCGTCATGAAATTGATACAATCTTGAACAATTTCATCATATCTGACGTTATCTCCATCGGCGCCAAGCTTTGACAAAATTCTCTGTCTCAAAGTCGCATCTTTTGGCGACTTTAGAGCAGTCAAAAGCATCAAAACCTTGAATTGTTCCTCCTTTAGTGATGTGAACTTGAAATCGTTCAACAGCCTTTTGTGTCTGTTGACGAATTGACGAAAATCTTCTCCTTCGGTTTTCGTGGCCATTAAGCACTCATATCTGTCGATGAATACAGATTGAGGCTTTGCAAAAAGCTTTTGAAGCCTTTCGGTTGATTGATTGAAGTCGAAGTCCGTCACTTTCGCTGGCAAACACGATTTTGAATACTCGCTGAATGCCGTTTCCGACAATTTGTTCATTAATGCCTTTACTTTCACTGCGTCAGTTGCGTTTGGTGCCGAACAGTCCATAGCAAAAGAAAACCTTTCGATCCATTCGGTAATTCGTCCCTTTTCGTCGGTCGGTTCGAAGACCGAAATGTCAGGCAGCACCGGCACCGGAACATTAATGTTCGGATTCGGTTGATTTTGTTGCTGCTGTGCGGTGACGAGTTGACCAATTGCGTCCAGCAATTGTTGAATGTTGGCTTGTTGTGCCATGGTCGGTGGTTATCGATTGTTTTTCAGTTGAGTGTTGAAATTGGACGATGAAAACCGCGTATTGCGGAACCGCAACCCGCCTAGGGTCTATAGGTTTTTCGGCGTTTGAAAACCGCGCCTAGCGGAACCTCACCCTTTTAGGGTCTATTGGTTTTTTTTGACGCGTTGAAAACCGCACTTAGCGGAACCTCACCCGCCTAGGGTCTATTGGTTTTTTTTTAGACGCGATGAAAGTCGACGGTCGAAATGTGAACGGTTTGTTTTCGTCCACTTGAAGACCGGCGGCAGAATGTTGAAACTCCAAAAATTACTCTCGTCTGGAGATGTAACAATTGAAGAAAACAAATGCGCTTTTTGTCGTTTGCTTTTTTTAGCTGACTGCGCCAATGTTGGGTCCGAGGGTTTTTGAGAAGTCCAATTAAATATTTATTTATTGGAGAAGGAAAATAAATGTCACAACAAATTTGGAGAACAAATATTTAAAACAAAATGAATGAAGGGAAGACCATATGAGAGGGAAAAGGGAGCATATTTATGGGCGAGGGAACAACATGAAATGAGATGGGAAATCGATTGGCATAATGTCAATGAAATTCAAATCTTCGGCGGCAGTGCCCCGAACAGGTTCCCATGTTGAAGCTGGATTACCTGGACAAAAACCAGGTCCAGGAAAAATCAGGCCTAGATCAAGGTCCAGGTCGAGCTCTAGTTTTTATTTTATTCCACTTTTCGTTTAGAAATTTTCAAAAATTGCGGAAATAGATTCAAAATCTGGAATAGAGCCAAGTCATTGGCATTTGTTTGTTGTCCGTCTGCAACATTCGATCTGTGTCGAAGTAATGAATTCTCGGCCATGTTTTGCTTGTTTCAGCTGGGTGTGCAACGACGTTTGGATGGACATTTTCCCTCATTTTGACCATGCCCAACTCGGCCTCAAAATGGCACTTCTTTCGCCACGTTTCGATGCTTTGGTGGACAAACATTTCGATGGCAAAATCGAATTGACAATTTGGAAATGGATAAAAATCTGCAAGGGCACAGAATCAAATCTATTTGTGGGGATTGGTGGCAAATTTGTGCCATTTCCGTTGCCCAACCATTCGTTACACAGCAAAATTTGCTTTAAATCCCTTCAAATTGAGTACTTCAAAAGCATTGTATGGCAATAAAAGCATTCTTTTAAGGTATATTGACTATTCTGTGCTCGCATTTCTCCGTGCCAATCAGCAAATTTTTGAAAAAGCCACCAATTTGTGTTTGTCTGTTGCTTCATGCTTCCACCATGATGGCTTTTTTCATTCGTCCACAACAATGCCTAGCCGATTTGTCCGTTTTGGCACATTCCTCTAAAAGTTAAGAGTTTAGTCCGTGTCCTAGTGTCGTCATTTTGAAAAAAAAAAAACCAATTCAGCTTCCGGAAGGAATAGTGGCTTATTTTTGATCAATGGTGCCATTTTGTCTATGGCACTTTAATGCGTCCAGACGAGATAAAATAAAATATATTTACACGATGATAATAAAAATGAACATTAAAAATGGTCATATCACTCCTATTCATCATTATAATCCAAAATGATCGACCATTTCTCAAATGCATAAATAATCACTTCACATAATTGGACACCATTTTCGCCGTGGAGACAAACGCCTAAAAATTCGGCAAAATTATTTAAACAAAACCAAATGCTTTTTTGTTGCTCACCCAATGCATTCATTGGCAGGGTAAAACACAAAGGCGACATTGTTCAAATCGTCAAAAGTTTCGCCTTCCCATTGATCCGTCGTCGCCGTCTCCCCATTTTGGCACCGTTTCATTATCCATCGGTCCTCCTGAGGATGTTCGCTTGTTTTGATCAGTGACAGCTTTTCCTTGGTCCGTTCGTTCGCTACTTCAAATGGCTCAATTTGCGTTGACTTTGGATGAACAATAAACTGAATTTTGTAGCGGACGGAAGAAGTGGCGGCATTGAGAAATTTCTAAAACAATGAGGAAAACGGACATTAAATACAATCAAAATCAGTTGCTTAATGAAAATATGGCCACACCTTTTTCAAAGTGTTGGCCCATTCGATATTTGATGGTCTTAAATAGCAATCCAATCGCTTAGATTGACCATTTTTTGTCGGAGTGTGCAACCATTTTGACAACATTTGGCCAGCAGTTGGAATTGAATTTGGCTCGTCAAATTCATCAGTCGCATCGGGAAATAAATAACCGGAACTGATTGAATTAATGTTGAGATCAGTGAGAATTGTTGGCGAAATGAGACGACACAAATTGTCCAAAAGGAGGCCATCGTTGTAAAAGCTCAAGTGGCGAATATGAGGCGCAAAAATTGGCCAGATTTCACGGACAAAAACACGCCAAATTGGCTGCTGATCATCTTTTGCAAAAGGAACACTCAACCACAAATTGGTGCCTTTGTCCCAAATTTGCTGATTGAAGCGGAGAAATTCAATGACGGAATGGTCAATGTACCTGAAAAGTGATGCTTTTATTTTCATATGCTTTTGCTTTTAATTACTTAATATGAAGGAATTTAAAGCGAATTTTGCTGTGTAGCGAATGGTCAGGCACCGGAAATGGCACAAAATTGGCATTTTCGATTTGCACAAATAATTCTGGCGTTTTTTTTGGAACGCCCACACTGAGTTTTTTTTTGGATCGACTCACCACGACTTTAGTCAACCCCCCAGAAAATAATGGCACAAATGATATATTTTCTGGGCGGTTGACTAAAGTATATCCGCGTTTTTTTTAATCTTGGAAAAATATTCTAGGTCATTTTAAAGTGCTGAGCATGAATCCGGTCTTATTTGTGACTAATTCAGAACCCTGAACCCGGAGACCAGTAAACTCCATGATTGCCCTCTGTCGTTGCAAATAATGATTGTTCTCCAAATTGTCAATTTCCTTTTGCCATCGTAATATTTGTCCACCAGCAAATTGAAACGGGGCGAAAGAAGTGCCAATTTGAGGCCAAGTTGAGGACGGTCAAAAAACGGAAAAGTGTCGAACCAAACATCGCTGCAAATCCACCTGAAATTGTGAATATATGAAATCAATTTGTAAAGCCTTACCGTCCGTTCATTTTTGTTGCAATCAGCACAATTTGTCGTATTTCGAATGATGACACACAAAGGGCAGACTTATTGCGATGGAAAATTTTTTTTTTTTTTAAATGAGAGGAAAATCGAAAAACAATCATTTATATAGTCACGAAAAAGATGGAAGGACTAAAAAGCACAAAAATGGTCAAGTACTAGAGTTGGGCGGGAACGAGAATCACGTTCCCGTTTTTTTGACTGACGGGATTTTTACGGGAACGGGAAAAAAGGCGGGAATCCCGCCCCGTTCATTTACGTTTTCCCGTCCCGTAAATTTTTTCTCAAAAACGGGGTTAAAGTACCCTGGTAAGAATGGTGGTTTGAGTAAAAATTTGCAAGGAAATTGATGGGAAAATAGAAATTTTTTGAGAAAAAATTAAATAATAAATTTTTCATGTTAAGGAATTTAATATATTTTTCATTATTTGTCCCTTCGGTTCAATTCCCCGTTGGGATATGAGCGTTTTCATATTTATTTTTAATATTTAAATTGGAATATATTCAATTTAATTTATATGAAAAATTAAAAATCTTTTTGTTTATTTTTTAACTGATCAGATCAATAAATTATCCAATGTTTTTTAGAGGGTTTTCGGGGGTCGCTGACCACGAATTTGATACCCATTTCGACCAATTCCGAACCCCGGACCTGAATTCTATTCAGTTCTAATATGAAAATCAACTTTCGTGAAAAATTAATTTCGTCTTCGGTTCTAATTCGGGTCCGGGGTTCGAAATTAGTCGAAATGGATGTCAGATTCGTGATCAGCGACGTCAAAAGCCCCCTAAAAATGTTTAAATGTATGATTTATATAAAATTATTTTTTATGGTCTGTAAACGACATTAGTACAAAATCTGTTAAAATTAAAAATCTTTTTGTTTATTTTTTAACGCCAGACCCATAAAGTAACCAGTGATTGGGCAATTTTTAAACAAAATCTGTTAACAAATTCACTAAACATGCCAAAATTTTTCACGGCGGCGCCTATCGGCACCGCCCCCCCCCCCCTCGGTTCCGAAAAGTTTTTCTGTCAATGGTGCGCCGTAAAAAAGCGATTTTTAAAGATTTTTTCATTTAATTATCCCATAGTTTTCCTTAATTTTTTTGGATTTTCCTTTCTTTATATATTTCCCTTTTTGAAAAAATTTAGCCTCCAAATTTTTTTTTTTTTGAATAGTGATCAAAAGCTCATCAAACTTTGCAGGGATACTGCAGGGTGACAAAAAGTAATGTTCCACTTTAAAATTCTTATATCTCGAAAAGTAATAAACCAATTTTAATATTTTAATCTCATATTAAAGCAAAAAATAATGGAAAGACAAAATTCGAAAAAATTTGTACCAAAAAGCTTTGATTGGGTTAATTTTTTAATTTTAATTAATTTTCTTTTATTGAAACCTGAATTTTGTCAATGTGTGGCATTTTAGTGCCAAAACGAAATTTCAAAAGAAAAAGTGAACCAAATTTCGGGGTTTTTTTTTGCCGGTGAAAATCCCGAACAGAACAAATGTGAAGTGCATTGACATGATCGAATTTGAAACAATGCCAGAAAAGCCGATCAAATAGGAGGGGAGAGGCAATGTTCTTACAGTATTTCCTATTGAACAATTACAGTACATCCAACCAATGCTTTCAAAACCAAAAAGGCACAGATTTTCCATTCAGATAGCCTTTAACTCACTCAATCACTTACACCTACTGTATTCCCTCACACATTTTACAGTACTTAGCACCAACCACCACTACCGGATACACCAACGATGGAATTGTCCATCCAAAAATAAATCATACATCCCATTGCTGGGCTTTTATCGCTATTAGCGATCGTTTTGCCCCTCTCCACCCCGGCTAATTTGAATTGGAATTTTTTTTTGTTTTCTTTGATCTTTTTGATATTTATCAATTATTCCATCATTTATTTGATTTTATTCATTTTGTTGTAAACAGACAAAAATGAAATGAGTTTTTGTTTTGTTTTTTGGCTTCATTTTAAAATAATGGCAAATTCTTAAATTCTCAAAACTTATTTTAATTTGTTTTGCCTCACGAAGGCACCCCAAGGCAAAAATTAATTGTACACTTCGTAATTCTGGAATTTCATCAAAATTTACCTGAAAAGCTGGTAATTTTTGGCTTTTCGTGATTTCAGGAACCCTAACCACATATCAATAAATTAATTCCAAATATTAATTATTTGTTTTCTTTAATAAAAAGATTTTCCATTAAAATTAGAGTATTCATTATATTTTTTGCCTTTTCATTTTCAAAAATTTTTCGGAAACATCTGGAGATAACAACTTTTTATAATAACTTAAGCAGTAAAATAAAATTATTTTTATTTATTATTTTCAAGTGATTTCCCCTTCCCCCCTCATTTTTTGTGCTTTTTTCTGTCTTCTGGCGGCACTTTTTGTTGGATTTCAAAGAAAATTCACTTTTCGACTTTTTCTTTGACAAATGAGATCAGCACATTATATGAGACGATGGACAAAAATAGGAAATACAGAAGGAATCCAACAAATTTGTTAAATGTCTTTTACTCTTTTAACGCCAGATGTCATCCCAAAAGTTTGATGAATGAAAAGGCCAACAAAATTGTGCTATTATTACCAATTTGGATTCGTCAAAACAAACATTTTGTGAATAACAGAAAAGAAGCAGCTGCACTGCTGGGAGAAGCGGAGCAAACCCTTCCTTATCTCTTCTAAGATGAAATTTTGTGCAATTTGGCCAACTATTGTTTGGCCCACCATTGCTGATCACATCCCCTTCTTTCCTGTGCCCATTTTTCCACCCACTCACATTATGATTTGGCATATAAATGGGCCATTGTCGGTCCATTGCATCCGCCTTAACATTATAAAAATTCACGGTTTACCTCCGTTTGGCCCCGGCACGTTTGTGCTCCAGCATGTTTTTGGAATCTAAATCTTTTTTCTTTGTATTGTAAATCAATCTAACAATCTTTGTATCATTCGAAAGCCCTTCCGATGCTCTATTAGCCTACAAAATTCCAAAAAATTTCTTTTTGTTTTGAACAATTATGGCCAAAAAGATGGTCAACAAAGGGGCGCGCGCAATCTAAATTCCCACCGCATAAATTAACAATTTGAACAATTCCGGCCCTCCCCCACCCGCCGATGAACGCATAAATTAACGCACTACGGCCGTTTTTTTTTGGCCAAATCATTTCACATTATCCACGATTCTAAAATGGCAGTTAATTTTATTTGCCAAATCCAAATCATACCCTTCTGCCGTGAACATTGCAAACACCGAGGAGCTAATCCATTTGATAAGATTTTGTGAGCAATTGTAGCATTTATGGCCCCGAAGTAATGCGACCGCGCGCCTTGTGGAATTTGCGCGCCCATTTGTTGATTTTTTAAAATTTTGGCTTGTGGTCTCATAATGGGAAAGTACCAAAATTTATATAAACTGACCATTTAAACTTGTTTTTTTTTTTTTGCAGAAATTTCCTCGTCATATAAAAATTTAACCCTGAAAATGGGCCTTATGCTTGGTGTGGCGGGAGCACTTTGTGCCGGCTTTTTCATGGGTCGAGCAATGACCAATGGAATGCGAGCCGTTATGTCTCGTGAAGAAAAACCTCCCATCAAACACTTGCTTGCGCTGCATGGACGTTCTGATTTAGTGGATTGCTTTCAGAACATATTGGAAAGCAAAGTAATGACAAATAAATGGAAGTATTATGGGCTTTCCGCTTAGTTTTTTTAAATTTCCATATTTTTTTTTGATTTTTTGGAAATGAGATGCCCAAATTGCATTAAATTCATTTTTGTACCTGTTTTAAAATCATAGCTGAAATTTGAAAAACTTTAAGAACACAAAGGCCATGGAGTCGGTAAAGCAGCAATTGAGTGACCTCGGCTTGGACCACATTTCCGACGCATTTGTGGAGGGCTACAAGCGAGTTGAAATCATAAAAATAAAATATTTTAATTAATATTCAATTCCTAACTTTACAAAACATTTAGCACAAAAATGGTTTGTGCAAAATGTGCCAAAAAATTGGAACACATCGATGGGCTTTGTTACTGCACGGAAGCGGCCAATAAATGCCACCACCGTAATTGGTAAAACAAAGACTAAAATTACTTAGAAAAATTGTTTTATTTTTGGTTTAATTCACTTAATTGTTTCGGACTGATTTCGGGGTAAAAAATAAGTAAAATTGAATATTAAAAGATATATCCAGAATCAATGTTTTAAATATGTTATCTTTTCAAAGATTTATTGTGAATTTGTCGCTACTATTTTAGCTGTTCGAGCCGCAACAATCGTGCTCTGACCTACTACTGATCTGATTTGATTGGATGAGAAGAAAAAAGCGATTTTAGGCCGCCTTCAAATTTAATTTTAATAAACCCAAATTTGTTGAATAATTTTTGGTTTTATTTTTGGGTTTTTTTAAATTTAAAAATTCCTAAGAAAAAGCAATTCTGAATACAAGGTTAAAATTGCCTTTTACTCATTATTTTTATAAATTTATTATATATATTATGGTTTTCACTTCTTAAATTGAAAAAGAAAGAAAAAAACGACAAAAAATGTTTTTCCCATGGAGCAGAAATAACAACACAAACACTGGAAACCATTTAAATGTAATTCATAATTAATTTTAAACCTAATTAATTTTCAATTGTTTATTTAATTGCTTTTTTTAATTTTAGTTGCGTCCTCACGAGTGGCTTTGCGTGCGTCAAAATGCCACACTCGAGGAGATCAACGAAAACTACCGGAAGATTGTCCGTGTCATTCACCCGGACAAAAACAACCAATGCAGCGACAAATTGTTTATGGTAGGACCAATCTTAAACCACAGAGGTTACGGTATTTCCAATTTAAAATTGTGCCAAAAGAAAACTTTAAAAAATCAGGAACATTTCGCGTTGCATTTTTAGCTGATCACGAATGCCAAAGATGAGCTTCTTGGTCGTTCCGGAAGCAACAGTATGGCACAGGTAATTTGGATTCTCTTAAATCTTCAAGGGTTTATTAAACATCATTAACTGCTTTCACATTCGAAAATATTTCTCAATATATATTTACCCAATGCCAAAAAAAATGTTTCAGATTTAATGTGTATTTCTAATCCAATTTGTGCTAGGTCGTTTCGTAAAATCCGCCATTTTAGCGATTTTTTCGACAAAACATGGCATAACTTTGATTAAAAGCAAACAAATAAAGCTTGGCTATCAATTTATACCAAGAATATAAAAATTTTTGCCTTTAAGCAAATTTATGCCATATTTTGTCGAAAGAATCGCTAAAATGGCAGATTTTACGAAACGACCTAGCACAATCCGAATTCACTGTTTTTACTGCACAGGAGGAGGACTACGACCAGCACATGGACATGGACATTGTCAAGTTCGCCCCGTTCAGCGAAGTTCTCAAAACGCACAAATGCGTTGAGCTTGTCGAAGTGTTGGCATCGTTTCCGAAAAATGCTGCAGAGAGTGCCGCGCATGGGCCACTGGGACAGAGTGAGGAGGGCTAAAACCAAAATTTGGAAAATAAATAAATAAATATATATGCTTATGAGTAGGGATCGGATTTTTAGTTTTTTAACTATTTTTTCTGCGGCTTTAACTCGACGAGAAATGCACGAAAAACACATTCTTTTTCGAAAATTTTTCGTTTTTAGTGCCACTATTCATCACTAGGAATCACTATTTTGGAGCTTCGCCACTAAAAAAAACTATTTCGGAAGTTGGCCACTAAAATAATTTTTCGCCACTATTTTGGCGTTTCGCCACTATTTTTGCCACTATTTCGCGATTTTACAAATTTGTAAAGGAAAATTCACTAATTTTCTTCAAATATACCAAATAAAACCCATATTTTTAAAGGAAATATCGAACCAAAATGCCCAAAATTCAATCTAAATCTGCATTTATTCGTGACTGGATCAAAAAAGTTAAAGGCGAAGAAATTTACTCCATTAATGGTAAAATACGGTGCTAGTGCGTTTCGTAAAAACTGCCACCCATGCGCGTTTCGTAAAACCGCCAGCGCGTTTCGTAAAACTGCCAAATGGGTATTTTTTTAAAACCCCCACCCATGCGCGTTTCGTAAAACCGCCAGCGCGTTTCGTAAAACTGCCAAATGGGTTCCAAAACAAAATGGCTAATATATATAAATTCATAACTTGGCCCAAATTCAACCAAATTAATATTTCATGATATCATTCAATAGCTTTAATTGTTCTCTTTCAGAATATATTTTTCGTAAATTTTTAACTTAAGTATGAGAAAAGTTATAAAGCATTGAACATGCTATGTTTTTTTGCAATGATCATGCAAATAGAAATATAAACATTAAAATTTTAAAGTCTTTAAAATGCATTTGAGCCAAAATTAATTATATATTCGATAGCCCTAAGAATTCTCTATTTACCTTTAAAATTTTAGAAAATTTCATTTAGTTTCAAAAAAGTTTTTGCAAAAAATTCTGACTTAGGATTTTTGAAATTTTGTGACAATAACTTTTCTCATACTTAAGTTAAAAATTTATGAAAAATATATTCTGAAAGAGAACAATTAAAGCTATTGAATGATACCATGAAATATTAATTTGGTTGAATTTGGGCCAAGTTATGAATTTATATATATTAGCCATTTTGTTTTGGAACCCATTGGCAGTTTTACGAAACGCGCATGGGTGGGGGTTTTAAAAAAATACCAATTTGGCAGTTTTACGAAACGCGCTGGCAGTTTTACGAAACGCGCATGGGTGGCAGTTTTTACGAAACGCACCAGCACGGTAAAATACTCTTCTTTCAAGTTTGTGAACAGCAGGTAAAGACAACAACGACTTGCAACAAACAACATCAGCAACATGATAATTTTCCACAGATTCCATGCTCGCAATATTGCCATTTAAAACAACACAATGAAACGGCGAAACATCGCGCTAATTTGGACCGATTTTCAAAAAAGAAAAGCAAGCAGCATCAGCCTTTTTTGACAACGAATGAAAACAAACAAGACAATTTTCTGCCGACCTTTGCAAAGCACTTGTATCGGCCAACATTCCTTTTTTTAAACTGAACAATTCAGTTTTGAGTTCATTTTTGGAAAAATATTGTCAGAGGAATGTACCGGATGAATCCACTCTTCGAAAAAATTATCTGGCCCAACTTTTTTCTGAGGTTATATCAATTTTTCAAAATTTTTTAAATTTTTAATTTTTAGACAATGACAAAAATTAAAGACGACATTGGCGACGCATTTGTTTGGGTTTCAGTGGACGAGACAACGGACAAAATGGGGCGAATGATGGCCAATTTGTTGATAGGCAAATTGGATGGCAAAAAATGGCACCCCCCGCATTTAATTTCGGTGAAAGCGTTTGAAAAGGTGGACAGTGGAGCAATGGCGCGTTTTGTCAATGAAGGCCTTGGTAGTCGCTTAGCTTTTATTCCAAGATAATTTTTTAGTTTTAGACAGTTTTGTGCCCTGGATTGTCCATCCCCCCTCGGCCAGTTTTGACCCGTTGGACGACCTGGATAACGGCCGTGTCCTTTTATTGGGAGCATTTTGAGGCATTAAAAGCGGTGGCTTATTTATTTTAGTTTTTTGTAGTAATGGTTTGCATTGTTTAGGTAGTGAATTCTTTCAATTCGGATGATGCAGTGTGTGTCAAGGAATGTCAATTGACTTTCAACAATTCAGTTTGGCAGGACCTTGCTTACATCCATTCAGATTTTGGGCAATTGGCTACTGCAATTACAAAATTGGAAACACAAGGAATGACCATTTTCGATGCCATGGATGTATTCGCAGGCGTTCACAATCAAATGGACAATGTTTATGGCGAAAAGGCAAACGAAATTCGCAAAAAATTCGCGGGCATTGTGGCCAAGAACCATGGAATTGAAAAAGTCTCCCAATTTTGCCAAATTCTATCCGGAAAAAACACTGAATCAGATGTTCCTCCAAACCTAATCCCTTTTTACAAATTTGCTCCTTTAACATCCTGCGATGTGGAACGTTCATTTTCCGTTTACAAATCAATTTTGGCCGATAATCGTATGCGTTTTACCCCCGAAAACTTCGAAATGTACCTTATTTGTAACTGCAATCAGTGAATAAAATTGTTTGCCTTAATTTTACATTATTTTCAAATAAAAAAACAGCTATTTAAAAAATTACACCTCTAAATTTGGAACTTTTTCGCCACTATTTTCGCCACTATTTTGGCATTTTTTTGTCACTATTTAGTTAATTATTTTGGGATTTTTTATCACTAAAAATCCGATCCCTACTTATGACCAATATTTTAACTTTTAAATAGGGTTGGGCCCCGACCCCTCAGGGGCAAAAAGTCGGGGAACGCCGGGGGCAGATGTCGGGTCGGGGGAATGGTCTCAAAAATAGAACGACGACTTTTTTTAAATCCTGGCGGGCTCTAATCAAAAACTTAAAAATATTTATTTATCCATAAATATACGAAGTATACCATATTTTCTCTCTTTTTATCCCCCGGGGGATAATTGGAGACGTCGGGATTAATGGAGACTGGGGAGGGATAAAAAGAGAAAATACGGTATAGTACACATTGAAATATTAAGGCGACTTTTCTTTGTTGAACTACGCGTTTAAAATTGCTGATGAGAATTATGCGCTGGGTCACATGATGTTGGCCTACAAAAAGGTACAGTAAGTGCACTTTTTACCGTACTTTCTTAAAAATTATCGTGTTCACTCTGCCATTGATACCGTAACAATATTGATTTACAAATTTGTTCAATTAATTTTTATTTAGGCATTGGAGTCGCATTTCGTCTGCAAAAAGTGTAAGAAGCAAATGCATTTGGACGGCATTTGCTACTGTAACAAAGCGAAGACCAATTGCCATTGCAATGCGCGAAAATGTTGCGACATGAAGCCGGAAGAATTTGGTCGATTGTACTGATCAGTGATCAACAATAAATGATCAACCACAATTTTGTAAAGAAACCATGTTTGGTTCAAAATGTTTAATTATCCATTTAGAATTTTCAATTGTTTAATTTTTGCTTTAATTATCCTTCACAAAAGAATTCGAAAATGAATTT
The DNA here is from genome assembly GCA_023374025.1 of Heterodera schachtii. NCBI lineage: Eukaryota > Metazoa > Nematoda > Chromadorea > Rhabditida > Heteroderidae > Heterodera > Heterodera schachtii. The sequence goes on along the minus strand of SIJG01000099.1, from coordinate 142,236 downwards.
CAATGAATAAAAAGCCGAAAAATATTGCATCTTCAATTTTAAAAAATGGGAGCAAGCACGCGGGAAAAGTTATTGAAAACTAAGCGGTTTCAAGATGAAAGCTTCTGACTTGGAAATTTTGCAGGACAATAGATTTTTCAAATTACAAGGATTTTATTGGATAATTCCCTTGAATTTCCAATTTTATTCAAATCCGAAGTGATTCAATGGACATTTCATCCAAAAATGCAGATAATTCACTTCACATAATTAGGGGCAGCACCTTTTCGCTGCTTCGCCCTGCTGGTGGAGACAACGGCCTAAAAATTCGGCGTAATTTGAATCAATTTAAGAAATCATTGTTTTTTGGTTGCTCACCCAATACATCGTTTGACATCGTCAAGCCAAAAGCAGACAGTGTTCAAATCTTCCCAATTTTCGTCTTGCCAATGAATCGCCGCCGCCGTCTCCCCAATTGGATATCGTTTCATTCTCAAGTGGATAATGTCTTCAACTTCAATTGATTTTATCAGTGTCAGCTTTTCGTTGGTCCGTTCGTTCACCAATGAAAATGGCACTATTAACACAATTGTATGAACGAAACATTGAATTTCGTAGCTGGCGGAAGTGGTGGCACGGAGGAATTTCTAATCGATGGGGAAAAAAAGCAATTAAACTCAATCAAAAAATCAATTCCCTTTCCAGGCTCAGTTTAAAGCTACTGAACATTCTAATTCTGGCATATACATACATATTTAAAGCAATTCCTAATACTTTTATAAATTTATACAAAAAACTAAAATTTCAAAAAATTTTATTTTTAACTGTTTTCGTAACAAATTCGCAACTAGCGACCCGAAAATTAAAAGATTTAAACTGGGAAATGGAGGTCCAAACTATGGGTAAACCTCCTTGAAAATGTTGACCCATTCAATGGTTCTTATATAAAAACGACAACATCGCAATCGTTTCGGCTGCCCATCGTTTCTCGGAGTGTGCAACCATTTGGACAGCGCTTGGCCAGCAGTTGCATTTGGCCCATCATCACAAATTGGATCGGGATCAAAATCAGTGGACACATCGGGCAACAAATGATCGGAAGCGATTGAATTCAGCTGATTGAGATCAGTGAGAATTGTCGGTGAAGTGCGGCGCCGCAAATTGTCCAGATGAGCATCAGTGGAAAAGCCGAAGTGGCGAATGTTTGGCGCAAAAATAAGCCAAATTTCACGGACAAAAACATCCCAAATCGGAATGACATTGTCATGTGACCACACATACAAATGCAAATTGGTGCCTTTGTCCCAAATTTGCTGATTGGAACGGAGAAATTCGATGACGGAATGCTCAATGTATCTGAATGAAAAGGAGTGATTTTAAATTTTTAAATAATGAATTATTACGCAATGCTAAGGTCCCTAAAGCGAATTTTGTTGGGCAGCGGAAGCTCGGGCAACGGAAATTTCATAGAAATGGGATCACTGTAATTAAGCACAGAGAGTTTCGGTTTCAGTGCACTGTCTTTCTGAATTTTGATGTGGCTCCAAAATGTCAATTCGCTTTTGCCATTGAAATGCGCGTCCACTAAAACATCGAAACGATCGGAAAGCAATGCCAATTTGAGGCCGAGTTGAGGACGATTAAAATGAGGCAACATGTCCATCCAAACATCAGTACAAATCCAGCTGAATGAGTGAATAATTTCAAATTAACCGAGGTAAAGATCCGTTCAGTATGTTCAAGAATCCGAATTCGGAAGAAAAGTGCAATAAAATGAATGATGAAAAGTTGGTTTTGAGTTTTATTACTAGGGATCGGATTTTTAGTGATAAAAAATCCCAAAATAATTAACTAAATAGTGACAAAAAAATGCCAAAATAGTGGCGAAAATAGTGGCGAAAAAGTTCCAAATTTAGAGGTGTAATTTTTTAAATAGCTGTTTTTTTATTTGAAAATAATGTAAAATTAAGGCAAACAATTTTATTCACTGATTGCAGTTACAAATAAGGTACATTTCGAAGTTTTCGGGGGTAAAACGCATACGATTATCGGCCAAAATTGATTTGTAAACGGAAAATGAACGTTCCACATCGCAGGATGTTAAAGGAGCAAATTTGTAAAAAGGGATTAGGTTTGGAGGAACATCTGATTCAGTGTTTTTTCCGGATAGAATTTGGCAAAATTGGGAGACTTTTTCAATTCCATGGTTCTTGGCCACAATGCCCGCGAATTTTTTGCGAATTTCGTTTGCCTTTTCGCCATAAACATTGTCCATTTGATTGTGAACGCCTGCGAATACATCCATGGCATCGAAAATGGTCATTCCTTGTGTTTCCAATTTTGTAATTGCAGTAGCCAATTGCCCAAAATCTGAATGGATGTAAGCAAGGTCCTGCCAAACTGAATTGTTGAAAGTCAATTGACATTCCTTGACACACACTGCATCATCCGAATTGAAAGAATTCACTACCTAAACAATGCAAACCATTACTACAAAAAACTAAAATAAATAAGCCACCGCTTTTAATGCCTCAAAATGCTCCCAATAAAAGGACACGGCCGTTATCCAGGTCGTCCAACGGGTCAAAACTGGCCGAGGGGGGATGGACAATCCAGGGCACAAAACTGTCTAAAACTAAAAAATTATCTTGGAATAAAAGCTAAGCGACTACCAAGGCCTTCATTGACAAAACGCGCCATTGCTCCACTGTCCACCTTTTCAAACGCTTTCACCGAAATTAAATGCGGGGGGTGCCATTTTTTGCCATCCAATTTGCCTATCAACAAATTGGCCATCATTCGCCCCATTTTGTCCGTTGTCTCGTCCACTGAAACCCAAACAAATGCGTCGCCAATGTCGTCTTTAATTTTTGTCATTGTCTAAAAATTAAAAATTTAAAAAATTTTGAAAAATTGATATAACCTCAGAAAAAAGTTGGGCCAGATAATTTTTTCGAAGAGTGGATTCATCCGGTACATTCCTCTGACAATATTTTTCCAAAAATGAACTCAAAACTGAATTGTTCAGTTTAAAAAAAGGAATGTTGGCCGATACAAGTGCTTTGCAAAGGTCGGCAGAAAATTGTCTTGTTTGTTTTCATTCGTTGTCAAAAAAGGCTGATGCTGCTTGCTTTTCTTTTTTGAAAATCGGTCCAAATTAGCGCGATGTTTCGCCGTTTCATTGTGTTGTTTTAAATGGCAATATTGCGAGCATGGAATCTGTGGAAAATTATCATGTTGCTGATGTTGTTTGTTGCAAGTCGTTGTTGTCTTTACCTGCTGTTCACAAACTTGAAAGAAGAGTATTTTACCGTGCTGGTGCGTTTCGTAAAAACTGCCACCCATGCGCGTTTCGTAAAACTGCCAGCGCGTTTCGTAAAACTGCCAAATTGGTATTTTTTTAAAACCCCCACCCATGCGCGTTTCGTAAAACTGCCAATGGGTTCCAAAACAAAATGGCTAATATATATAAATTCATAACTTGGCCCAAATTCAACCAAATTAATATTTCATGGTATCATTCAATAGCTTTAATTGTTCTCTTTCAGAATATATTTTTCATAAATTTTTAACTTAAGTATGAGAAAAGTTATTGTCACAAAATTTCAAAAATCCTAAGTCAGAATTTTTTGCAAAAACTTTTTTGAAACTAAATGAAATTTTCTAAAATTTTAAAGGTAAATAGAGAATTCTTAGGGCTATCGAATATATAATTAATTTTGGCTCAAATGCATTTCTATTTACCTTTAAAATTTTAGAAAATTTCATTTAGTTTCAAAAAGTTTTTGCAAAAATTCTGACTTAGGATTTTTGAAATTTTATAACTTTTCTCATACTTAAGTTAAAATTTATGAAAAATATATTCTGAAGAGAACAATTAAAGCTATTGAATGATACCATGAAATATTAATTTGGTTGAATTTGGGCCAAGTTATGAATTTATATATATTAGCCATTTTGTTTTGGAACCCATTGGCAGTTTTACGAAACGCGCATGGGTGGGGGTTTTAAAAAAATACCAATTTGGCAGTTTTACGAAACGCGCTGGCAGTTTTACGAAACGCGCATGGGTGGCAGTTTTTACGAAACGCACCAGCACGGTAAAATACTCTTCTGTCAAGTTTGTGAACAGCAGGTAAAGACAACAACGACTTGCAACAAACAACATCAGCAACATGATAATTTTCCACAGATTCCATGCTCGCAATATTGCCATTTAAAACAACACAATGAAACGGCGAAACATCGCGCTAATTTGGACCGATTTTCAAAAAAGAAAAGCAAGCAGCATCAGCCTTTTTTGACAACGAATGAAAACAAACAAGACAATTTTCTGCCGACCTTTGCAAAGCACTTGTATCGGCCAACATTCCTTTTTTTAAACTGAACAATTCAGTTTTGAGTTCATTTTTGGAAAAATATTGTCAGAGGAATGTACCGGATGAATCCACTCTTCGAAAAAATTATCTGGCCCAACTTTTTTCTGAGGTTATATCAATTTTTCAAAATTTTTTAAATTTTTAATTTTTAGACAATGACAAAAATTAAAGACGACATTGGCGACGCATTTGTTTGGGTTTCAGTGGACGAGACAACGGACAAAATGGGGCGAATGATGGCCAATTTGTTGATAGGCAAATTGGATGGCAAAAAATGGCACCCCCCGCATTTAATTTCGGTGAAAGCGCTTGAAAAGGTGGACAGTGGAGCAATGGCGCGTTTTGTCAATGAAGGCCTTGGTAGTCGCTTAGCTTTTATTCCAAGATAATTTTTTAGTTTTAGACAGTTTTGTGCCCTGGATTGTCCATCCCCCCTCGGCCAGTTTTGACCCGTTGGACGACCTGGATAACGGCCGTGTCCTTTTATTGGGAGCATTTTGAGGCATTAAAAGCGGTGGCTTATTTATTTTAGTTTTTTGTAGTAATGGTTTGCATTGTTTAGGTAGTGAATTCTTTCAATTCGGATGATGCAGTGTGTGTCAAGGAATGTCAATTGACTTTCAACAATTCAGTTTGGCAGGACCTTGCTTACATCCATTCAGATTTTGGGCAATTGGCTACTGCAATTACAAAATTGGAAACACAAGGAATGACCATTTTCGATGCCATGGATGTATTCGCAGGCGTTCACAATCAAATGGACAATGTTTATGGCGAAAAGGCAAACGAAATTCGCAAAAAATTCGCGGGCATTGTGGCCAAGAACCATGGAATTGAAAAAGTCTCCCAATTTTGCCAAATTCTATCCGGAAAAAAACACTGAATCAGATGTTCCTCCAAACCTAATCCCTTTTTACAAATTTGCTCCTTTAACATCCTGCGATGTGGAACGTTCATTTTCCGTTTACAAATCAATTTTGGCCGATAATCGTATGCGTTTTACCCCCGAAAACTTCGAAATGTACCTTATTTGTAACTGCAATCAGTGAATAAAATTGTTTGCCTTAATTTTACATTATTTTCAAATAAAAAAACAGCTATTTAAAAAATTACACCTCTAAATTTGGAACTTTTTCGCCACTATTTTCGCCACTATTTTGGCATTTTTTTGTCACTATTTAGTTAATTATTTTGGGATTTTTTATCACTAAAAATCCGATCCCTACTTATGACCAATATTTTAACTTTTAAATAGGGTTGGGCCCCGACCCCTCAGGGGCAAAAAGTCGGGGAACGCCGGGGGCAGATGTCGGGTCGGGGGAATGGTCTCAAAAATAGAACGACGACTTTTTTTAAATCCTGGCGGGCTCTAATCAAAAACTTAAAAATATTTATTTATCCATAAATATACGAAGTATACCATATTTTCTCTCTTTTTATCCCCCGGGGGATAATTGGAGACGTCGGGATTAATGGAGACTGGGGAGGGATAAAAAGAGAAAATACGGTATATTACACATTGAAATATTAAGGCGACTTTTCTTTGTTGAACTACGCGTTTAAAATTGCTGATGAGAATTATGCGCTGGGTCACATGATGTTGGCCTACAAAAAGGTACAGTAAGTGCACTTTTTACCGTACTTTCTCTAAAATTATCGTGTTCACTCTGCCATTAATACCGTAACAATATTGATTTACAAATTTGTTCAATTTAATTTTTATTTAGGCATTGGAGTCGTATTTCGTCTGCAAAAAGTGTAAGAAGCAAATGCATTTGGACGGCATTTGCTACTGTAACAAAGCGAAGACCAATTGCCATTGCAATGCGCGAAAGTGTTGCGACATGAAGCCGGAAGAATTTGGTCGATTGTACTGATCAGTGATCAACAATAAATGATCAACCACAATTTTATAAAGAAATCATGTTTGGTTCAAAATGTTTAATTATCCATTTATAATTTTCAATTGTTTAATTTTTGCTTTAATTATCCTTCACAAAAGAATTCGCAAATGAATTTTAATGAATCAAAAAGCCGAAAATTATTGCATCCTTCAATTTTAAAAAATGGGAGAAAGCACGCGGGAAAATTTATTGAAAACTAAGCGATTTCAAAATGAAAGCTTCTGACTTGGAAATTTTGCAGGACAATAGATTTTCAAATTACAAGGATTTTATTGGATAATTCCCTCGAATTCCCAATTTTTATTCAAATCCGAAGTGATTCAATGGACATTTCATCCAAAAATGCAGATAATTCAATTCACATAATTAGGGGCACCCTTTTCGCGGCTTCGCCCAGCTGCTGGTGGAGACAACGGCCTAAAAATTCGGCACAATTTGAATCAATTGAAGAAATCATTGTTTTTTGGTTGCTCACCCAATACATCGTTTGACATCGTCAAGCCCAAATCCGACAGTGTTCAAATCTTCCCAATTTTCGTCTTGCCAATGAACCGCCGCCGCCGTCTCCCCAATTGGATATCGTTTCATTCTCAAGTGGCATATGTCTTCAACTTCAATTGATTTTATCAGTGTCAGCTTTTCGTTGGTCCGTTCGTTCACCAATGAAAATGGCACTATTAACACAATTGTATGAACAAAACATTGAATTTCGTAGCTGGCGGAAGTGGTGGCACGGAGGAATTTCTAATCGATGGGAAAAAAGGGCAATTAAACTCAATCAAAATCAATTCCCTTTCCAGGCTCAGTTTAGAGCTACTGAACATTCTAATTCTGGCATATACATACATATTTAAAGCAATTCCTAATACTTTTATAAATTTATACAAAAAACTAAAATTTCAAAAAATTTAAGTTTTAACTGTTTTCGTAACAAATTCGCAACTAGCGATCCGAAAATTCCAAAGATTTAAACTGGGAAAGGGAGGTCCAAACTATGGGTAAACCTCCTTGAAAATGTTGACCCATTCAATGGTTCTTATATAAAAACGACAGCATCGCAATCGCTTCGGCTGCCCGTCGTTTCTCGGAGTGTGCAACCATTTGGACAGCGCTTGGCCAGCAGTTGCATTTGGCCCATCATCACAAATTGAATCGGGATCAAAATCAGTGGACACATCGGGCAACAAATGATCGGAAGCGATTGAATTCAGCTGATTGAGATCAGTGAGAATTGTCGGTGAAGTGCGGCGCCGCAAATTGTCCAGATGAGCATCAGTGGAAAAGCCGAAGTGGCGAATGTTTGGCGCAAAAATGGGCCAAATTTCACGGACAAAAACATCCCAAATCGGAATGACATTGTCATGTGACCACACATACAAATGCAAATTGGTGCCTTTGTCCCAAATTTGTTGATTGGAACGGAGAAATTCGATGACGGAATAGTCAATGTATCTGAAAATAGTGAAAAGGAGTGATTTTAAATTTTTTAAATAATGAATTATTACGCAATGCTAAGGTCCCTAAAGCGAATTTTGTTGGGCAGCGGAAGCTCGGGCAACGGAAATTTCATAGAAATGGGATCACTGTAATTAAGCACAGAGAGTTTTGGTTTCAGTGCACTGTCTTTCTGAATTTTGATGTGGCTCCAAAGTGTCAATTCGCTTTTGCCATTGAAATGCGCGTCCACTAAAACATCGAAACGGTCGGAAATCAGTGCCAATTTGAGGCCGAGTTGGGGACGGTCAAAAATGGGAACAAGTCCATCCAAACATCAGTACAAATCCAGCTGAATGAGTGAATAATTTCAAATTAACCGAGGTAAAGATCCGTTCAGTAAGTTCCAGAATCCGAATTCGGAAGAAAAGTGCAATAAAATGAATGATGAAAAGTTGGTTTTGAGTTTTATTACATTTTATAATTGTTTAAAATAAATTTGGATTAATATTAATAAAAAACATAGTTAAAATAATTAAATTTAATTATTCTAATAAAATTCTCCGGACTGAAATGGCCATTCCCTTCATAACTCGCACTCCCATACTTTTTTCGCTTCATCATAATAACACCAATAAATTACTTAAGCCTAGACCAATTTTGCTGAATGATCCCAGCAGTTCGCATTTTTGGAAATTTCGAGAGCGGAATTAATCCCGCGCTATACCGTTAAAACATGCTGTATATAATAATAATAATTTTTATTCTTTTTGGTCAGTGTTACGAATGCCGTCGCCTCCCAAAGGATGTTGGCACAAATGAACCAGACGATTGCTGATGATTTTCACCAATTTCGACAGAAGAAATGACGGCGGAGGCTTTTACTTGTGCCATTAAAATTAATTTTTCAGTCTGCAAATATTAAGAAAAAGTTGAAAATTGAATTATTTTTTGTTTGTATGTAGGGAGCATAACTGTGCAAATGGGGGTTGGGGGAGGCGGGTCAGTTGGGTCGGGTCATGACGACGAACGAAAGGGTCAGCGGGGGGGGGGGGGGTGGGAACGGAGAAGAGAAAAAAGGTCAAAAAATGATTAAATTAATTATTAATTAACTTGAAATGTAGGTGGTATAAACTCTATCCAATTTAAAAGCCAAATTTTTGATCATTATTCAAAAAATAAATTTTCTGACGAATTGTCCACTGACGGATTGTCCTGGACCTGCCCCGGTTCTCATTTTGCGTTCAACCAACTCTGACTCTCTGCTACTGGGCAGAATTTTGTCAAAGGCAAAAGCAGAGGGGCAGAAAACTTTTTTCGCCTATTTGAGACGATTTTCTGCAAAAAAAAAATTACCTAACGCCTAGGCAACCAAATCCAAAAAATCTTGGTACATATCATTCGGTAGCCCTATGTGTCCTGTATTAGCCTGCAAAGTTTCGAAAATTTCATAATGTAAAAAAAGTTATGGCAAATTGGAAGAACCAGTTTTTTGAATTCTTCTGGTCATAACTTTTTTGAATCTTAACGAAATTTTTCAAAATTTTTCAGAAAAAATAAGTAAGCAAAAATGTGCATCAAAAATGTTATCAGTAGGGTTTGTAATTATATGGATATAAAAACTCGAAATATGGCCATAAAATATGGACAAAAAATCGCGAAATATGGACATAAAATAGCAAAAATATGGACATAAATTTTTCCAAATGTAGGGTATGATTTCTCAAAATTTCTTCAAATTCATTAAACGCAAAGTAAAACTTTCAGAAATGGCTAAATATTGTATAAAACTCGTTTTAGAGAAAAAATAAGCTATTTCTTGAGAAAATTGACCAAAAATCGAAATTTCCATTTTTTGCTTATTTTTGACATAAATTAACCAATTTTTTAAGAAAATTTAAATTTCATCAATTTTTTCGACAAATTCTGCTAAAAAATTATTTTTTTTTGAAAATTTTCTGGTCCTTAGGGGGTCAAAAAGGCCAATTTAGCTGATGGGGGCCGTTCTAATAGAGGTTTTTTTAGAAAAATGCCAAAATATGGACATAAAATATGGATAAAAATGCGAAAATATGGAAATATGGACATAAATCACGAAATATGGAAAAATATGGATATGGAAAGTCATCCTAGAAGCTTCAAAACAAGCTAAAAACATGTTTTTCGTGCGTTTTAGGCCTCCTACAGTCCAGGAAAAAAATATGGATTTCCATATAATTACAAACCCTAGTTATCAGGCAGATTAATCCTCTTCATAAAAAATAAATTTTACCATTTTTTAAATAAATTATTTTGGCGGAGAAAATGCCAAGTGCCAAAGATTTTTAATCTGACGATGGATGGCATTGGAGGCATTCGCTTTAATCTTAAAGACACGCCTCAAAACTGAGTCAAATGCCAATGGCTGATATGACGACGATGGCAGCAACGGCATTCGTTTTTATCTCAAAGATATGGATACAAATGCTATAAAAATCAAGTGCCAATATGCTTATCTGACGATGGCATCGGCGGCATTCTTGCTTTGATCTTAAAGAAACTGCTAAAAAACGCTATTTTTTACAATTTTTTGTTTTAATTTAATAATAATAATTTTAATTTTTAAGTATGGCTATTAGCTTACAAATTAGTTTTTTGTGAAGATCAAACTATTTGGCTAAACAGTGTTATAAGATTTTTTACAAGAAATCTGAAGCCACGGGAGGGGAGAAAAATTTATAAAAATATTTTTAAAGCTTTCAATTGTTTTTTTAGCAAAAGCATGTTATTAAAATGCTTTCAAATGAAAAACAATTCAAAAAATTTATAAAGTGTAAGCCAAATGAAAATAACATAACGATTGTTGATATAAAAAATTGTAAAATGTTCTTTACTTCGTCTCATCATCAATCATCACTCAGTTTTCTGAAAATTTTATATAAATTTTTCAATTTTAATTACTCAATTAGGGATGTGTGCGGGAGTCTCAGAGTTCTCGACCAGAAAATTTCATCAGAAACCGAAAAATTTTATTTCAAAACCCAAACTGGACGAACTTTTGATGTGCAAAAGGGAAAATTAAATGTGCCAATTAATCAATTCAAGAAGATTTTAAATAAAATGATTTTTGATCAGTAAATTCATTAGCCAAGATTCTCGAAGAAAAAATTTCCCGCATATCCCTGACACCTAATTGTAAGTGCTAATTGATGATACATTGTCAAATCGGCGCTCAAAGTCACCGTGTCCTCCTCCTCATTGTACCATCCATTGTATGGGCTGATCAACTCCTGGATAATCAAATCACTTTTGTTAGGAGATTGATGAGAAATTTCGTGTTTTTTAAGAGAAACATGTACAAAAAAATCTCCGAAAAATTCTTAATTATAATAGAAATGTCGAAAAAGTATTTTTAATTAGCTATTGCATTTTAAAAGTCAATAAACCAAAAAAATATATATCTAATTTTGGAAGATGCTAATCAAAATAATAACATTAAAAGTTGAAACCGGGAATATTTTCAAAAAAAAAATCTTAAGGAAGTTGCAAAGTTATTCTGTGGGAATCGTTTATGTATTTTCAATAGTGACTAATTTTTCGAGAGCCATGAAAATGGCCACATTAAATTGACTCCGACAACAATTACTTATGCTAATTTGTCAGACCTCAAAAGTCGTAAAATGTGGCCAGCCCCATCCTCCGATTGTTGAGCACAAAATGTGTGTTCAAATTCCCTGACGAGGTCCGCTTTTCCTTTTTTTGGTGAAAGAATACGCATTGTTGACGAACAAGAACAGCTCCATTTTGATCCTTAATTATTGTTGTAGTGGCTCGAGCTTTTGGTGGGCCAAAGTCAGAGATTGCGCTTCTAAGCATGGCTCTGCGCGTAACTGGATGTTCAATTACGGAAATTCGTAATCCGCAAGATAGAGATGAGAATTTATGCAAATATTTAAGTTTTACGCAATAATACGTTGTAGAAGTGAACAAAACGAGTTTAAGCTTTGTTAAAGCTTCTAGGATAAATAAAAGACCTGTTTTTTGTTGTTGCCTATTTTCGGCTTTGTGTTTTGTGTCTGGGCGCCTATTTTTGTGCCTAAGTAATTTTCTATTTTAATATAAATTTTTCTTTCTTTAAAGTTAAAATGTGTTTTATTTTTAGACCGAAAAAATAAGTGACTCTTAAAGTATAAGCCGAATGTAAATAAGGAATATGAGAAAAATAAATAAATAAATAAATATAGATAAAAAAGGTCGTCGCTCGCCGAAGTGAATTTTAGGAAATAAATAATAATCTTAGTTTTAAGCTCAGAATTTTGGATTCTCCGTAAGCGATGTTTATAAAATGTTTTAAAAAATTTTCACCATAATACCTACCGTAATCTTTTGCATTGCATTTGACATAAATGGCCCAATTCGGTTGCAGCAGCAATGGTTATCTCTGCCATTATTTCCCACTGAAATCCACCGATGTACACGGCATCGCTATACATCACTTGAGTGCTGCGGTCCGCCCTTTTTTCCGTGCAAATTCAGTGAATTTGCCAATTTTGAGCGTAAGTTTTCCCGTGGATTTGGCGGACCGTCGACGGATGGGAAACGGTAGGGGGTACAGTTCGGACAATGCAGCGGACGAATGATACAGTAACAGACTGACCAACTCGGCACTGGTCAACACGCCGGACGAAACTGTTTATATTAAAACTTAAATTTTTGTATTCAAATTTTTCCTTTTTGAAATAATTATTATTCAGTAAATTTTTTGAAAATTTCAAGCAATTTTCTTAACAAAATTGCATTAAAACTCTCAAAAAATTTCCTGGCGGCGCCTATCGATACCACCGGACTCCCATTTTACCATATTTTTGAAAAATGGAGGCCAACATGGCAAAAAATAGTAATTTTTGGCGAAAACGGCGAAAATTTTTTTTGTAAAATACACCCCTTAATTCGGAATTTCAAAAAAAAAAACGAAAAACACACCTCTAAAAATCGACTAAAAAAGAAAAATACACCCCAAAAAATCGGATTTTGATTTCACCCCCCCCTGAAGCCATGGGTCTGGCTGGCTACGCCCTTGTTTCGAAGTTCTCTGCGGGAACTTTCAATTTATAAAAATAATTTTATCAGAAAAAGACCAATTTCAAAAAGAAAAATTTTTTTCGGCATTTCTATGCATACATAAACTTGATTTTTCCAATTTTTAACACATATTTCAGCATTTTTTAACAGATTTTTTATTACTTATTTTAGGTTTTTTAGAACATAAAAATTCCATCCGTAAATTATTATTATTATTATTATTGACTAATTATAAAATTTAAACAAAGAAACTAAACAAAAAAATTTATTTTTTGAAAGCCTTACCAATTTTTGCCAGACAATCCTTTCGAATGATCGGAAAACGAATTTTGTAAAGTGCCATGCCAAGCATTTCGCGTCGATTCTCACCCGAACATTCTTTGCCATTTTGGGCACATTGTTCATCCGCCCAACGTAATGCCTAATATTTATAAAAAGAAATTTCAATTTTTTTGTAAATGCCAAAGAAAAAATTACGGCATTCCAAATAGCAATTTCTTCGCTAACAATCAACTGATCGCGGTTCAGAATTTCGCACAATAACTTCTGATCAATTTGCAAAAATGTCTTTGATTTGATCAAGGTGTCCGCATTCCGATCAATGTAAGCCAAACAACAGCCAGCAAAATCATGAAAATGAGGTGAAAAATTAGAAATACGGGACCGGGAATTTTGAGTATAAACCGGGACTTTCCGGGTTGAAATACGTGGGCTTTTTGGCTGAGAAAACCGGAAAAAACCGGGATTTTTCCTGGTCGCAGTCAAAACCGGGACTTAGGTACTCAGTTGTACGTTTTTTCAGTACCAGGTCCCGGTCCCGTAAAACTCTTGAAAAAATTGATAAAATTAAGAAATTTTATGCTAGTTTTTGTTTATTTTGTACTTTTTCGGCCAGAAGACGAGCCTTTGCAAAAGCGATGAACACATTGTCCAGCTTCGCAATAGGAATGCCAACACATGCTTTGACCAATGTTGGCAAAATGTATTTCTTTGCTGAATTAAATATTTTTAATTATTTTTTTTATTAATTTGTTCTATAGAAAGTTTTAAAGGAGTTTTCAAAAATTTCAAATCACCAAAATGTGCTTAGACCTTTAAAAAATTCTCAAATATGGGTGATATTAACATCCTAGCATGAACCATAGACTCAGATCGGCTGTTTTTTTGATGATTTTTCAAAAAATTGTCATAAAATACTAAAAAATTGTTTATTTTTATTATTTTTTTACCGGTATAAAGCACATCGATGGCATTGTCTCCGTTCACTCCGCTCAAATCGTCCGTATAAATAAAGCTCAACATCGTTTTAAACGCTTCAATATCCACGTCCGTGATTTCAATGGGCTCTTCATCCCCTTCTGACAATGTAAAAAATAGATTATATATTTCTATTTTATAAAATTATTTTCCACTTTTTTGCTCATCAAATCGAAACATTGCGTCGAACACATCGGTCGAAACTCTCAAAATCGGTTTATGCGCTGGCAGAAGCTTTAAAATAAATAAATAAAATTCAAAAAATATAATATTTTTATTGCTTTAAGATTGTTTAATTTGAAAATTCCTTAAAAATTGATTTTTCGATAAAAAACATTTATTTATTTTTTTGAAAAAAATTTTCATATAAAAACGGAAGGTGGATTTTTTAGATAAGGATTTCTAGGCAAGTTATTCCTGACCTAAGTCCGCTTCTCTTATTGAAATCGGTGAAGGAAGCTGATCTTGAGCCGGATTTAGCGGGATCCCAATAGGCAATTCCATATTTTTGGAAATGGAGGGCTTCATCCGTAAAATTTGGTTAATCAAAAAATTGAATTCCTTTCTTGCAACCAAATTTGTACAGTACAGATAAATGTTTAGCACCCTGTATTTTTTCTGTACTTTAATCATTTACAAACCAGGGATGGCACGGAATTCCGATTCCCGAAAATTTTTGGGACCTCGGAATGCCATCCCTGGAACAGACCATTCTGGGAATACAGGTACGTGCTTTTTTCAAAATATCCGAACTCACTTCTTTCTTATCGTCCTGTCCAACCAAAAAGTGCACGTCCGCATCAACACCCGTGCACAGCAAACGCTTCATCCGATCCGCCAAAGTGTCAACGTCCGACATTTTTAAATTTGTATTTAATAAAAAAGCTAAATTAATTTTTTATTTAAAAATAGCAAAATTCATGCATTTTATTTTATTTTTAAAATTTAATATGTGGTAGTAGTGAGTTAAGCGTTACCTTTTTTATGTATACGAAAAAAGCAATTAAATTTTGAGAAGAAACAAAAAAACATTAAATTTTGAATTCAAATCCGACTTAAACAGAATTTTTTTTCTATACTTTTTTATTTTGTGCCAAAAGTGGAAGATTTAGTCATAACTAGGGTTATAAATTATATGGATTAACATATTTTTTCTGCGCATATGCTATGAAGAAAGGGGCTCAAAAATAGCATTTCTGCGTTAAATTTTTTTGATTAGGTGAAGGTTTTTAGTAGAGCCCGGAAATTTCAAATTTGCGGATCCTGTTGCAGGATTGGAATTCAAAATGTTTTGCAGGACCGGATCCGGCCGGATTAATCCTGCAAATCCTGCATTTTCCAAAAAATGCAGGATTGCGGACTGGGATCCTGCAAAATCCTGCGCAGGATCCGGTCCTGCTCCGGGCTCTAGTTTTTAGTGCATATAAAAGCATATTTTGGGGGTTTTCGAGAATAAATGCATATTTCGCCATTTTTGGGTTTTATTCCATATTTTAGCCATTTTTGGCAAATTTTCACAAGAAAAATGCAAAAAAAAGCGAAAAATACACCCCTAAAGATCGACTTTTTTGGAAATTTTTAAAAAATACACCCCTAACAAAGAGAATTTTTTCGAAATTTTGGAAATTTTTTTTCGTTATTTGTCACTTCCGAAAATTTTCGCTGAAACAGAATGAGGTTATTACAAAAATTTTGGGTTGTATTTGATTTGCAATTGTGAAGCTAGAATTTAATAAAAATTGGCATTTTTTAAATGTTAAATCCATTTTTTGGCAGTTTTTAGCGTATTTTTAAGTCTGTTTTAACAAATATTGAATATAATACATTTTTCGGAATTTTATAAGGTTTAAAAGATATTATTTTGGCAGTTTTTAGTCCATATTTTGGTCCATATTTGGCCATTTTTGAGCTTTTTAGTCCATATTCCGGGCTTTTTTAGTCCATATTTTATGTCCATATTTGGCGTTTTTTAGTCCATATAATTTATAACCCTAGTCATAACAAAACGGAATATAAAAATTGCAATATGTAATTGGAAGAAAAACATGTAGCGAAAGTCAATACAATCAATAAAAAAAAAAATTTGTTGAAGGACAATCATTGGATTACGAAATTTTTGTCCTTTTCATTTGCATAAAATTATTCCATTAAAATTTCTCATTTTTCAAAAACTAAAATAATTCTTAAAATTTACATCTGCGATTTGTATTTTCTGTAGCACAAAATTCCAATTTGGCATACGGTATGTGACTGACTACAAAATTTGTTAAATTTCGTTAATTTTAATTATAAAATAGCAAATGGGGCTAAAAGCTGACTGATGACTGAATCCGAATTTTAAAATTACGTGGAAATCCGGTAATTGATATTTAAGAAAATTCCGAGTGAATGAGGAATTATTGTTGTATGAGAAATCAGTGGCATAGGCATGAAATTGGGGAAGATTTTAAAACAAATTTTTTTTGTCTGAAAGGATCGCCCGTCTTCTAAACAATTAGTGTTATATTTCTGCCGGATTTCAAATGCTTTTTAACCGATCGAAATTTTATTTTTCGGCATTTTCATTGCCGAAATTCAAATTTTGCCTTAACAGGTGAAAAAGTCATAAAAGTTGAATAAAAAAAAGTATAAAAAGTCAAACAAAAATGCATGTTAGAAACTTCAAAGAAATGTATAATATTTTAAAATTCTATTTAAGGCAGGGCTCGTATCGTCTAAACTCTCTTTCCAAGGACGGGTATACCGATTTTCAAGGACATAACGGGCAATTTTAACGAAACCCACAAACATTAAAAATTGGTTAAAATTTATACAATGAATATTTTGTTTCCGCTGATCATTTTCCTCATATTAACCGCTTAATGCGTTTTTTTTGCGGCGCACTTTTTCAAAAAAAAATTTCGGGAACAAGGGCGGGTTCGGGTACCGACAGGCGTCGTCGGGGAAATTTTTTTGAAAATTTATGCAATTTTTAACAGATTTCTCACCAAAAAGACATGTTTATGCGATTTTGAGACAATTGGCGAAGTCATTTTTTGACTTTTCACACCGCTTTTTGCGGCGCTTTTTCCAAATTTTGTGATAGGGGGAGTGGACCCCGTGGTGCCGATAGGCACAAAAAATTGAGAATTTGAAGAATTGTTAATAAATTTTGTTCAAGACTGACCAATTTTAAGTGTTTTTTGGGTGTATTTTGAACCAAATTTCAATAAAATAGAAAGAGAGGTACCGGCGGTGCCGATAGGCGCCGCCGGGAATAATCCAAGACCCTATGCCAAAAATTCAAGGACGTCCTTGGCATCCAAGGGCGAATACGAGCCCTGTTTTAATGAATCTCATTTAAACTCCGCAACAAAAAAGTTATTTGATTTAAATTCCCATCCCTAATGATAATGCATTTTCCTTTAGCCCAACCGACGAAATTCGCAATACCCAAAATCGGGTTGGAGAGAGAAATTTTAGCATATTTCAAAAAAATCAAATATTTAATTTATATTCAAAAATGAATAAACTAATTGAACCTTTTAAAATCCATACAATTCGTTGTACTCTAAAAACTCCGACTTACATGATGCCGCAATTAGACAATTGATTTCTATTGTTACACTTATCATGCCCATTTTTTGCCAAAATTCAAAATATAATTTTCAAATTTTCCACCCTTTGCGCTCCTCCTCCTCTTTGTTTTCTAAAATAGCATCGGCAATGATTTGCCCACCTAATTCATCATTTGCTAATCTCCTACCAAAGATATGGAATTGGATATTGCCTGAGTAAATTGTTGAAGTTGGACCCGTCTTCCCATCCCCCATTCATTTTGGCGTGCCCTTTCATTTGGCGTTTTGCTAACTCCGCCGTCGCCCTCCTCAGCGGTGCTATGGCGTTACTCAAAAACCGCCACAATGGGCGTTACTCAAAAAACCGCCAAATGAAATTTTTTGTGTTTTAGGCATTAAACATCAAAATGGGCGTTACTCAAAAAACCGCCAAATCAGACAATTGCAAAGATTTTCAAGAAAAAATTCAGAAATTTTTTTGAAAAATTTTTTAAGCTATTTTTTGGAATATTTTCGAAAAAACTTACTAATTTATTAAATTTTTTATGAAAAAATTCAAAAAAAAAAATTCAGCGATTTTTTTTTTGAAATTTTTAATAAATTAGTAAGTTTTTTCGAAAATATTCTAAAAAATAGCTTAAAAAATTTTTCAAAAAAATTTCTAAGAATTTTTTCTTGAAAATCTTTGCAATTGTCTGATTTGGCGGTTTTTTGAGTAACGCCCATTTTGATGTTTAATGCCTAAACACACAAAAAATTTCATTTGGCGGTTTTTTGAGTAACGCCCATTGTGGCGGTTTTTGAGTAACGTCCCAGCACCTCCTCAGCGAGTACGGGTGGATGGGTGGGTCACTTTGGTGCGGGACAATTTGGCGCCCGCAACATAACTTTTTTTGTAGAACAAACAAATTATCTATGCTTGGGTTCGCTTGGTGGCTTAATGTTTTCTATTAGCTGCAAAATTAAAAAAAAAATACATGGCCGAGGCGCCAAAATGAAACGATGCCACAGCAATTTACGACTTACCCTCCCCTCGCTGTTGTCCGATTTAGCATCATAAATCGCCATAAATTCTGACATGAGCCCCCGCCCCCCCAAAAAAAAAATTCTCAGTTGAGCCTGACGCACATTGCATCAAGTTAAAAAATCGCGTAACAAAAAATTTATAGAAATTATCACGTTCCCCCCGCCGGGTCTTTTTTCGTCAAAACATACTTATTAATTCTTCTAAAATCAGGTAGTACCTATTGACACTGCGACTGTTTTTTACCGTACCTTGCAGAAATTTTACAACTATTAGGTGAGTCGGAAAAAGGTGTAGAATTAGGAGGGCTGCTGGACCTCGCTAAAAAGGTCCAAAATCAGTTTTAATTAATCTTGGACCATTTCACCCCAAATTTCGGCAATTTTACTGGTTAAAAACTTCTCGCCTTCGGTGTATTTTTATGATAATTAAAGGTCATTAGAGATTGATGGAATAATTTATAATGTTTTTTAACTACCCAATTCTGCCACAGCAGTGATGCTAAACTGAAATTTTGAACTTATAACTCATTTCCCAAGACAGTTTACGACAAAAATGGTCGAATTAATGGTTCGTCAACTTTGTGCCACTTTGCTCTCCATTTTTTGTCGAATTTTTCCGCTAAATGCCGTGTTGAATTCTGGTTACTGCTTCGAATCGCTTATGCCATGTACTGCTTCATTACATTGCCAATTCGTTTTGTGGTTGGTCTGCGTGAGCAGCAGCAGCAACAGGAGCATCAGACTCTTCCGAATAGACTGGTCGGAAATAATCAAAGACACTTAAAAAATTAACAAAGTTAAAATTTTTTGGAAAATCCCTTATTTTTTAAGATTGCGGAACAGTTGCCAAACGAAATTTGGAACAATGTGTTCTTGTTGCTTCAATTCCAACATTATCAAAAATTTGCCGTTGGTCTCGCTGCGGTTCGCGAGCTTGGCTCAACGAATTTTTAATGTTCGCACCAAGGATTTGGGCCCATTTTAAATTTGGCAACAAAATCGGGCCAAAGGGCTGTGATTTTCTGCCAACAAAACAGTGGCAATTAAATGCATTTGCCGGACTAATTGGTGCCAAATTTTCTTATTAAATACATTAAAATTCAAATTTTTCCGGCGGTGCCTGGTGGCACCGCAGGACCCCCATTTTCCTCATTTTTTTAAAATAAAAATTGCAAAAAGTAGCCACTTTTTGGCAAAAGCGGGCAACAAATTCCTTTTTTGTTTAGCGGTGCTCAAAATTTTAAAATTACGTTGGAGAAAAATAGTGCTGCTCGAGAGTATCGGTCTCGGGGAAGTTTTTGGTCTCGAGCAGCATTACTGCTTACTTGCCTGCTGCCCTGTGTGTGTACCATGGATGGGCCAAATCGGAAAATAAAATGCGAAACGCGAAATTTGCGAAAGTAAAAAATAAAAGCTTTTTTTGAGGCGCGCTTTTCCAAAAACTTTTTGGAAAGAGGGGGCAGGCGGTGCCGATAGGCGCCGCCGGGAAAATTTTTGAAAATTTGAATAATTTGTTGGCAGATTTTCACAAAAAATGATCAAACTGCGATTTTTATATCATTTTTCTAAGGAAAAATAAGAGTTTAGGAGCGCGGCGGTGCCGATATGCGCCGTTGGGAACAGATTTTCACCAAAAAATTACCAAATTTTGCGAGTTTGGGCCATTTTTCTAAGAAAAAATAGGAGTTTTGGGGGCGCGGCGGTGCCGATAGGCGCCGCCATGGAAAAATTGGAATTTTTGATCATTTCTAAACAAGTTTTCACTGAAAATTAGCTAGTTTATAGGTAAAATTTTGAAAAATTTTTGGGAAATTTAATCCAATTCTTAGGGGTGTAAAAGTCGCGTTTCGCGCCAAAATGCGAAACGCGAAAGCGAAAGTGCCAAAAAAAGCGAAATTGCGAAAAGCGAAACGCGAAAGCCCATCCCTGGTGTGTACGATGATTGGTTATCTAATTCCTGCTGGTTTTAAAGATTTCGCTCCCAACCCTGGCCGCGAGCTACTTGTTAAACAACAACAATGGCCACATGCATGAACGCCTGTCTTTGCAACGTGTCATCACCGCATCGAAAAATGATTGACGCCGACGTGGCCGCCTGGCACTATCAATGCATGTGGCTAATTGAACACGCAGTCCGCCGCTGCTGAACAGAAATGAGAAACCGTGGAAGGAATGGAGACGAGAAGCATTGTTGGATCGTTCAATGTCAAATATGTTTTGATTCACATTGTGACAACTATGTGTGATGCAAAAATATGGACAAATTTTTGTTGAAAAAAAAACAATAATCAAATCGCAAGGACCCGCCATTTTTACCATATATATCGTTTTTCGTAAGTTTTTGACGATTTTTATGACTTTTTTAGTCGAATTTGGAGATCTTTCATTTGACTTCAATTTTCATTCATCCCTAGTACTTGAAAACCAGATCAAAAAAGGCGGTTGTTACTCAGAAAAAAATCCCATTAATAATGGCATCACTCAAAAACTTTCCCTAATTTGGTTAAAAATCATAGGAAAACACAGATTTTTGGTTTTTAAACTTTTTAGAAATCGACCAACCAAGGTTGAGACGAAAGGAAAAAATTTATTGAAAGGAAAAATAAACAAAAAAATAAAAATAAATGAGCAAAACGCGCATTATAAATGATCAGGCAGTTTAATCGCATAATTCGAAATGACGTGATCGATCATTTTCTCAAAACAATTAATTCACTTCCGCTGAGTTTACACGCCCTTTTTGCTGCTTTGCCCTGCTGGTGGAGACAACGGCCTAAAAATTCGGTACAATTTAAATCAATTAAAAAAATATTGCTTTGTGGTTGCTCACCCAAAGCATCGTTTGACATCGCCAAGTTCAAAGCAGACAGTGTTCAAATGGTTCAAATTTTCGTCTTGCCAATGAACCGCCGACGCCGTCTCCCCAATTAGGCACCGCTTAATTACCCATCGGCTACAAGCCCATTTATTTTCGCTTGCTTTGATCAGTGTCAGCTTTTCGTTGGTTCGTCCGTTCATCAATTCAAATGGGACAATTGGCATTGACACACTAACAAAAAAATTTATTTCGCAGCTGGCAGAAGTGGTGGCACGGATAAATTGCTAATTGATGGGAACACGGAAATTTGGAAAAGGCCTAAAATATGGCTGGCACACACCTCCTTGAAAATGTTGATCCATTCAATTGATCTTGGCAAATAATGACTGAAACGGAATTGCTTCGGCCGTCCATCTTTTCTCGGAGTGTTTAACCATTTGGACAACGCTTGGCCGGCAGTTCCATTTGGATCATCATTACCGATCATACCATGGTACAGAAATTCGATAGAGATTGAATTCAACTGATTGCAATCAGTGAGAATTGTCGGTGAGATGAGACGACGCAAATTGTCAAAATGATCAGCATTGGTAAAACCCAAGCGGCGAATGTTTGGCGCAAAAATTGGCCAAATTTCACGGCTAAAAACATCCCAAATTGGCTGGTCATCACGGAAGCATGGAAGATCCGGCAAACGCAAATTGGTGCCTCTTTTGTCCCAAATTTGTTGATTGGAACGGAGAAAAGCGATGACGGAGTGATCAATGTACCTGAAAATGGTGAAAGAAAAGATTTTTTATATTTGAATTACTCAATCCGAAGGTTCTTAAAGCGAATTTTGTTAGGCAGCGAATGGTCGGGCAATGGAAATTCAACAGAATTGGCACCAATAAGCACATGTAATGTTGGCACTTTTGCGACAATGTCCTTACGAATTGTGATTGGTCTCCAAAGTGTCAATTCGCTTTTGCCATCGAAATGTTTGTCCACCAAAACATTGAAACGGTCGGAAATCTGTGCCAATTTGAGGCCGAGTTGAGGACGGTCAAAAAAGGGGAAAATGTCCATCCAAATGTCAGTACAAATCCAACTGAAATGTCCCGTTCAAACTTAGTCCACAAATTCGCTTACATTTTCCTTAAACGACGTCGACGTCTCCCCATTTTGCTTTCCAATAGCAGCGAGACTAAACTAAAATAAATAAATTAAATTAAAGAATACAATATTTAAATATGCACATAAAAATAATTAAATTTTAAAACTGCAAAAAGAAGAAAAAAGTATCATTAGAGCCAATAATCAATTCAAAGCAATCGATCATTTTTCAATTAATTCTCTTCCGCAGAGATAGACTACTTTTTCGTTGCTCTGACCCACCGCTAATGGCGGCAATAAATGATGGCATTCAGAGGCCCCAAAAATTTTTGGAATTCCGAGGCTCAAAAATTTTTCGGAAAGCGCAATTCGAAATTCCGACCCCCAAAAATGTCGGAAATTGGAAATTTTGAAAAATATAATAACATTTTCTAAATAAATTTAATTGGCTAAATTTTAAATTCTTAGCCAATTAAAAGGTGGTTTCAAAAAACGTTTTTGGTATATTTGCTTGAAAAACTTATTCAATAATGTTCACCAAAATCTTTTTTCACTTTGCTACTAATTTTTTGGAAAAAAATCAGCGGAATGAGTGATTATTTTAATGACTGCGCAGAAGTGAATTAATTTTATTTGAGAAATGATCAATCTCACCAATTGAAATTTATTTGATGCTAATTTATTTTCTCTCATCAGAAATGCTCTCTCACTTTCATTTGTTTTTTGGAGAATTTTTCTGATTTGTTCGAAATAATAAAATAAATGTTTTAAGAGAGAAGGAAACCAACAAATAAAATAATATAGAGGAGTAATTTAGAGAGAAAATACAGCATTAAATTTGCTTTTTGTCCATTAAATTCAAAACGATCGATCATTTCTCAAATAATTGCATTCACTTTTTCTTTCTCTTGCCACTGGGCCTGGCATTCATTTTTAAATGACCTTTTCCTTTGATTTAACCCGCCGCTGGTGGACATAATGGCCTAATTAAATGCAACAAATTAAATTTGGTAATCAAATTGATAAAAAGCAAAAAATGTATTCCTCTGCTCACCCACCCAATGTCAGTGATGATTATTGTCAATGCTGTTAAGCGCAAATTGGACAATGTTCAAATTGGCAGAATTTTCGTCGTTTTCCCATTGAACCGCCGCCGCCTTTTCACTAATTGGGCATCGCTTCAACAGCCACCAATAATTATTATAAAATTCATTTTCCCGTTCTTTCTTCAGTGTCAACTTTTCTTGGGTCTGTCCGTTCACTAATTCAAATGGCACAATTAGCGTTGACTCGCGAACATTAAATTTAATTATGTAGCAGGCAGCTTGAACACCAATTAATAAATATCCTTGTAAATGTTTGCTGTTTCGAGAACAACTCTGTTGGAAATAAAATTAAAAAAGTTATAAATAAAAAAAATATTCTTATTTCTGAAAATAAATAATAATAATAATAATTGCTTAATTAAAATAATCTTGAAAAAACATTTTCAAATATTGAGAAAATGTTTTAACATATTTTATTTAGCACATTTGCGAATCCCGCTGCGGATTTGGAACCAGGGCTGGACGTAATTATGGATTATGGAAATTGCGGCCTTTTTGGAGTTACGGATTACGAATTTTTGGGATCATTCCGTAATTTTATCCATAATTTGACTTTTTTTCGGTGAACGGGATTTTTAACGGGAACGGGATTTTTACGGGATTCCGTTCGGCATTCCCGTTCCGAAAAATTTTGAAACCCAATCCCGCTTCCGGAAATTTTACCCAAAAACGGGAGTAGAAATGCACTGGTAAGAATTGATTTTTTTGGCAAAATGAATAATTTTTGATTAAAAAAACTTAAATATCTGGTGCCCAAAAAGTTTTTTTCAAAAAATACGCCGTAACAAAAAGTTGTTAAAATTATTAAAGGATTCGGAAATATAACGTTTAAACCTTTTTGTTCGAATTAATTTATAAAAAATTTATTTGAAGCAATTTAAAGCAATGAGTTCTGAGTAGGAAATTTTCTCTGCCACATTTAACTATATTTAATCACCTGTGAATTTAACCTTTGATTTAGGTATTTTGTATTTCAATTGTATTACAACTCATTTTGTATTTTTATTTGGTCAAATTTATATTTGTTATCTTTTTTTGGCACCATGTAAGAGCACTAATGTGCCTTTGTTTTGATCGATAAATTAAATTAAACAATATTATAACTTTTTCATTAAAATTGTTTATTTTTTTCATTTTATCGAGGGCACAAATTGCCTTATGGTCGCCATATTTGTTAATTTTATACGTAATTTTGGTTTTTTAGGCGAGTTTAATTTAATTTTCAATGGCACCGCCCGTCGAAAAAAAGAAAAAACTTTCGTCCGCCGACCATTGCTTAATTTCATCTGCCACAATTAGTGAACATCAGCAGCAATCGTCGTCGGGTTCAGTTGAGATAGCATTTGGAGAACCGGAGGAGAAAATGGGAAATCGAGTTTTGAGGAAAATGTCAGTCAAATGATAATTAATTAAGATAAATTTTAGGATTGGCGCTAAATGATTTTAGGATGGAAATCCAAAAGGGTTAGGGTTGGTCGGGACTGGGAATTTTGGGCAAGACCTGGACCGGGATTTTTTTGGTTGAAAAACTGCGACTTTTTGGCTAGGAAAACCGGGAATTTCCCGGTCCCGGTCAAAACTGGTGAAAACCGGGACTTCGGTACTCAATTGTCCGTGTCCAGGTCCCGGTCCCGTACAACTCTAAAAAGGGTCCCCCGCCGGTGCACCGCAAGCTAAAAAAAAAACCGTTCAGGGTACTAGCGGAACGGGCCAACTCCGTCTGATGAGCGAACTTTGAATCAATGTAATTTTTTAAATTGTTGACCAAATACAACAATATCTTGATATCATTCGAAAGCTTTCTACACAGGCTCTGTCAGTCTACTGATAATTAAAGAGAATATTGAACTATAAAGATATAAACAAAATCTCAGTAAATTCTGCCTTTTTTTGCAGTTTTCATTCCATACCAAAATCGATTAGAATACCTGCAACTGCCAACACTTGAGAATAGGCGAAAGCTGTTTGATCTGTTCATGGCGCATAAAATTGTTTATGGCCGAACAGATCTGAAACTATTTTCTATTTTTAATCCATCGACACGCTTTAACATCCCCTTCTACAGATTTAACACAAAATATAAACTAGGCAAAAAATTCATTCCCTTTTCTGGGAGGGTAACAAAATTGTGGAATCAACTTGATAAAGAATTAATAAAAACAAACTCTTTAAATCAATTTAAAACAAAACTTAAAACTTCACTAGGGTAATATGTAAGACCGGAAAAGATAGAATTATAACAAATTCCTAAGTGATTTGGTATTATTATGTTCCGAACTCTTTTGACTTTGACCTCAAATTATTTTTTATTTTATTTTTCACATATTTTTGTCTTTTTAATTCTTGTGATCATTCATATATTTTATTTTTTATCACTTACTCTACGACACATTTATCTGATAGTCGTCAGAGTAAGTGGTTTTCGCCCTTCTGATGATTTTTTTTAATTTTTTATGAAATAAATAAAATAAACATTTAAAGCTTTCGAATGATATCATCTTTGATAAATTTGGTCAACAAAGAAAAAGCTTATAGCGTTTTGAACTACACTGAGACGGAGTTGGCCAGATTTTGGTAAAAAGTAGGAACTTCGTGATTCAGGGCACTATAAAGAGTAGGGGTCGAAAATCAGTGCAAAATTTTGTCCCCCTTAAAGCCGAATTCAGATTTTGATGACCACCAGTAGAAGCTGCTTCTCTGTGGCCAATTAATATTTTTCCCGCATTTCAGTTGGATTTGCAGCGATGTTTTGATGGACATTCTCCCCTTTTTTGGCCATGCCCAACTCGGCCTCAAATTGGCACTGATTTCGCCACGTTTCGATGCTTTAGTGGACACGCATTTCAATGGCGGCACAACAAAATTTATAATTCGAAGGATAATCAGAATTCAAAAAGACAATGGCGCGGAAGAACCAAATATTTGTGTGTTTACCAGCGCCAATTATGCCAATTCTGAGCAATTTCCATTGCCGGACCGTCCGCTGCCCAAGAGCATTCGCTTTAACGACTTTCGCATTACGTAATTCAAAAGTTGGTTCTTTGTGCAGAATACGCGTGCCATTATTATTTAGTTGTTATGGCACTTTAGGGACGGATAAAAAAATCGACTCTAATGCACTTAATGAGTCTAATCAATTGACAATCCCGGGTTTTTATACAATAACTTTGTTCATATTCGAACAACCCCTATCTTTTTTGGTAGCATTCGAAAGCACAAAGTCTAACGAAGCTAAAATATTTAAAATCTCAACGTTTAGGCAATTACGAAAAAAGAGCTGATTAATTAAGTAATTGTTGATTATTTTGGTTTGTAACTTTCTTGAAATGTTAAAATTCTATTGTCTTCTCGTAATATTACATTATTCAGACTTTGTGCTTTTGAATGATACCAAAAAGATAGGGGTTGTTCGAATATGAACAAAGTTATTACTAGAGCCCGGAATTTTGAAATGGCCGGGATCGGGACTTGGAAAATGGACCGGGACGGGATCCCGGGACTCCCGTTTTTAACAGGACTCCCGGTCCCAGTTTTTTGGCCGGGAATCCAGTCCGGGCTCTAGTTATTACCTTTGGACTCATAAAAGTTAATTAGACTCATAAAGTGCATTAGTGCCGAAAAATCATGGATGCGTGTTCTGTACTTGAACCAAAACATAAAAAAACACGTTGGCATCCTCCACCTTTCAGGTACGTTGACCACACTGTGCTAGCATTTCTCCGTTCCAACCAGCAAATTTGGGACAAAGGCACCAAATTGGACTTGCGCATGTGCAATCCTCCCCAGTCAATTTGGGATGTTTTGGTCCGAAAAATTTGGCCCATTTTTGCGCCAAACATTCGTCATTTGGGCTTTCATAATGCTGATGCTTTGGACAATTTGCGTCGTCTCATTTCACCGACAATTCTCACCGATTGCAATCAGTTAAATTCAATCCTTTCTGGTTTTCTGTGTCCCGACGCGATTGCTGATGATGGACCAAATGCAACTGCTGGCCAAGCATTGGCAAAATGGTTGCACACCCCGGGAAAAGATGGCCAAGCAAAGCAATTGACTTTTAGTCCAACAAATTTCGAATGGGTCAACAACTTCAAAAAGGTGTGGCCATTTTTTTTTGTTAAGCAACTTTTTAATTGCATTTTATACATGTACAAGGGGTGTCTCGATACACACTCGAATTTTCAAAATTTTTCCCGGCGGCGCCTATCGGCACCGCCGGCCCCCCTGTTCCCGAAAATTTTTTTGGAAATAGCGCGCCGAAAAAAAAGGTTTTTGAAAAGCAAAAAAAAAAAAGGTCGTCGTCGGAGAAAAATTTGGACCTTCGTATGAAAAATCGGTCCCGAGACACCCCCCCCCCCCTGTCCCAATCGTCCGTCGTATGGCCCTATGGCTGAGACACCCCTTGTACATGTATGTTGCATTTAATGGCCATTTTCCCCATTGTTTAGACATTTCTCAATGCCACCACTTCCGTCCGCTACAAAATTCATTTTTCTGTTCGTGTTACGCCAATTGAGCCATTTGAATTGGTGAATGATCGAACGCAAGAAAAGCTGACACTGATCAAAGCAAACGAAAATTCGGACAACCGATGGGTAATGAAACGGTGCCAAAATGGGGAAACGGCGGCGATTCAATGGGACAACAAAAATTGTGACAATTTGAACAATGTCATCATTAATTTGTCGTATGTCATTTGCATTGGGTAAGCAATAAAAAAGCATTTTGTTTTGTTTAAAAAATTCAAATTGCGCTTAATTTAGGCCATTGTCTCCGCCAGAACAACAACAGTGATCACTGATCAATCAGCAGATGAAATGAATGAATTAATTAATTGAGAAATGATTGGTCATAATTCATCAGTGCTAATAATGTGTTTTATGAAGAAAAGTCGTAAATATGTGTATGTTAATAAATTGGAGATATAAAAAAGGGCAAAAAATGCTAGAGATAATTTTTTTTAGTTCCAAAAAGTTCCGTATTTTATCCCGGGAAAATCCTCATTATAAAAAAATCTGCGTAACAGGTTTGAGAATTTAGACAAAAGAATCTCATTTTCCTAATTAAATTTGTCAAAAAATGACCAAATATTTGGATAATTGTGTGTTTTTAGGCTGCTTAAAACTTAAAGAAAAATATTAGTTGGAATATTTTTTTATTAATTAAATTTAAATAGAAATAATGTAAAGAAAATATAAAACATTTCTTGTTCCGTTGGGAATTGAACCCCAAGAGAAAATAATGAGAACCAGAAGGTCTAGCCACTAAACCACATTTATTTGAATAAATGATGTAAATTAAAAATATACTAATTTTTTTTTCTTAAAATTCTGATTTCGCCACGTTTCGATGTTTAGTGGACACACATTTCAATGGCAAAAGCGAATTGAGAATTTGGAGACCAATGAGAATTGAAAACGAGAACATAGAACAATGGTGGAGACCAACCCAAATTCACGAGAAGAACATGGGACCAAAGCCAAGACTAATTTCCAATTGGAAAACTGTTGCATTTCCATCGTCCGACCGTCCGCTGCCGAACAAAATTAGCTTTAATTGTCTTCAAGTCGAGTAATTAAAAATAACAGCTTTATATGGCAAAAAATAAACACATTATCCAACCAATTTGTCATCTCATTTCTCCGTTCCAATCAGCAAATTTTTAACAAAAGCACCCATTTGTATGTGCATATTTATGCATCATCCGAGCACAATGTCCAGCCAATTTGGGATGTTTTGTCAGTAAAATTTGGCCCATTTTTGTGCCAAACATTATTCGCTGCTTGGGCATTCCCGATGCCAATCATCTCGTCATGTTGCGTCGCCTTATCTCACCAACATTTCTCACCGATCTCGATCAGTTGCATTCAATCGAGTCCGGCCATTTGGTGCCCGATGCGATTGGTGATGATGGGCCAAATGCAACTGCTGGCCAAGCGTTGTCCAAATGGTTGCACGCACCGAGAAAAGATGGGAAACCGAAACAATTGCAGTTCTTTGGTTGCAATGATCATGATGACCGAGAAATCCTTGAAAGGGTCAACAATTTCAAAGAGGTATAATATTTTTCTGTCCTTTTCAGAGCACAATTTTTGAAATCGTTCATCAAATAATAAATTTCAATTTTTTTGCGCTTAAATTTTTGAAAATTTCCTAATCAAATGGTCCGCTGCTTTTAATTTGCTCATTTGGCATTTGTTTAGGCATTTTGCAGTGCCAACAACAATTCTCCTGCTAATTACATAATTAGTTTTGGAGTGCTAAAGTCAACGCCAATTGTGCCATTTGAATTGGTGAACAAATGGACCCAAGAAAAGCTGATACTGATGAAAGAATACGAATCTGAAATGCTTGATGCTGTTGAAGCGATGCCAAATTGGGCAAATGGTTCAGTGGGAAGACCAAAACTCGAACAGTTTAAACAGAGTCGAGTTTTACTTGGATGGCGACGACAAAAATTGCACTGGATGAGCTCAGTCAAATTATTGTATCGATAAGATTAAAATGTTCAATTATTACCTATTAATCTATGAATGTTGATGAAAATTTTTGGGAATTTTATTCTTGGAAAATTCCCGGTTTTTCTCGCGTCCCGGACGAAAATCGATGTCCGGTCCCGACTTTTTTGGTCCCGGTAATCAATTGATTCTTTAAAAAGCTCAAAAAAGTGAGGACCATCTTAAATTAAAAGCATAAAATTTTTTGAAAAACCTA
This sequence comes from Heterodera schachtii, assembly GCA_023374025.1. NCBI lineage: Eukaryota > Metazoa > Nematoda > Chromadorea > Rhabditida > Heteroderidae > Heterodera > Heterodera schachtii. Next base: position 111,906 of record SIJG01000099.1, on the reverse strand, counting down.
TGTTTGCCTGCTTGACATTATGCCAAAAGTTATTAACAAAAACCGACCCCTAAAATTTTCAAATATGTGATTTTGCTTAATTTTGTAATTTTCTAAATAAAAAACAAACGTCCGCCGCAAGTGAATTAGGAGGTAATTAAATGTATTTGTGAAATCTGTCGATCATTTTGAATGAGAATTGATTTGATGCTTTTTTTTCTCTGCAGTGATCTCAATTTATGCCAGTTTTGCTTACCTAATTTGAATTGAGGACTACGAATTCCCGTTCCGTCACCAATTTTCTGGAACATTAAGCATGGCTAACTTAACGAAAACCCTAAATGCCGGGTCCGGGTCCACATGTACGCATTACAAATTTCGGATCCTCAATTAAAAATCTCTAATTGTCGCTCCACGTTTTTTCTGAACGGCACATTTTCTTGACCACTTGAACACTTCTTCGCACTCCTAATCGTCAGCAAACTTTATATTTTTTTGAATAATGATCAAAAATCTTGCGATCGTTTGATTTGATTTAAAAGATTGGCTACGATTATACAACATTTGAAGTCGCTTATTAATTAATTTAATTATCATTTTTGCCATTTTCTCCTCCTTTCCTAGCCCCCCTCCCATTGAATGACAATCCGTCAATAATGGACAATCCGTCAGTAGAAAATTGGTCAGTAAATTTTATACAATATTTCAAGTTACATAATAATTAATTTAATTTAGCATTTCTCATCTACTTCCCCCCCCCCCCCGTTGACCCCTTTTTCGTTCGGCGTAATGACCTGACCCCACTCACCCCCTCCCCTCCCCCATTTGCATAGCTATGTTCTTCCTATATACAAATACTCCAATAAAATTCAGTTTCAGTTTTAATTTTTTTAAAAATATTTACAGACTTAAAAATTAATTATTAATGGAATATGTTAAATCCTCCGCCGCCATTTCATCTGTCGAAGTTGGTGAAAATCAGCAGCACCAATCGTCCGGTTCATTTGTGGCAACATCTTTTGGGAGGCGACGGCATTGGTAACACTGACCAAAAAGAATAAAATCTAGAAATCCCAAAAATGCGAATTGCTGGGACCATCCGACAAAATAGGTCTAGGCTTAACCAATTTATTGGTGAAATGACAAAGCAAAAATTTATTGCTTATAGGTTTTAAGATAAGTTTCAATCCGAGTAACTATTCGAATAATTAAAATTTAATTATTTAATATATTTTTTTATTAATATTAGTCAATGGATTTTAATTTAAACAATTATAAATGCAATAAAACCAAAACCAACTTTTCATCATTTCCGAATTTGGATTCTGGAACTTTTGCGGTTTTTCAACTCGGACAATTTGAAATTATTCACTCATTCAGTTGGATTTTCAATGATGTTTGGATGGACATTTTCCCTCTTTTTGACCGTCCTCAACTCGGCCTCAAATTGGCACTGATTTCGCCACGTTTCGAAGTTTTGGTGGACGCTTATTTTGATGGCAAACGGGAATTGACCATTCGGAGAACAATCAGAATTCAAAAGGATAATGGACCAGCAGAAGCTAAACCATCTGTACGAATTGATGGCAAATCTGGGCATTTTCCATTGTCCGACCGTCCGCTGCGCAACAAAATTCGTTTTGATTTCTTCGTAATTGAGTAATTTAATGTGTTCATTATTCAAAATGTTTATTCGTCATTCATTCTCAGGTACATTGATCATTCCGTGATCACATTTCTCCGCTCCAATAAGCACATTTTCGCCAAAGGCACCAAATTGTATTTGGATGTGTGTTCATACAAAAGCGACAATTTCATTCCGATTTGGGATGTTTTGACCCGTCAAATTGTGCCCGTTTTTCCGCCAAAACATTCGTCATTTGCGCTTTCCCACTCCTAATCATTTGGACAATTTGCGCCGTCTCATTTCGCCATCAATTCTCACCGATCTAAATCTGAGCTCAATCGAAGCCAATAGTGTGTACCCGGATGGGTTAGGTAATTTTGATGGGCCAAATGCAACTGATGGCCATGCCTTGTCCAAATGGTTGCACACTCCGCGCACTGATGGGCAGCCGAAGAAATTGTTTTACAGAAATCGTCCTCATAGTGAAGCACCAAAAATTATGAAATGGATTAACGCTTTCAAAGAGGTCGTCTCCACATTTAGGGCCGGGGTCGTTTTTGCACGGGCGCCGAGTTTTTGAACTATAACTTTTTTCATTGTCAATAAATCAGAGAATATTGGTATCATTCGATAGCCCTAAGTTTCCTCAATTAGCCTGCAAAATTATAAAAAATTTGGATTAAGTTTCAAAAAAAGTTATGTCCAATTTGGAAAACCAGTTTTTTGAACTTTTCAGGCAATAATTTTTTTAATCCATAACGAAATTTTTCGAAATTTTGCAGATTAATAGAGAGTCTTCTTGAGGCTATCGAATGATACCAAGATTAATTGATTTGGTTGACAATGAAAAAAGTCATAGTTCAAAACTGGGCCCACGTGAAAACGGCCTGATCCGCCACATTTACGTCATTCAAACAATGCTGACAGAACACTGTTTAGGCATTTGTCTGTGCCACCGTTCCTGCCAAATACAATGTTCAAATTGGTCTCTCGTCGCCACATTATCATCAATGGCACAGTTTGAATCGGTGAACAAGCGGACCAACGAAAAGCTGACCCTGCAGAAGCACGAAGCTTATTTGGATATGTTAATTGGCTGTTGAAGCGTTGTCCAATTGGGGAGACGGTTTCGTTGGGTTACGAAAATTCGGCAGACATTTTGAATGGAGTCAATATTCATTTGAATGCTGACAATTGCATTGGGTAAGAAGCAGAGCCGGCATTTAAAGAGTGTATGTATGGCCTAGCAAGTGCCAGGGTCATAAAGAGACTAACAAAAGGCCGGGGCCGGGATTTAGTCCGGCAATTTAATGTCAGACATGGCCGGGATTTAGTCCGGTAAATTCATGTCCGACAGGGCCGGGACTTAGTCCGGTAATTTCATGTCCGACAGGACCGGGATTTAGTCCGGCAATTTCATCTCTGACAGAACCGGGATTTAGTCCGGCAACTTCGTGTCTCTGGGTTATCCCGCAAACCCGGGCTTTTCAAAAATCTAAAATAGTAATTTAGGCCATTGTCTCCACCGACAGAAACGGGTAAAGCAACAAAAAGGCCGTCTGATGATGAGTCACTGGCACCAACTGGTCAGGGGAAAAAGAAAAAATTAGAATTATTTGTTAAATGATTGAATGATGACCATCTTGCATTTCTGTGGATATGAACTGATTTCGATGTATTTGTTCGATAAGATTTTATACAATCATCTCCACTTGCGCCAGATGCGTGATGGGATCCCGCGCGGGATTTTGCTAAATTCCACCCAGTCCGCAATCCCGCATTTTTTGGAAAATGCGTGATTAGACAGACCCTGCGGGATTCCGTCCCAAAAAACTAATTTATTTTTTAACGATGTTTCTCTTTTGATTTGATGATTTTCATTCAAGATTCGGTACTTTGCCGTTCTGTGGTTGTTGCCCAATTTTTTAAGAAAAACAAAAAAAAGGCAACGCGATTAACACAATTAAAAAGCGATTTGGGGTGGACAAAAAATTAACCATTTCAAGTTATTTATGTGTGAAAGAATCGATGTTTTAGTGGACACGCATTTCAATGGCGGCACAATAAAATTTATAATTTGAAGAATAATCGAAATTCAAAAAGACATTGGCGCGGAAGAACCAAAAATTTGTGCGTTTACCAGCGACAATTATGCCAAATTCATGGAATTTCCATTTTTTTTTTAATTTTAGCTTTTAGCCCGGGCCCTTAATATGATCGCGATTGTATAAAAGAATTCTGTTTGGTCATTCCGAATTCTCAGTTATTTAGAATGAATGGAATTTATCAAACAATTAATTCACTTCTTTTCCGCTGATCAATGGCCGGATCGTAACTCAGACAATCTAAGGGATTTTGTAAAATTAAAATTCGGGAAAGAAAATTAGAACTGTACCCGGACAAGGGGATGGAATGGAATTCCGAATTTTTTCGAGCCCGGCGGAACCCAGAAATCGGAAATGCGTCCGGGCTCCAGAGTAAAATAGCGTCTTTTTAGGATAACTAATCCGGGTGCATTTTTTAAATATACCCGACGGATCCATGAATGTGCCGGAAACCCGGTATGGTTCAGGGCCCTGTTCCCGGACCTTTTCGTCGTATTGAGCCGCTTCTCCCACGGGTGGCGACAATGGTTTAAAATTAAACGAAACATTTAACTGTGATGAAAAATTAACAATGGCAAAACAAATAAATGCCACTCATTGATCACCCAAGACAATTGTCACAACGCAAATTAATGGTGACTCTGTTCAAATTGTCGTCCCATCGAACCGCCGCCGCCTCCGTCTCAGCCTCCCCAATTTGGCATCGCTTCATCAGCCAAGAATAATCTAATTCTTTGCTCAGTGTCAGCATTTCATTGGTTCGTTCGTTCACCAATTCAAATGGCTCAATTAGCATTGGCACATCCAACAAAATTTGTATTTGATAACTGACAGAAGACGAAATGGTGGCACGGAGAAATGGCTAAATAATGGAAAATGTAAATCGATGTAATGAGTCAGTCGTTTGAGGAATAAGTGGCCACACAAACTCTTTGAAATTGTTGGCCCATTCGTCGATGTTAATTGATGGATCATGGTGAAAAGCAAAACAAAGCAACTGCTTCGGTTGCCCATCTTTTCTCGGCGTGTGCAACCATTTGGACAATGCCTGGCGGGAAGTTGCATTTGGCCCATCAAAATCACTAATGACATCGGGAAACAAATCACCCGATTGGATTGAATTCAACTGATTGAGATCAGTGAGAAGTGTTGGTGAAGTGAGACGGCGCAATTTGTCCAAACGATCGGCATCGGCAAAGTTCAAATGGCGAATATTTGTCGCAAAAATTGGCCAAATTTCACGGACAAAAACATCCCAAATTGGCTGGACATTGGAGTTGGTTTTGGATGCATACACAAACAAATGCAAAATAATGCCTCTTTTGTGGAAAATTGGCTTATTCAAATGAAGAAAAGCGATGACTGAATGATCAATAAAACTGAAAAAGGGGCAACATAAAATGCTTTTTTAAGACATAAAAGTTTAAAATTACTCAATCTTAAAGCTCTTAAATCGAATTTTGTTGGGCAGCGAATGGTCGGGCAAAGGAAATTCCTCAATTTTGCTACCGATAGGCACAGAAAGCATTGCTTTTGGTTCTCCTGCCGGGCTCTTGCTAATTTTTATCCATTTCCAAATTGTCAATTCGCTTTTGCCATCGAAATGCGTGTCCACTAAAACATCAAAACGGGGCGAAATCAGTGCCAATTTAAGGCCGAGTTGAGCATGGCCAAAAAATGGGAGAATGTCCATCCAAACATCGCTACAAATCCAGCTGAATTGGTCAATATATTTAAAAATGTTATATATTTCAGTGAATTTTTATCTTTCTTCAAAAGTTTTCTGTGGATTAAAAATGTTTAATTAAAAAAATAATAAATTTTCCAAGTAAAACATTTCAGTTTCTTGATGTGTTTGTTATATTCGGCTCTGTGCCAATTTACGGGCCGCCCCTTATGTTTTTTTTTTGACTTAAAGTCCAAAATCATTTCACATTAACATTAAATTGATATTAATTATCATTTGTCTTACATTTTCCTCAAAATTCGATTTTTCATTTTCGTGGCCAATCGAACACTTCGTCCTTTTCCAAATGCTGTCTCAAATGAACCCAACGATTGCTGCTGATTTTTACCAATTGTGGCAGAAGAAATTAAGCAATGGTCGGCGGAGGAAAGTTTTTTCTTTATTTTTTCGACGGGCGGTGCCATTGCTTAAAAAAAACTTCGTACAAAATTAACAAAATTTAACTGTCCAGATTAAAGTTCAATTGGATCAATTAAAAATGTTCAAATTCAAGGCAAACTCAAATGAAAATCCGCCAAATTTAAAGAAAAATCAACAAATGAAAGTAAACATTTCAAAGGCTGAAGAAAAGTAATCGGCTGGTCATCAATGAAGCATGAAAGATCAGACAAACGCAAATTGATGCCCTTGTCCCAAATTTGTTGATTGGAACGGAGAAATTCAATGACGGAATGATCAATGTACCTAAAAATGGTGAAAAAATAAGTGATTTTCTTCCTTTTTATATTTGAATTACTCAATCCGTAGGTCCTTAAAACGAATTTTGTTAGGCAGCGAATGGTCGGGCAATGGAAATTCAACAGAATTGGCACCAATAAGCACACGTAACTTTGGCACTTTTGCGACAATGTCCTTACGAATTGTGATTGCTCTCCAAATTGTGAATTCGCTTTTGCCATTGAAATGGGCGTCCACTAAAACATCGAAACGTGGCGAAATCAGTGCCAATTTGAGGCCAAGTTGGGCATGGTCAAAAAATGGGAAAATGTCCATCAAAACATCAGTACAAAGCCAACTAAAAATGAGGAAACTATTTTTGTTAAATAAATTAAATGAATTTGGAATTATTAAAATTATATAATTACTTTACATTTTGTTCTTTTTTGAGGCAATTAGTAAAATTTGTCTTATTTTGAATGATGTCACACAAACAGCAGAATATTTGTCTAATTCGAAAACACCAGCACAATTTTTCTAGTCACGAAATGAAAAAAACGAGAAAATGAAATTAAAAAATTGGAAGTAAATTTTATTTTGTCTATTCCTTCACTAGCAACTACGGTAATGTACGGTCGTTTACCGAACCGAAACAGAAACCAAAAACGACAAAAATTATTTTAATGAATTTTGATGTTTTTTGATGAGGAGATTTTGAAATTTTCTTATAAAATCTTAGCCCTTTTTTAATTATCAATTTTTTGCCGGCAGCAAATGTCAACGTTTTGTGCCCTTCCCTTTTGTTCATCAATTTTTGCCGATTTGACTGACCAATTAATTGTACATTTCTTTTGCCTTAGGCAAAGTTAGGTAATTTTTTTATTGCAAAAAAATCGTCTCAAAATCTGCGAAAAAGTATTTTCTGCCCCTTTGCTTTTGCATTCTGCGAAAATTTTATGTGTTAAATGATCTCCAATGGCTTAGGTATTTATATTTTAATCTGTGACTAATACAAACGATGTGCTCTAACTAAAATTGAAATTTAAGGCAAAATTAAAATGGAATCCGTCAAATTAAAAGAAAAAGTTGGCAATTGAAAGTAGGCATTTCAAAAGCGATAATAGCATCAAATACATAAATCTCAGTGTTCAGGAGTGATTCAAAATGTTCAGATTTCTCAAATAATTAATCTTTTTTGCTGAGTTTGAGTTTGACGTTTGACCTGTCGGCAGACAATTGCCTTAATTAACTGAATTTTTAGCCGAATTGTCCCTTTCGGTAGAGGATTGTTTATTCACTTTCTGAAAACATTAATCCTCGGGCCCCATCTCAAGTTTGAATATTAATTATTATATGTATTCCTAAGGCATTTTTCAGAAATTTTGTAGCAAAAATGCAGTAAAAACGAAAAATACACCCCTAAGCATCGACCCTAAATTTCAATTACGCCCCTAAGAAACGAAAAATTAAAAAAAAAACTATATCATAAAATTATTATTTATTTTCTTGAAAAATTGTAATTGTGCGGGCGAAATTGGTATAAAAAAAAACTAAGTAGCCACTTTTGGAATTTTTGTGCTTAAAGACATTTGATTTTTCCAATTTTTAACACCTATTTTCTCCATATTTTGGGCGTTTTTAGCACTTGTTTTTTTCCCGATCCCGTTTTTTAAGAATGTAATTTTTGTCAATTTTTGGCAGAATTCTTTATATGCATATCATGCCTGTTTTTGTTATTCATACAAAAAAATATTTAGCAAAAATTAATTTTTATTTAATGGCATCGCCAATTGAAAAAAGAAGACAATATTTCATTGCCTTTGGAAAACAGCAGCAATCGCCCTGCCCCTCTATGCCATCATTTGGGGGACGAAAGAAAATGAAACAAACTTTGAGGAAAATGTGAGACAATTTGGCAATTCAATGGCATTAATGAGTATCCACAGGAAAAGAATGGCACCACTAGGCCCAAAATTCATTTTTCTAAACCTCAGAGCCCTCTGATGATATACAGTTTAACTGTCTTTTTCACATTTTTAGCTGGGTATGCAACGATGTTTGGTTGGACATTTTTCCGTTTTTTGACCGTCCTCAACTCGGCCTCAAATTGGCACTTCTTTCGCCACGTTTCAATTCGCTGGTGGACAAACATTTCGATTGCAAAAGGGAATTGACAATTTGGAGACACATCCTTATTGAAGAAGACATTGATGCAGAAATGCCTGTGTTCATCAACTTTGCCAATTCTGTTGGATTTCCATTGCCCGACCATTCGCTGCCCAACAAAATTCGCTTTAAGGACCTTCGGATTGAGTAATTCCAAATTTCTTTCACAAAGCAGTCATTTAGCTTCCCCACTTTCAGGTACATTGATCACTCAGTTGTCTCATTTCTCCACTCCAATAAACATATTTGGGACAGTGGCATCAAAATGGATTTGAGCATGTGCGCGGACGGGCCTTGGGATGTTTTTGCCCATGAAATTTGGCCCATTTTTGCGTCAAATATTCGCCATCTGCAATTTCCCGATGATTATCATTTCGTCAGATTGTTTCGTCACATTTCGCCTACAATTCTCACCGGTCTCAACATTAGTACAATCAATTCCGGTCGCTTGGCACCCAACATTTTTGGTGATAATGGGCCAATTGCAACTGCTGAGAAAGCGTTGTCCAAATGGTTGCACACTCCGACCACCGACAGGCAGCCGAAGCGGTTGTTTTGGGAAGACCATTTTGGATGGAGAACAAAAGAATGGGAACCTAAGTTGAGGAAGGTCGGCACATTTATTTTGAAAAAATTTCGGGGAATATAGTTGAGGAAGGTCGGCACTAGGGATTAGAGCTCGGCATTTTGAAAAAAGCCTGGACATGGATTTCCTGGACAAAAATCCAGGTCCAGGAAAAATTCAGGCCTGGATCCAGGTCCAGGTCGAGCTCTACTAGGGATGATATTTTTAAGCTCTACAAAACACCAAAATAGGTAGGCTTTAGGCTCTAAAAAACCCCAAAACTCGGCTCCAAAAATGAAAAATAGGCTGGGTGTAAAATGACAAAATTTATTCAAAAAGTTAAAAAATTAGGGAAAACAGTATTGAGCTAAAAAAATTTTAAAATCAAAATTCTTGTCAAGAAATTTTTGAGAAAATTTTAATTAGTTCAGTTGATTCTTAGTGGTTTATCTTTCGTTTTTATTGCATTTTTGTTAACAAATTTTGGACAAAACGCCAAAATAGGCAAAAAAAAAAACTTTAAAATGGTTTTTTGTCGCAAAAAATTTAAATTTTTTTTCAGAAAGGGTGCCCACCATCTAAAGTATTACCTTCGAGTGTTTTTGGGTTAAATTTTCGTAAACTTCCTATTAAAATTTCCCGCTGCGTTTGCTTTTGATTATTTGCTCATTTCGCATTTGTTTAGGAATTTCTCAGTGCCACCACCACCAATTTTTCTGTCAATTACTGTATTCGTTTTAAAACGCAAAATCCACCGCCAATTATGCCATTTGAATTGGTGAATGAACGGACCAACGAAAAGCTGACCTTAGCACAAAAAAGCAGTGCTGGAAATTATTGGCTGCTGAAGCGATGCCCAATTAGTGAAAAGGCGGCGGATCAATGGGAATACGAAATTTTGGACGATTTGAATGAAGTGAGCATTGATTTGCGTGATCACAATTTTATTGGGTGAGCAACGACGGCATTTGCTGCTACTTTTGTCAAATCCAATACAAATTGTGGCACTCAATTTAGGCCATTGTCTCCTCCACCAGCAGCAGCAGAAGAAGATGAAGCGGGTCAAAGCAACTGAAAGGTCGGCGGGAGACAACGACACGACCAACCCGAAAGATATACACATCATACGATTATCTTAGGATATTTTCTAGTAGCCTACAAAATTTCAAAAAATTTAGTTATTAAATTTCTAAAATTATGTCCAAAAAGGTTCAAAAAACAGAAAATATTTACTTAACGCTTTTGAATGCAAATTTTTATTCTTTTGAGTTATGTAGCTAATGAATATTTTTAATTGTTAAAACCGCCGAAAACAAATTTTTTATGTTATTAAAATATATTAAAAGCATCAAGCCGCTTAAACTGTTGATTTTCCAAAATTCCATTAAGTCATCAAAGTTACGGGTCGCCCATTGATCATTGGAAAAGAAGTGAATGAATTATTTGAGAAATGTCCGATCGATTTAAATGATTATTTGTCGATTTTCTCCTTTGATTTGATGGATTTTAATTCGAAATTCATCATAAATTTCTAAAAATATTCTTATTTGTTCGGATAAACAGAAATTTGCATCTGTTGTATATTCTGACATTTTTTGTCGATTTTTTTCTTAAATTTATCGAAATTTTTAAGCGAAATTTGGCATAAATTTCAAAAAAAAAAAATGTTCAATTAAATAGTATTTTGGTACTTTTCCGTTTTGGGCTTACACCTCTAAATTTAAAAAAATGTGCTGAAGGACAGCTGAAGGGATACTTTTTGTACCATTCTCATAGCATAAATTAGTGTAGCAAACGTGGATTACATGACATTGCGCCGCGGACATTTGATTGTCTTGTTGACATTTTTTAAATTTTTAGGTGTAGGCCCAAAACGGAAAAGTACTGTATTTTCTCTTGCTCAATTGGCACAAAATGAATCGCCGATGGTAATAAAATTTACAAATTTTTCATTTACCCTAAATTCATTTTCCTCGCATTTCAGTTGGATTTGTAACGATGTTTGAATGGATATTCTCCCATCCTTTGACCACGCTCAACTTGGACTCAAAATGGCACTGCTTTCGCCACGTTTTGACCTTTGGATTGAGTAATGGCAAATATAAAACGGACGAAAATCGCTCATTTGTCACTCACTTTTCAGGTACATTGACCATTCCGTGATCGCTTTTCTTCGTGTCAATCAACAAATTTTTGACAAAGGCACCCATTTGGATTTGAATGCTTGGGTTTTCCAAATGGTGCTTTTTTAGACAATTTGCGTCGTTTAATTTCGCCGACAATTCTCACTGATCTCCATCGGTTGAATTCAATCAAATCTGATTGACTGTTTCCCGACTCAATTGCTGAGGATGGACCAAATGCAACTGCTGGCCATGCATTGGCAAAATGGCTGCACACTCCGACAGCAAATGGCCAACCGAAGCGATTGCATTGCAATAATTATTCAAATCCATCAAAAGTCAAATGGGTCAACAATTTCAAAAATGTTTGGCCATATTTTCGTTAAGCAATTGATTTTGATTTTTATTTACATTGTTTAGAAGTTTCTCAATGCCACCACTTTCGTCCGCTACAAAATTCAGTTTAAACAACGTCATCATTGATTTGTCGATGTCATTTGCATTGAATGAGCAACAAAAAATGCAAATTTTAATTTGTTTAACAAATTCAAATTGCGTTTAATTTAGGCAATTTTCTCCGCCAGAACAACAACAGTGATCACTGATGATCAGCAGAGGAAATAAATAAATTATTTAATTGAGAGCTGCTATGGCGAAGCGAAAAAAGTATGAGTGCGGGGTGATCGGAAGGGGCGGGTCATTTCAGTACGGAATAAATTATTTTAATTAATTAATAATATAAATATTTTAATCATTAATTAGATTTGCTTACTTTAATTATAATTCGATTTATTATTTAATATTTCTCAAGCAAATTACATTTTTATGAGATAAATATAATCCCAAAAAATCTTGACTCAAACCTGAGAAACTATCTTATAGTTCATTTAAAACTTGAAATAATTCATGCTTGCATAACTTTTGGTGCTGATCAAAAAAGTCTCTTACACCAACTTGATCAGATCACTCCTTCCTAGTGATCGGGACACCTAAAATACACTGAAAATTGAGGAAATTTTCGAAATCCCTAGGGGGCTGGGAAATTTTTTCTAGAGAAAATCGGCAAGCCCACTGGAAAGAGGACAAAATTTTCTACCTAATTGCTTTTGTAATTGTGGTTCTACGATTTGTATATAGAAAGTTATACTTGGTTGAATATTTGATCACCATAAAAATGATCAATTTTTGATCAGCGCCATAACTATTTGTAGAAGCATCCAAATTAAACAATCTTGGTATCTTTTGGTAGCTCTAAGTGTCCTCTATTTACCAGTAAAATTTCAGAAAATTTGGTTGAATTTAAAAAAAATTCTGGTCAAAAAGGTTTACTAAATTAGTTTCTGAAAATTAAAAGCCACAACTTTTTTTAAATCCAATGAAATTTTTTGAAATTTTAAAGGTAAATAAAGGACACTTAGGGCTATCAAATGATATCAAGAATGTTTAATTAGGATGCTTCTTGAGAAAGTTATGGTGCATGAAATTTGTCAAATTATTCTATGGTCGTGTTTTTTTTATGGTCGTGTAAACTGAAATAGAGGACAAGTATATTTATTATATTAGTTTATTATTAAATTATAAATTTAAATAATTAATTAATCATTAGAATAACTCTTCCCTACTGAAATGACCCGCCCCTTCCGATCACCCCGCACTCATACTTTTTTCGCTTCGCCCACACTCATACTTTTTTCGCTTCGGCTCACCACGAATTGAGAAATGATCGGTCATAATTCAGCAGTGATAAAAATGTATTTTATGAAGAAAAGTCGTAAATATGTGTATGTTAATAAATTGGAGATACAAAAAATGGCAACTATACTAGAAATAATTTTTTTTAAATTCTCAAAAGTTCGCGAGATCAACATTTTATCTCCGGGTTATGAAAAAATCTGCGTAACACAGGTTTGAGAATTTAAACAAAATAATCTCATCTTCTGAATTATTGGTTTAAACAGTACCAAAGGTACCTGTAAAAACTTGGAATTTTCAAACTAAAATTTCTGGATTTTTTTAATAAATTCAACAATTTGTAAAAACTGCCTCGTCTGGCGGTGCCGATAGGCGCCGCCGGAAAAAATTGAATTTTGAGTGAGATTTGTTATCATAATTTGTCAAAAAATGACCAAATATTTGTTAATTTGTGGATTTTTAGGCTGTTTAAAAATTAAAGAAAAATAATAATTTGAATGTTTTTCATTAATTAATTAAAATAGAAATAATGTAAATAAAAATGAAACATTTTCTGTTCCGTTGGGGAATTGACAAAATAATGAAAGTCAGCAGAAGGTTTAGCCACTAGACCATTTAAATGCAGTAAATGAAATAAATAATTTATTTTCTTAAAAATTTCCTTCTCTTCTCATCCAGACCCCCATTCTTACCATTGCATATTTAGTCCCGTCGGGACCGGGACTGGCAAAACCGGGACCGGGATCAGGGTTGTCCTTTTACCTGGTAAACCCGGCATTTGCCGGGTTTTTGGGGTCCGTGCCGGGTTTTTGCCGGGTTTTTAAAATTTTTGCCGGGTTTTTGCCGGGTATTTCAACTGGTTTGCCGGGTTTTCGAGTTTGGCCAAGGACATCCCGGTCCGGGATGGCAGCCAAATTTTGGTTGATTTTACTTTTTAAAGCATAATTTAAAACAAAAATTGACAAAAGTAATCATTTCAAAAATAAAAGAACATTAAACCAATTCCATCCATCTGTGATTTAAAAAGATCAATCATTTCTCGAATAATTCACTTCTTTTTCGCTGATCAGCCCGTGGCTCAGAAGACCTAAGGAAATTTTGGAAAATTCAAAATTCAGGGGCAGGAAATTTGTAAACTGAACCAGGGATGTAAGAAATTCCGACTCCCGAACTGATATTAATTATCATTTGTGAAATATTAAAATAAATATTTTTTAAAGGGTATTTTGGCAAAAAGGCAGCTTTTCATTGCCCGTTCATTCACCAATCCAAATGGCACAAAATTGCGTTGAATTTCAAGTTTCAAAACGAATACCGTAATTGACAAAAAAAAATTGGTGGTGTGGTGGGACTAGGTCGTTTCGGCGCCGCCGTTTCGGCGCCAGCCCATGTTTTGGAAAAATATGGAAATATGGACATAAATCGCGAAATATGGAAAAATATGGAAAATATGGATATAGAAATTCGTCCTAGAGCAGGGCTCCCATCGTCCATGCTCCGTTTCCAAGGACGGGTATGCCGATTTGCAAGGACATAGTGGGGAAAATTCATGAAATCCAAGGACATTTAATATTTTTATTATTTGCAAAGAAAAATGGTTAATATTTATTCAAATGGCTTATATTTTTCACCGGAATGGATTTTTTCCAACATTTTTTTGTTTTCACTGATCATTTTACTCATTTGCGACGACTTTTTTCTGCTTTAAAAACGCTTTTTTGCGGCGCGCTTTTTCCAAAAATTTCCGGGGAAAGTGGGGGGGGGGGGGGGGGTCCGGCGGTGCCGACAGGCGCCGCCGGGGAAAAATTTTGAAAATTTGAATGCAATTTGTTAACAGATTTTCACCAAAAACTGCCTAATTTTTGCGATTTTAAGCCATGCGACGACTTTTTTTTTGTTGATAAAAAAGGTTTTTTTACGGCACGCTTTTTTTTTATTTGAGGATAGGGGAGGGTCCGGCGGCGCCGGAAGAATTTTGTTTTTTTAATGCTGTTTGTTAGCAGATTTTGTCCAAAAAATGACCAAATTTTGAGATTTTGGGCAATTAAATTTGCATTTAATTGACATAATGCCATAATTTAATCAAAATATTGTTGAAAATTACAAAAATTATCAAATTTCTTTGGGGTTTTTAAAAACTTTTCCAAATGCTCATTTTCAAGGACTTCTTGAATTCAAGGATACTTTCAAATTTTCAAGTGGAAGGGCCCAATTTCAAGGACGTCCTTGCCATTCAAGGACGAATGGGAGCCCTGTCCTAGAGGCTTCAAACTAAGCTAAAAACATGTTTTTCGTGCGTTTCAGGCCTCCAACAGTCCAGGAAAAAAATATGGATTTCCATATAATTACAAGCCCTAAGAATAACTATGGCTAGCAGACATAATTTGTCTAATTTTGGACATAAATTAAATTTTGTTAACATTTTTTTGTTTGTAATATGTAGAAAAATCTCAAAATATGTAAATAAAAGTCCCAATGAATGAATGTCAGTAGGTTTCTTCTGGATGGTCAAACACAACATCAGGAAACCGACTAAAATGTCAGGTTTTGACTATCTTACCCGGGAACAACAATTTTAAGGTTTCTTGGCATTTCCAGTGTTTGTGTTGTTACTTCTGCTCCACGGGAAAAACATTTTTGTCGTTTCTTTCTTTTTCAATTTTAGAAGTGAAATAACAAAATTATAAATTAAAAAAGTATGAGTAAAAGGCAATTTTAACCATGTATTCAGAATTGCTTTTTCTTAGGAATTTTTAAATTTTAAAAAAACTTAAAATTAAAACCAAAAATTTGTTTTACAAATTTGGGTTTATGAAAATTCAATTTGAAGACGGCATAAAATCGCTTTGTTCTTCTCTTCCAATCAAATCAGTTGTAGGTGAGAGCATGATAGTTGCGGCTCGAACAACTAAAATAGTAGTGACAAAATTTAATATTTCATTTTACTCATTTAAAATATTGCCTGAAAAAGCCCGAAATCTTCGAATCAAAATTAAGTGAATTATACACCAAAAATAAATGTCAATTTTTGTAAATGATTTTATTTATTGTTTTTTACCAATTGCGGTGGTGGCAATGGCATTTATTGGCCGCTTCCGTGCAGTAACAAAGCCCATCGATGTTTTGCATTTTAATGGCACATTTTGTACCAACCATTTTCGTGCTAAATGTTTTCTGTAATGTCATGTATTCTGAATAAATACATTCACTAATTAAAATATTTTATTTTTATTCTTTTAGTTAATATGATTCTCACTTAAAGCCCTTCACAAATGCGTCGGAAATGTGGTCCAAGCCGAGGTCGCTCAATTGCTGCTTTACAGACTCAATGGCCCTTTTGTTCTTAAAAATTTTTCAAATTTCAATATGCCATAATTTATAAAACAGGTACAAAAATGAATATTCAATGAAATTCTGGCACCTCATTTTCAAAAAATCAAAAAAAAAAAAAAGGAAATTAAAAAATTTTCTTTTTATTTTGTCATTACTTTGCTTTCCAATATGTTCTGAAAGCAATCCACTAAATCAGCAGAAGGTCCATGCAGCGCAAGCAAGTGTTTGATGGGAGCTTTTTCTTCACGAGACATAATGGCTCGCATTTCATTTTTGCCATATGCTCGACCCATGAAAAAACTGGCACTAATTGCTGCCCCCATACTAAGAATAATGCCCATTTTCAGGGTAAATTTTTGTACGACGAGGAAAATTCTGCAAAAAATAAATTAAATAAATCATCATTGTATATATAAATTTTGATATATAAAGTTCAAAGTTTTACGGGTGCAATGGACCGGCAGTGGCCGATTTATACACCAAATCATAATGTGAGGGGGTGGAAAAATCGCCAATGATCAGCAGAAGTGGGCAAAACAATAATGGCCAAATTGCACAAAATTTACTCGAAAAGCGAATTTTTTTTGAAATCAAACAAAAAAGTGCCACCAGACTGAAAAAGGCACAAAAATTGTGAAGAAATAAGTTTTTCGATAGATTTTTAATTTTTTTTCCCTTAACCCCTAATTTGTAAGCCGAGTTATTGGAGAAAAAAAAACATTAAAAAACTTTTCCATATCTCAACTAATGATCATTTTGATTGTATTGGATGTGATAACAAGAAATTGCCACGGGTCACCCATTTGCCCGCCGCCATTTTGCCCCGATTAGACGCCGCCATTCTTTGTGCCGTTGTTGTTTGACCCTCCATGACCCATAATTTGCCCGTTTTTAAATTTGATATTTTGCCGCGATGAGAAATGCCGTCCTTTTCTGTGCCATTGTATTTGACCACCCCAATGACCCCATGGTTTTTTTGCATGCCTTTTGAATTTTTAAATTTTGCAAAGAATAATAATGCGTTCGGGACTTCCATTTTGGAGTTTTGACTCAAAAAATCCATTCACATTTTGTTGGAGTCGGACAAACACTGATTTTACCAATTTTCGTAGTTTTTTAATAGGGTAGCACGGGACTCGGAATTTCTCGGTCTTCGTTATTTAAAAAAGGTTAATTGGCGCAAAAATAAAAATTCGAATCAAATTTCTATTGTTTTAAATATATTTTAATTTGGTGCATAATTTGGCTTAATTTTTGTTTAAAGCCACTGAAATTTGTAAATTCATATAAACTATTTTTCAAGCGAATTAATTTCCAATGGCATCGCCCGTCGAAAAAAAGAAAAGCTTTACCTCCGTCGACCAAAGTGAAAATAATGAGAAAATATCTGCTGGTTCATTTTTGACAGCATTTGGAAGCAAAAGGAAATGCCATTTAAGGAAAATGTGAGCAAAATAATTGAATTCGATTGAGAATTTAGTTCAATGTTTGTATACTTACTAGAGTTCAAAAGTTTGAAAAAAAGCCTGGGCCTGGACATGGTGGGCAAGATCCAGGAATATCCTGGCAGATAAAAAAACTCACAATTTAAGCTGGATTTGTACCGATGTTTGGATGGACACTCTCCCGTTTTTTGACCGTCCTCAACTCGGCCTCAAATTGGCACTGATTTCGCCACGTTTCGAAGTTTTGGTGGACAAACATTTCGATGGCAAAAGGGAATTGACAATTTGGAGACCAATTGCAATTGACAAAGACAATGGAATGCCGAAACAAGCTGTGTTTACCAACTTTGCCATTTCTAAGGAATTTCCATTGCCCGACCATTCGCTGCCCAACAAAATGCGCTTTAAGAACCTTTGTTTTAAGTAATTCAAACATTTCTGTTAGGTACCGGTACGATCAATCATCTTCCTCGCCCCCCAACCCTCGTAGTAAAAGGAAAATCGCA
Source organism: Heterodera schachtii (assembly GCA_023374025.1). Classification (NCBI taxonomy): domain Eukaryota; kingdom Metazoa; phylum Nematoda; class Chromadorea; order Rhabditida; family Heteroderidae; genus Heterodera; species Heterodera schachtii. Next base: position 93,961 of record SIJG01000099.1, on the reverse strand, counting down.
ACATTTGATTTTGGGAATGCCGTTTTTTGCTAAAGCGTTCAGGCGCTTCTTTATTTAAAAGTGGTTGTTTTTGAATTAAAAGGCCACTCTTTTAGTCTAATCCGACAGTAAAACACACAAAAAAATATTAAAATGCCGTCGCCGCAGGCGACTGATTGTGGCATAATCCACAGGACGGCATTATGTGTGAGCAATTGCAAGATAAAGCGCTTCCAACTGTCCGATTGTCCCAGTCACGATAATTTTTAGTCATGAAAATTTATTACCGGGTATTTTGGCAATTCCGATCTCTAAAAATGGGCATTAAATTTGTCCAGTCTCAAATTTCTAAATCCAATTTAATATCCCTTTTCAGGTACATTGATCACTCCGTCATCGAATTTCTCCGCTGCAATCAACAAATTTGGGACAAAGGGATCGCGTTGAATTTTTATATTTGGTCAGCCAAAAACGATGCCCAACCGATTTGGAATGTATTTGCCCGTGAAATTTGGTCCATTTTTGCGACAAGCATTCGCCAGTTGGCCATTTCAAATCATTATTTGGACATTTTGCGTCGTCTCATTTCGCCAACAATTCTCACTGATCTCAACAACCTGAGCTCAATCCATTTCAATCTGTTGCCCGACCTGCTTGAAGATGATGGGCCAAATGCAACTGTTGGCCAAGCGTTGTCCAAATGGTTGCACACTCCGACAAAAGTTGGACAGCCAAAGCGATTGTTTTGCACTAATTTTAATGACCAAGAAACTCTTGAATGGGTCAACAATTTCAAGGAGGTTCATCACATTATCCTGTAAAATATATTTTTCAGAAAAACCTGAGCCTTTTTTTAAATAGGTCATCAATTAGACAATTTTCGAGTGTTTTTTGGTTGAAAATTTCCTATCCATATTCCACGGCATTTTTGCTCAATTCGCATTGTTTAGGCATTTATCTGTGCCACCAACAATTCTCCTGTTAATTACATTATTAGTTTTGGAATGGAAAATTCAGCACCAATTGAGCCATTTGAATTGGTGAACGAACGAACCCAAGAAAAGCTGACATTGGAGAAAGAAGGCGAAGATGAGGGAATTATTAGCCTGTGCATAATGAAGCGGTGCCAAATTGGGCAAATCCTTCAATGGGAAGACCAAAATTCGAGCAATTTTAACAGAATCTTGTTCTTCTTGTATGGCGTCAATGATTTTCTTGGGTGAGTGAACAATTTGAACAATGCCCCCATCCCCCCCCCCCCTCCGGCAATTTTAGTACATTCGAAGGATGAAAAAACCAAAATTAAATAACTTATAACTTACCGTATATGCTCTTTTTATCCTCCATGGGGGATTATTTTTCACCTCCTCAGAATATAGGGGGATAATTGGAGACTGGGGGATTAAAATAGAGGGATTATTTTTCAAACGCCTCGTAGACTGGGGGATAATTGGAGATTGTGGATTAATCGAGATTTGGGGGATAATTGGAGAATATACGGTATGACTAAAAAGTGCAAAAAAGCTCATTTTTTAAATGCTAGTAGAGGTTCTTGGGGCTATCAAATGATACCAAGAAAGTTTAATTTCAATACTTTTTTTAAATTGTGTATTAACTTTTTAATACAGCTGAATTTTTTTCAAAAAAATTGTTGCCCATAATTTAGGCCATTGTCCACCGAAAGCAGCGGCGGATCATCAATTTAAGAGCTCGTCATGACTCAAATAGCAGAAAATCTTTTTTCGGGAATGCTTTGATGGCATTCGCTGACCCACGAATTGTCCAAGCCACGTTTTGTCCAAGCCACGAATTGTCCAAAAGAGTAAAAACCCACGAATTGTCCAAAAGTCTAAAAAGCTCATAAAAAGCCGGAAAACGGGTCTATTTTAGGGTTTTCGGGGTCGCTGAGTACGAATACGACATTTATATAACCTCTTGCCTAACCCTAAACCCAAATATAAACATTAAATAGCAGAAAAAAATTCAGAACTCTTACAAAGGGTACTGATCAAAAATCGAACAAGTTTTAGGGCTCCTACGTTATCCGAATTCTCTCTATAGACCCATCCTCAGCTTCACACATTGAAAAAAATAAATTTATTAAACATTCAATAAAATTCATTGCGGAACATGGACAATTGAATCATCAAAATTCTCAAATCCTTAAATTTTCCTGCATATCCCTCAATTTGAAAGAGTGCCGGCGGAATTGGAAAATGTGGTGCCCGAACGATTTCGTCCTCCCATGCTGGAATTGAATTTTTTTTATTAAATTTAAACGGTTTAATTGATTTAATAATTCTGCCTGAAGGCGCTGTCGAAGTCGATAGCGGACTCAACGAGTATTGAACAAGCTGCTCCCGTGGACTCTCAGTGGTTGGCCATGTAAGAGTCGATAGTGCCGGTGAGCTAATGCCGAACTGTAATGGGGTAGCCGCATAGCTGTGTTCCGAGTTGATGGTCTAAATTGTTGTCCCGAGTGCAATTAAAAATTTCCATTTTTGGAAACAAAGCACTAAATAAAAAATGATTGCCGATGGGTGAAAAATTGAGTGGATTCTCTCCAAATGCTATAAAGGTCGTATTCGTACTCAGCGATCCCGAAAACCCCTAATATAGACCCGTTTTTCGGCTTTTTATGAGCTTTTTAGACTTTTGGACAATTCGTGGGTTTTTACTCTTTTGGACAATTCGTGGCTTGGACAATTCGTGGCTTGGACACTTTGTGGGGGCGCCATGGCATTCTCTGTTCTGGATACTTATTTTAGGGCTGCAAAAAATATGGATATAAATCGCGAAAATTTCCATTTTTTGCTTATTTTTGACATAAATTAACCAATTTTTAAGTAAATTAAAATTTAATCAATTTTTTCGACAAAATTTTGCTAAATATGGACGTAAAATAAGGTTAAAAATGCCAAAATATGGAAAATATGGACATAAATCGCGAAATATGGAAAATATAGATATAGAAATTCAAACTAAGATAAAAACATGTTTTTCGTGCGTTTCATACATCCCACAGTCCAGGAAAAAAAAATATGGATTTTCATATTTTTTGCAGCCCTACTTATTTAAGGTTTTAAATTTAATGGTTTTTCATTCGAAATTCAACATAAATTTAAAAAAACTCATATTTAAAAAATAAATTTGTTTGTTCCGATTGAATAGTAATTTTCTGCTGTGTTACTTTGAAATGTATGATAAAATAATCCATCTTAAATTATTAGCCAATAAATTCTTTTCAATGGTATCGCCCGTCCAAAAAAAAAGGAAAAACTTTCATCCGCCGACCTTTGCTTAATTTCTTGTGCCACAATTGGTGAAAATCAGCAGCAATCATTTGGGTTCATTTTGACAGCATTGGAGAACAAAAGAAGAAAAATTAATAATCGAATTTTGAAGAGGAAATGCACTTTGTTCGAACCCAAACCAAGTAGAATCAATTAGAGACCGGCGCGGGATTTTGCGGGATCTCAGTCCGCAATCCCGCGTTTTTTGGAAAATGCGGGATTTGCGGATTAATCCCGTGGGAGCCCGTCCCGCAAAGAATTTTGAGTTCAAATCACGCAGCGGGATCCGCAAATTTGATTTTTTGTGCGCGATTATGCGGGATTTTAGTTTTGAAAAGCAACAAAATAATCAAATTTATGGACCAATAATTTTACAGTCCGATCCATTCGAAAAATCTTAGTCGACCCATCAGCCCCTTTTAATGCATCCCGCAGCCCTTAAAAATTTATTTTTCAAAATTTCGTGTATTTTGATTTTTTGGAAATTTTTTTGAAATTTAATTAAATTTTTTCGAATTTTCCAAAATCCCGCAATCCCGCGCGGGATTCCGCATATTTTAAATGCGCGATTTGCGGGATTAATCCCGCAGGGTCCCGTCCCGCAAAAAATTTTGAGTTCCAATCCCGCAGCGGGATCCGCAAATTTGAAATTTCCAATCTCTAGTAAATAGTTGCTAAAAACTTTCAAATATAAGGGTGTAAAATAAAATAGGCTCGGCCGTTTTCGTACGGGCCGTTTTCGTACGAACACATGTTTTTGGACTATAACTTTTTTCTTTGCCAACCAAATCCAAAACTGTTGGTATCATTCGAAAGCCCTTCAGATGCTCTATTAGCATGCAAAATTCCAAAAAATCTCGTCAAGTTTAAAAAAAGTTCGAGCCAAAAAAATTGGGAAATCTGGTTTTTTGAGTTCTTCAGGCCATAATTTTTTTGAACCTTTACAAAATTTTTCGAAATTTTCCAGGCTAATAGAGGACACTTAGGGCTATCGAATGATACCAACAATGTTGGATTTGGTTGGCAAAGAAAAAAGTTATAGCCAAAAACTTGCGCTCGTACGAAAACGACCCTGACCGAAAATAAAATGTTCTTCAACAACAAAATATTATGCCAAACCATTAATTAGATACATAATTTTCAAAATCAAAAATGATTGTCAATAAAATAAACAAATAATTTTTGGAGATGAATTTTTGAGAAATTTTTCATTTCTTAGGGTGTATTTTTGAAAATTTTCGGGTCGATTCTTAGGTGTATATTTTTTGAAAAAAAATTTTAATTCGATTCTTAGGGGTGTTTTTTCGTTTTTAAGGCATTTTTGTTAAAAAATTTGGGCAAAAAGCCAAAATAGTTGAAAATAGTTTTTTTCAATAATTTAATAGTTTTTTAGTTGCTAAAAATAAAAAAACTATAAAATAGTTGCTAATAACTCGAAAAGTAGCTTAACAACAGCCGAAAAAAAACATGTTTTTCGTGCATTTCAGGCTACGGAGCTCAGGAAAAAAATAGTGAAAAAACTATAAATTGGAGCCCTATCTATGACCTCATATTGACCCCCTCGTAAAATTGCAATTTTTAAGGATTTTGATAAAAAGAATCTAATTTTCTATAAATCTGCTTTTTACTTATAAAAATACTTATTGTAAATAATATTAGATTAAATATTCGCTTCAGAAATTTTTTTAATTGTTCAAAATTATCGCGGAGTCCCACCGCGGATTGCGCAAAAAAAAAAAAACGCAGCGAATCGCAGTCGCGCATGGCTCTTTTTAGGGGAAAATTTATAAATTAGGCAAAACAAAAAAAAAGTAAAGTAACAAAGTTGGTGGTCACTGATCAGGAATCAGGCCGTTATTTTTTTTTATCGGTCATCGACTGACTGTTGTTGTTCTGTTCGTATCTCATTGTCAGAAGATGTCTCTTTTTCGACGCTTTGTCCCTCTTTTCGCTGCTTTGTCCCGCTTCTTCTTCCTCTGCTGGTGGCGGAGACAATGGCCTAAATTAACCGCAATTTGAGTTTTTAAACAAAATAAAAGTACTTTTTGTTGCTCACCCAATGCATTTTGTTTATAAAGCCAAAAGTAGACATTGTTCAAATGGTGCAAATTTTTGCCTTCCCATTGAACCGCCGACGTCTCCCCAATTTGGCACCGTTTCATTATCCATTCGGTAACCCATCTATTTTCGCTTGTTCTGAGCAGTGTCAGCTTCTGTTGAGTTCTATCATTCACCAATTCAAATGGCACCATTGACGTTGGGGGCGGATAAACAATAAGCTGAATTTTGTAGTTGGCGGAAGAAGTGGCGGTGGCACGGAGAAATGCCTAAACAATTGGAAACAAAAATTAAAAGGTAAAAAATCAGCCATTTGCCGAAAATATTTGGCCATACCTCCTTGAAATTGTTGACAAATTCTTTTGCATTTGATGCATGATCATCACTAAATATTAAATCCAATCGTTTCGGCTGCCAATCTTTGCTCGGAGTATGCAACCATTTGGACAACGCTTGGCCAGCAGTTGCATTTGGTCCATCATCAGCAATTGAATCGGGGAACAGAACCCGGGAAAAAATTGAATTAATGTTGAGATCGGTGAGAATTGTTGGTGAAATGAAACGACGCAAATTGTCCAAATGATTAGCAGTAAGAAAGCGCAAATGACGAAGTTTTGGCGGAAAAACGGGCACAATTTGACGTGTCAAAACATCCCAAATCGGAACGAATTTGTCGCTTTTATATGAACACACATCCAAATACAATTTGGTGCCTCTGGCGAAAATGTGCTTATTGGAGCGGAAAAATGTGATCACGGAATGATCAATGTACCTGAGAATGAATGACTAATAAACATTTTGAATAATGAACAAATTAAATTACTCAATTACGAGGGAATTAAAACGAATTTTGTTGGGCAGCGGACAGTCGGGCAATGGGAAATGCCCAGATTTGCCATCAATTCGTACAGATGGTTTAGCTTCTGCTGGTCCATTATCCTTCTGAATTCTCATTGTTCTCCGAATGGTCAATTCCCGTTTGCCATCGAAATAAGCGTCCACCAAAACTTCGAAACGTGGCGAAATCAGTGCCAATTTGAGGCCGAGTTGAGGACGGTCAAAAAACGGGAACATGTCCATCCAAATGTCAGTACAAACCCAGCTGAATGAGTGGATAATTTCAAATTAACTGGTTAATGATGAAAAAGTTGGTTTTGGTTTTAATTTCATTTTATAATTGTTTAAAAAACAATTTATGACTAAAATTAACTAAAAATGTATTTAAAATAATTAAATTTGAATTATTCGAATAGTTACAGGGGACTGCAACTTCCCTTTCTTTAAAAACCTATAAGCCATAAAGTTTTGCTTCATTATATCACCAATAAATTGCTTAAGCATAGAGCAATTTTGCTGAATGATCCCAGCATTTCGCATTTTTGGAAATTTCGAGAGCGGAATTAATCCCGCGCCATACTGTTAAAACATGTTATTTATAATAATAATAATTTTTATTCTTTTTGGTCACTGTTACTAATGCCGTCGCCTCCCAAAACATTGTGCCACAAATGAATCCGGCGATTGCTGCTGCTGATTTTCACCAATTTCGACAGAAGAAATGACGGCGGTGGATTTTACTTGTGCCATTAAAATTAATTTTTCAGTCTGCAAATAGTAAGTAAAAGTTGAAAACGAATTAATTTGAGTATTTATATTTAGCGAGCATAACTGTGCAAATGGGGGATGGGGAGGGATCAGTTGGGCCATGTCATTACGACGAATGCCACAAGGGGTCAACGGGGGGGGGGGGGGGGGGGGGAAGGAGAAGAGAAAAGGTCAAAAATGATAACTTTACTGATGCTAAGGTCCATAACACGAATATTGTTGAATAGTTTCTTCGGACTAAAATGGTCATTCCCTTCAAACAGTGCCTTTTTAAACATTTTAATTCGTTTTTGATTCATTTAAACGGCGCAAAAATGGAAAAAAAAATGCAAAGTTTCGCCGAATGAAAGCGCAGAGCGGCATTAAATACTTTTTCGCCGATTATGACGATTTTTAAATTATTCAACTTTGCTTGGGGCAAAAGAAATGGACAAATTATTGTACAACAATTTGAGGAGGGGGGGGGGGCACTTATCTTTTGAATTTTGGATAAATGTTTGGTCAGTCAAATCGGCAATAAGTTGACGAACAAAGGGAAGGGCACAGAACATTAACATTTGCTACCAGCAAAATTAGTTAGGTAATTAAAAAAATTATTTGAATTTTAAAAGAAAATTGCAGAAATTTCTCATCAAAAAACACAACCTATTTTTCTCTATATTTCTACCTTATAAATTAGTTTAATTCCTCCAGCAAATGCAGACTCCATTTACTTGCATGAGGGTATTTAACATTTAACGGCTAAATTAATCCAAATGAATTGAAATTGGTCAATAATCATCGGCATTTTTAATTTACGAAAGGGCACAAAATGGATCAAAAAGTTTTCAAAAAATTGAAGCTTAAATAGTTGGCAATTGCTAAAAACCCCAAAGAACTGCCTATACACAAAAATTAGTTTAAAAATTAAATTGCATTCACTGCTAATAATGATTAATTAATTAGGTAATTGTTTTCCCTCATTAATGATGAAAATGCGCTGGCATGAAATTGCAGAATGAATTTTGATTTGTTTTTTCTTACTGTGAAAGTTAAAATGATCAAATTAATTCACACGACCGTAATGAGCTAATAATTTGACCGATTAAATGTTTCACCCTTTGGAAATAATAAAAATCAACAAAATTTTTTCGTTGTAAAGAACACAAAACTAGGAGATTTTGTACTGATGATTGGAAAGGCAAACATTTTAATTGGAAAAACAGAAATATTAATTAATCATTATTATCATTTTATTAGTTTATTTTAGAACCGAAATAAAAGCCGACGATTATAAAAGAGGAAAAATCACAATGAAATTTTAAATCAATTAATAATAAATATTGTAATAAATTTTTAAATGCAATTTTCCTTTTCCTTTTGCTCATCCTTGCCTTTTTGGCCACAACATTTGTCCATTAAAATCTTTGAGTTAAAATTTTTCTTTATTAAAAAAATTATAAATGTTTTTTTGCTGCCTTTTCCAATTTTTTGTGCCTTTTTTGTTCCCTTTTTATGACTTTTCTCACCTTTTTTGTGCCTATTTTAAACATTTTGTTGCCTAAAAGTACAGTCGCTAATCATAATACATAATGATCGATCATTATACTCAATTAATTAATTCATTCATTTCTGCTGCTGATCACTGTTGTTGTTCTTTTGTCCGTCACTTCATTTGTCAGAAGATGCCCCCCCCCCTTTTCGACGCTTTGTCCCGCTTCTTCTTCTTCTGCTGGCGGAGACAATGCCTAAATTAAGCACAATTTTAATTTAATTATTAAAGCAGCAAAAGCGTGCTGGAAAATACGACACCAAACTTAGATTTTTAAAAATATATATTTTTTAAACTTATAGTCAGAAAAATGAGCATCATTACCAAAAAAGATTTGTTATATGTGTGTGTGGGTGTGTTTTTTGTAAGATATTAAAGGGAAAATGGGCGCAGGTTCGAATCCGTTCCACGACAGCATTATTTTTATTTATTTATTTTGTCAAAAAATTGAAAATTTCGTGGAGCCAAGCAAAAGCTGTTTTTACCACTCACCCAATGCAATCTGCTTTAAGCGTAAAGCTGACATTGTTCAAATTGTTCGTCTTTTTGTCTTCCCATTGATGAATTGTCCCCCCAATTTGGCATCGTTTCATCACCCAATTAAAACTGATTTTTCTACGATCGCCGCTTTCTTTCTCCAATGTCAGCTTTTCGTTGGTCCGTTCGTTCACCAATTCAAATGGCACAATTTGCGTTGGCGGCGCATAAACAGTAAATTGAATTTGATAGCTGGCCAAAGAATTGGTGGCACGGACAAATCTCTAAACAATTCGAAATGAAAAGCAAAATGCAATCAATCCGAGAATATTTTACGAAAATGTGGCACACACTAGGGAAGGCCAAGAAATTCCGACATTTTCGGGGTCGGAATTCCCCGATTTCCGACATTTTTTTTTTCAAAAATTAGCAATTTTTGTACAATTTCTGTTAATAAATTGCACTAAAATTTTAAAAATTTCCCGGCGGCGCCTACTAGGTACCGCTAGACCATAAAAATCTCTAATTTTCTTGAAAATTTGTTCAAATCGCGAAACTTGGGCAATTTTTTGGACTAATCTATTCAAAGAAATCGCATTAGAAATTACAAAATTTTAACTGTGGCGCCTATTGGCACCACCGGACATAAAAATATTTTGATGAAAATCATTGAATAATTTTTTCAAACAAATCAAAAAAAATCACCTTTTACTTGATTAAGAATATTAAAATTTAGCCTATTAAAATATTTGTTAAAAATTTTTATATTTTAAAAAATTTACAATTTCCGACTTTTTTGGGTCTCAATTCCGAAAAAATTTTTGGGGCCTCGGAATGCCATCTCATCCACACACCTCCTTGAAATTGTTGACCCATTCCATGGTTCTTCTTGCACATCAACACAGCAAAACAATCGCTTCGGTTGGCCATCTTTTGTCGGAATGTGCAACCATTCGTTCAACACTTCCATAGCAATTGCATTTGGCTCTTCAAAATCATCGGACTTAAGCCAACCATAATTAACTTCATTAATTTTGAGATCGGAGAGAATTGTCGGCGAAACACGGATCAAATCGAGAAGATGATCAGAATAGTGAAGGCACAAGTGCCGAATGTTTGGCGCAAAAATGGGCAGAATTTCATGGACCAAAGCATTCCAAATTGTCTGCCGCTGGACAAAGCGCTCGTTGTTGTGACTCACATTCAAGCGCAAATTGGTCTTAATTTTGGCCCAAATTTGTTTGTTGGCACGGAGAAATGTGATGACGGAGTGATCGATGTAGCTGAAAAGGGGATGCTTTTATGAGTTAATCAATGCTTAAATTTGAACTACTTGATCTGAAGGCATTCAAAGCAAATTTTGTTGGGCAGCGGACGGTCGGGCAATGGAAAAGCCATTGAATTGGCAAAGTTGGAAAACACAGACACTTTTGGCACTTTTGTGACAATGTCCTTGCAAATTGTGATTGGTCTCCAAATTGTCAATTCGCTTTTGCCATCGAAATGTTTGTCCACTAAAATGTTGAAACGTGGCGAAATCAGTGCCAATTTGAGGCCGAGTTGAGGACGATCAAAAAACGGGAACATGTCCAACCAAATATCCGCACAAATCCAACTGAAATGCGGGAAAAACAGTTTAGTTAAATGAAATTTGTAATTTTTAAAACTCATTACCATCGGTTCATTTTGCGGCATTTGGCACAATTTGCCGATTCGCATTGCATTTTTTGAAAATTTCAAAGGACAAAATGACAAATATTTTCTTAGGTAATTTAAATTTTAAATTTATAATTAATTCTATTAAATTAACGCCATTTGCTGCAAATTGCGTTCAAAATTTGTGGAGAATTTCCAGCCTCAAAAAATAATGTAAACAGCAACATAATTTTAATGTTATTAGAAATTTTACCACCGACCTCTCTCCAACTATTCATTTTTTGAGGTTTTTAATTAAGTTAAATTTTTTGGAAATTTCAAAAATCCAGCAATACCGCACTGATCACAAGAATTTCAATGCGGAATTCGCGGGATTAATTCCGCGGCCGCAAAAAGTTTGAGTTCCAATCCCGCAGCGGGATCCGCAAATTTGAAATTAAAAGTACCCATTTTTCCACGATTTTTTGAAACATAAGGAATTTTTTTTTTTTTTGCAATTTTTGCAAGATAATAGAAGGCACTTAAAAATATTGAATGATAAAAAGTGGAAAGAAGAGGAATGAAAGTGCATTTCGCCGATTTGAGGCGATTATCGGCAAAAAAAAAAACGAACAATTAGCCTGGGGCAAAGGAAAAGCACAAATTGTGGAACAATTGGGGTAAGGCAAAGAGGGAAACTTAGTAATCTCTTGAATTTGGATGGATGATGATGATGATGGACAGTCGAATAAGTGAATGAGAAAAAACGTTGGCATTTGCTGCTGGCAACAAAAAAAAAGATAATTTCAAAAAGGATTAGAATTTTAAAGCAAATTTTAGAATTTTTTCGTCAAAAAAAAAAAACCAATTTTCTTTTCTCATGCGCTGAAAACGATTAAGCAATCAAAAACTCTTCTACGCGCTTCAACTTTAAATCGGTTCAAAATGCGGAAAATTGAACAAAATATAGCTCTCCTAACTTTTTAAAAGGGTTAAACCCGGGCAAATTTGGTATCATTCAATGGCGAATTTAATCATTTTTTTTAAACTGCAGCCCAAATTAAATTCCTATTTTTAATACTCACAATTAGCCTTAAATTTGACAGTTCTAACAATAAGCGCAACAAAATATCATCAATTAACACAATTCATCAATAGCCTTTTCTTTTGATCAGGACATTGCTCAAATGATCACTTTTCCTTCTTCCGCTGATCACTTGGCCCAGGAGTCGAGAACACTTTTTCATCGCTTTGATCTGTTGGTGGTGGAGACAGCGGCCTAAATTAAGCCAAAATTTGAATTGGATGAGAACAATTTTTGTGAAAGTAGAGCCCGAAATTTTGAAGAAAAAAACTCGAACCAGAGAACCAGGGTTTCCGAGATGGACAAGAACGGGAGAGACAAGACAAGGACTTAAGTCCCGTTTTAATAGGAACCCATTGCTGGGCCTGGAAAGATTCTAAGAAAGTACTGTACAGGGGCTACTGTCCTACAAAAATAAGGCCTCCTTTCTGCCTACCCAATGGCTCCACAAAGACAGAAGAAGAATCCGTTAAAATGGTCCAAATTTTGGTCACTCTTATTTTGCTGAATCGACGCCGCCGTCTCCTCAATAATTGGGCATCGCTTCAACAGCCAATCCTTGAATTCGTCACAGTCATTTTGATCCTTCATCAATGTCAGCTTCTCATTAGTCCGTTCGTTCACCAATTCAAATTGTCCACTTGGCATTGTGTTCGAAAAAAAATTAAATTGAATTGTGTAACTGACAGAAGTGGTGGCACGAAGAAAGGCCTAAATTAAAAAATTGGGTAGAACAAAAAAAGTAAAGAAATTATGGTGGACGGACCACCTCTTTGAAGTTGTTGAGCCATTCGAGATTTGGTGGAACCGACGGGTCATAGTAACGCAATCGCTTCGGTTGGCCATCTTTTCTCGGCACATGCAACCATTTGGCCAACTCTTGGCGAGCACTTGCATTCGTCTCATGATCAGCAATTCCATGGGGGTACAGAAGAATGGAAATGATTGAGATCAATTGATTGAGATCGGTGAGAATTGTGGGCGAAATGCGACGACGCAAATTGTCCAAATGATGGCCATCACTGACAACGAAATCGCGAATGTTTGACGCAAAAATGGGCCAAATTTGATGGGTAAAAACATCCCAAATTGGTTGAACATCTTCGCCTTCGGCGGATGACCACACATTCAACTCAATTCCGGTGCCCATTCTGTCCCAAATGTGTTTGTTGGAACGGAGAAATTTGATCACGGAATGGTCAATGTAACTGCAGAAATATAAAACATGCTTTAACATATACTAATGTTTCAAATTACAGAATCTTAATGTATTTAAAGCGGATTTTGTTGGGCAGCGGATGCTCCGGCAACGGAAAATCCACCAATTTGTCATCAATCCACTCAGACACTTTCGCTTTTGATCCAATGTCTTTGCTAATTTGGATATGGCTCAAAATTGGCAATTCGCTTTTGCCATCAAAATGTTTGTCCACCAAAGCGTCGAAACGTGACGAAAGCAATGCCAAATTGAGGCCGAGTTGGGGACGATCAAAAGATGGAAGAATGTCCATCCACACGTCGTTGCAAATCCAACTGAAACATAGGAAAAAAATTAATGAAAATTTTGTAATTTTTCGGAAAATTCCTTACCGTCATGTTCATTTTTTGCAGCGATTAGCACACTTTTCCCTTTTTCCAATTGATTTGTGTGTCACAAAGGGCAAAAATAACTGTGTTAACTTAAAATATGTATAGACAAAATATGAAAAATGATAGAAAATAACAAAAAACTTAAATGAGAAATCAATTTTATAACAAAAAAAAACTATGTTTTTTAAATTCCAAAACGATTAACTAATTAGTCTGATCGGATTTTAAACATCGGTCACTAGGAATCAAGGTGATCACAAAAAAACTGATAGTTTTGACTAGAGATCGGAATTTTCACAACTCGTGAAACCCGTGTTCAACAATGACACGGGGTCACGGGGTTTACGGGCACAGGGTTTTTTAGAATTATTTTTTCAAGTAAAAATCAACATGAAAAATACAAATTTTGAATAATTTTTATTGAAAAAGGCAATTTCAAACTGTTTTTAGTTTATTCCTATATTTATTTGAAAAATTTTTTTAATTATTTTCAAAATATTTTAAATGTTTTTACATGATTTTGGAAATTTTTTTTGGAATAGAAACTCTTTAAATTTATTGATTTTAAGCAAATTTTTCAAGAAAATTAAGCTTTTTTTGTGTCCGGCGGTGCCGATAGGCGCCGCCGGGAAAAAAACTCGGAAGACGTAATTCCGTTCCATCCCTGATACATACATACAACCCGAATTCTCTTCCACTTACAAAATTCAAATATTTTGGCGAAATGAACAAAAAATTCAAAAAAAAAATGCAATTAGCTGGAGAAAAAAAATCCCGTAGCCCGTGTACGGGGTCCGTAAACCCTGTGCACGGGTCTGCCCCGTGTCCGATCTCTAGTTCTGACACGCTTGATGTGTCTTTTTTGATTTGAATGGCTTCAAAAATTCCATAATTTCGTTAAAACTGACTTAAAAAATATTCAAAAAAAATTTTCCAGTCATTATTTTTTTTAAAATTTGGTCTCCCAATTTTAATGTCACACAATGATTGTTCTAAAATTCCCATTTCTATTCATCAAATTCCATTTTAATGACTATAAAAATGTTTGTTTTTTCGAATTGCCTCTCATTATATTTAAAATAAAACTTTTCCAACGCAATTATTCTGCTCTTTGTGTGACATCATTCGAATTACGACAAATTGTGCTAAGTGCAACAAAATGAACGGACGGTAATTAAAAATTACAAATTTGTTTTATTTATTCAACTAAAATATTTCCTCTAATTTCAGTTGGATTTGCAGCGATGTTTGGTTTGACATTCTCCCCTTTTTTGACCGTCCTCAACTCGGCCTCAAATTGGCACTTCTTTCGCCCCGTTTCAATTTGCTGGTGGACAAACATTTCGATGGCAAAAGGGAATTGACACTTTGGAGAACAATCATGATTCGCAAGGACCGTGTCGCAAAAGTGCCAAAAATGTCTGTGTTTTTCGGTTATGCCAATCCTGTGGAATTTCCGCTGCCGGACCGTCCGCTGCCAAACAAAATTCGCTTTAGCTGCCTTAAGATTTGGTAATTCCAAAACCATATCATTATCGGGTTATAAATGCATGCTTTTTACAGGTACATCGATCACTCCGTCATCGCTTTTCTTCGTTCCAATCAACAAATTATCGACAAAGGCACCGATTTGTATTTGCAATTGTTTATTCCTTCTCCACACGACACTGATGTCCAGCATATTTGGGATAATTTTGTTCGTGAAATTTGGCCCGTTTTTGCACAAAATATTCGCCACTTGGGCTTTCCCGATGATGCTCATTTGGACAATTTGTGTCGTCTCATTTCACCGACAATTCTCACCGAACTCAACATTATTTCCATCTATTCCGGTTATTTGTTGCCCGATGCGACTGATGAATTTGACGAGCCAAATGCAATTCCAACTGCTGGCCAAATGCTGTCAAAATGGTTGCACACTCCGCGAAAAGATGGCCAACCGAAGCTATTGGATTGCTATTTAAGACCATCAAATATCGAATGGGCCAACACTTTGAAAAAGGTGTGGCCATTTTTTTGTTAAGCAACTGATTTATATTTCTTTAATTTCCGTTTTCCATTGTTTAGAAATTTCTCAATGCCACCACTTCCGTCCGCTACAAAATTCGATTTATTGTTTATCCAAAGTCAACGCAAATTGTGCCATTTGAATTGGTGAACGAACTGACCAAGGAGAAGCTGACACTGAAGAAAGAAATTTACGAAAATGATAAGGACAACCTCTGGATTATAATGAAACGATGCAAAATTGGGGAGACGGCGGAAATTCAGTGGGAGTACGAAAATTTGAACGATGTCAGCATTCATTTGAGTGTTGCCAATTGCATTGGGTGAGCAATAAATAAAAAAGATTGTATTTTATTTAAATAAATCAAATTGCGCTTAATTTAGGCCATTGTCTCCTCCGCCACCAGCAGAAGAAGAAGAAGCGGGACAAAGCAGCGAAAAAGGGGGACAAAGCGTCGAAAAAGGGGCGTCTTCTGACAAATGAGTGACGGACAAACGAACAACAACAACACAAACAGTGATCAGCAGAAGAAATGAATGAATTAATTAATTGAGAAATGATCGATCATAATTCAGCAGTGATAATAATGTATTTTATGAAGAAAAATCTCATATATGTTCATGTAAATAAATTGGAGATGTTAAAATGGCAAAATATACAAAAAATAATGCATATTAAAAAAATCTTAAAAACTTCAGTATATAAAACAGAATGAATTTGTACAAAAAATTGAAAAAAGGCAGAAAATTTACACTTCCGGGCCAAACTTTTCTTAAGAACAATGCCCCCGGTGAGCTAAAAATTAAGATTTCGACCCCAAAAAACGAAATAAAAATCGACGAATGAAGCGTTATTTGTTAACAGAAATTTTCATTTCAGAAAGCCACAAAATGTCATAACGATATAATATAATCCAAGTTGATCAGAACAATGGGAAAAAGAACAATTTTTATGATCACGTCAAAAATTCCATAATTCAAATTGATTCGATCACTTCTCAACAATTCATTCACTCCTGCTGCTGATCACTTGGGCCGGGAGTTTCGTCGAAAAGACTAAAAAAAGAAAAACGCAATAAATTTGAATTTGAAAAACAAAACATTCACTGACCCGTCCCCGAGTTGGTCCTCGCGATAAACTTGAATGTTAATTTGCTGCAACTGATCAGAAATTTGCCAATTAAGCGCCTCCTTTTCCCATTTTGTCCATTTGCTTTCGTCTCGCGCAATTGGACAACGGACCAACAAAAAACGACCACAGAAGTCAACCCTTTTCAACACCAAATGTTCCCGAGTCAATTTGTTGGTCAGTTCAAAAGGCTCAACGGAGGAACCAAAAGACCAATAAACAAACCAAATGAAAACAATGAAATTGACAGGAGATGAAGCATCCGCAAATGCCTAAAACATGGAAAAATTGGCTAAAAAATATGAAATTGGAAAAGAAAGCACCGCTTTGAATGCTTCAACCCTCGACGTCCCATCATCCTTCTTCAACCAGCATTTCAACTCCTTTGGCACATCGTCCGGACGCGCAGTGAAAAGCCATTTGGCCAACGCTTGTCCATCCGACGCCATGGCGCTGTCATCGGCCGGAAATTCGGCGAACACATCGTCAATGTTGAAAGCCAAAACGCGAAGCGACGAACAATCGGTGAGAATTGACGGCACGAAATTGCGCAAACAGTGGAAACATTTGACGGACAAATGCATGTCACTAATTTTCTTTTCAATCATTGGCCAAATGTTGCGCAAAATGAACTCCAAAGTGCGGTCTCTGCTGGTCGTCTCCATGTACAAATAAAACGGGCAGGCGCCGAACAGTGGACGAAAACGATTGAGAAAAGCGATGACATTGCGGTCGATGTACCTGACAAGGAATGGGAAGGATTGTCGAAGAAATTTTTGCCTAATCGCCAATTGTACGAGATGTCGATGCGTTTGAATCGGATGATTTTGCGTGGCATTTGAATTTGCGGAATTGGCAATGATTTTCCATTGAAATGGCTGACAATTTCCAATTCCTCCTTTGTGCCATTTCCTATGCTTTTGCTTCGAATTCGAATTAAATCCAATGCCCAGCGGCGAGTCTTGAAGTGTTCAACCACGTAGAAGTCAAATCGGTGGCTGATCAGCGCAATTCCGAGGCCAAGTTGAGAAGGCGCAAGCAAATCGAACACCGCCAGCCAACCGTCGCCGGAGATGAAACTGAAGAAAAAGGAAAACAAAATTGGAAAAATTGAAAATTGGCATTAATTTACATTGCTTTTGCCATTTTTTCCTCGCCTTCTTTTCGGTTGTCTGACATTTTGTTGAGGCAAATTGTTAACAGTTTTTGGCACACTTTTGCAGTTAAATTGGCTTTATTTTTCTCAAATTAATATGAAATTACTTTTAACAAAGAAAAAAGAGTGGGCATTTAAGTAAAACAATCATAAGAAAGAAATTAACATTTTCATATTTTATTTATGTTAGCTAAGAATGAATGAATGAATGAAGAGTCCATTGCCATTTTCTCCGTCTTTTATATGAATTTAAAAGACAAAACAAAAAAGTGTACCCATTAAACAACAAAAGTGAGGGTTTTTTAGGTACCGTATTTACTCGATTAGAACCCCCCTCCCGAATAAAGCCCCCCTTTTGTTTACAGTTTATGTTTTTTATAGAATTTTTGGATTTTTTGACGGTGCTCAAATTATCCCAATTTTCGTCTTCCCATTGAATCACCGCCGTCTCCTCAATTTGGCACCGTTTTATTATCCATCGGTCGTCCCATGCATTTTCGCTTGATTTGTTCTTTCAGGCTTTTTCACCTTTTTCGTGATTATAAAAATGTTTCTTTTTTCCGATTTGCCTCATTCTAAAAAAATATTTCCAACGCAATAATTCTGCTCTTTGTGTGACATCAATCGAATTACGACAAATTGTGCTAATTGCCACAAAAATGAACGGACGGTAAGGCATTTTAAAAGTTACAAATTGATTTCATTTATTCATTTAAACTATTTCCACAATTTCAGTTGGGTTTGCAGTGATGTTTGGTTCGACATTCTCCCGTTTTTTGACCGTCCTCAACTCGGCCTCAAATTGGCACTTCTTTCGCCCCGTTTCAATTTGCTGGTGGACAAACATTTCGATTGCAAAAGGGAATTGACAATTTGGAGAACAATCAAAATTTACAAGGACAGTGGGCAATCATGGAGTTTACTGGTCCCGTTTTTTTTGAAAATCTTGTAAAAAATTTTCTAGGGCTCTTTTAAGGTGCTGAGCTGGAACCCGGCTTAAAGATGTTCGAATCTGGGTTAAGGGTTCAGAATTGGTCAAAAATAAGGCCGGATTCATGCTCAGCACCTTGAAATAACCTAGAATATTTTTCCAAGATTTGGAAAAACGGGTCCAGTAAACTCCTTGATTTCCAGAACACGCCGGCGCCAAAATTATCTGTTCTCAACGATTATGACAATTTTGTGCCATTTCCGTTGCCCAACCATTCGCTACACAACAAAATTCGCTTTAAATTCCTTCAGATTAAGTAATTAAGAATTCAAAGTTTTAATATGGGAATTAAAAGCATCATTCCCTTTTCAGTTACATTGACCATTCTGTGATCGCTTTTCTCCGTGCCAATCAGCAAATTTGGGACAAAGGCACCAATTTGTGGTTGAGTATTCCTTTTGCAAAAGATGATCAGCCAATTTGGGGTGTTTTTGTCCGTGAAATTTGGCCAATTTTTGCGCCTCATATTCGCAACTTGAGCTTTTACAATGGTGGCCTTCTTTTGGACAATTTGTGTCGTCTCATTTCACCGACAATTCTCACCGATCTCAACATTAATTCAATCAGTTGCAGTCTTCTGTTGCCCAATGCGACTGATGATATTGATGGATCAAATGCAATTCCAACTGCTGGCCAAATGTTGTCAAAATGGTTGCACACTCCGCGAAAAGATGGCCAACCGAAGCTATTGGATTGCTATTTGAAACCACCAAATAACGTATGGACCAACATCAACACTTTGAAAAAGGTGTGGCCATATTTTTTCCTACAAAAATTAAGCGAATATATTATTTAAAATAAGTATTTTATAAGTAAAAAGCAGATTTATAGAAAATTAGATTCTTTTTATCAAAATCCTTAAAAATTGCAATTTTACGAGGGGTCAATGAGGTCATAGATAGGGCTCCAATTTATAGTTTTTTTTCACTATTTTTTTCCTGAGCTCCGTAGCCTGAAATGCACGAAAAACATGTTTTTTTCGGATGTTGTTAAGCTACTTTTCGAGTTATTAGCAACTATTTTATAGTTTTTTATTTTTAGCAACTAAAAAACTATTAAATTATTGAAAAAAACTATTTTCAACTATTTTGGCTTTTTGCCCAAATTTTTTAACAAAAATGCCTTAAAAACGAAAAATACACCCCTAAGAATCGAATTAAATTTTTTTTTTCAAAATATACACCTAAGAATCGACCCGAAAATTTTCAAAAATACACCCTAAGAAATGAAAAATTTCTCAAAAATTCATCTCCAAAAATTATTTGTTTATTTTATTGACAATCATTTTTGATTTTGAAAATTTGTATCTAATTAATGGTTGGCATAATATTTTGTTTTTTGAAGAACATTTTATTTTACACCCGGACATTAAATGCAATCAACAAAATCAGATGCTTAACGAAAATATGGCCACACCTTTTTCAAAGTGTTGATGTTGGCCCATTCGATATTTGATGGTTTCAAATAGCAATCCAATCGCTTCGGTTGGCCATCTTTTCGCGGAGTGTGCAACCATTTTGACAACATTTGGCCAGCAGTTGGAATTGCATTTGGTTCGTCAAAATCATCAGTCGCATCGGGCAACAAATAACCGGAATAGATGGAAATAATGTTGAGTTCGGTGAGAATTGTCGGTGAAGTGCGGCGAAGCAATTTGTCCAAATGAGCATCATCGGGAAAGCCCAAGTGGCGAATATTTTGTGCAAAAACGTTTCTCAATGCCACCACTTCCGTCCGCTACAAAATTCAATTTATTGTTCGTCCAAAGTCAACGCAAATTGTGCCATTTGAATTAGTGAACGAACGGACCAATGAAAAGCTGACACTGATCAAAACAATGGAATATCATCAGGAGGACCGATGGATAATGAAACGGTGCCAAAATGGGGAGACGGCGACGGCGGCTAAATGGGAAGGAGGAGATTTTGACGATTTGAACACTGTCGACTTTGTGTTTAACCCTGCCAAAGAATGCATTGGGTGAGCAACAAAAAAGCATTTTATTTTTGTTTAAAAATTGTGCCAAATTTTTAGGCGTTTGTCTCCACAGCGAAAATGGTGTTCAATTATGTGAAAGTGATTATTTATGCATTTGAGAAATGGTCGATCATTTTGGATTATAATGATGAATAGGAGTGATTTGATCATTTTGAATGTTCATTTATGTTTTTCGTTTAAATATATTTTTCTCGTTTTTTAATTACCGGAAATGCGCTTGTTCAGTTGGTTTTATAGTGACATTAAGAAAAAATTGCAATGAGAAGACCCGAAGCTCAGCATTTTGTATAGATTTTTTGTTTGTTTGTCGCCTTTAGCCCAAAATTTAATTTATAAAAAATTCTATAGACTTTCTTTAAACTTCGTTTGATACCAAAACAATCATTTCCCCGTGCAGATGGACCAAAGAACATTTAGACAAAGTGTCATGGACAAAATGGCATTATTGATCAAAAATAAGCCACTAGAGCTCGACATTTTGAAAAAAGCCTGTACCTGTACCTGTACCTGTATTTCCAAATTGGCCTGTACCTGTATTCTGTACCTGTATTTCCTGTAGAAAAGTACAGGAAAATACAGGTTTTTCGTGTTTAGCCTGTACCTGTACCTGTACTAATTCTAAAAATGGCCTGTACCTGTACCTGGATCCAGGAAAAATACAGGCCTGGATCCAGGTACAGGTCGAGCTCTATAAGCCACTATCCCTTCCGGGAATTCGTTTTTTTTTGACAAAATGACGACACTAGGACACGGACAAAACATTAATTTTTTGGACGAATTGTGTCAAAGCGGACCAAAACAAACAAACAAACAAATGAGGCCAAAAGTTTAACAGTGAATTCGACCAGAAATTGCCCAACAAAAAACAAACAAACAAATGGGGTCAAAGGTTTATTAAACAAAATTTAAGTCAGAAATCCAGTTTATGGAATCTCGACGATCGACAATTAAATAGTTAAATATTTTCATTGGCAAGAATTATCAACAATTATAAGCACAGAAGAGCAACAGAATTATGCATCAGATCAATTTGTCCATTCAATAAGGCCCAAATCCGCCGATCATTTCTCAATTATTTTACACTTCCGAACATTTCGACGGTTGAGAGAATTGCCTAAATTAAGTGCGAAATTTGAATTTGATCAACACATTGGAAAAAGTTCAAGTCGAAAAACATCGAATTTTCTGTTCGAATTTTGGTTAGAATTTATCAGTGTCTGTTTTTTCCGAAGGATCGAAATGAAATGTCCAATAAATTTTTATCCGAGTAAATTTGTATTCCATTTCTCACCCAATGCATTTTTTGTCTCCACACAAATTGATGCTGACAGTGCTCAATTCGTTCAAATTTTCGTTCTCCCAATTAATCGCCGTCGTCGTCTCCCCAATTTGGCATCGTTTCATCTCCCATTTGTTGTTGTCCCATGCATTTTTGCTTGCTTTTCTCATCAATGTCAGCTTTTCCTTGATGCTTTCGTTCACCAATTCAAATGGCTTAATTTCCGTTGGTTCAAAATCTGCAAGTTGAATTTTGAAGCTGGCCGAAGAAGTGGCGGTGGCACGGAGAAATGCCTAAACAATGGGAAACGGACGAACGGAAATATGTAAAATGGCAATCAAAAGTGGTCTCGGTGGTCACACCTTACTGAAATTGTCGACCCAATTAATATGACCCGGGATGAAACGCAGTCGCTTCGGTTGGCCATTTGCTGTCGGCGTGTGCAACCATTTTGACAGCGCTTGGCCAGCAGTTGCAGCTGGATTTGGCCGATTCTCATCAATTGGCACATATGGAGACAGACTTCCGGAATCAATTGAATTCAACGCGTTAAGATCAGTGAGAATTGTGGGCGAAGTTCGGCGACACAAATTGTTCAAATAAGTGCCAGTGGGAAAGGCTAAGCGGCGAATGTTTGGCGCAAAAATGGGCCAAATTTCGCGGGCAAAAACATCCCAAAGTTGCGGCTTAAGGCCTCTGTATGAATACGCATACAATTGCATGTTGGTGTCATTTCCATCAAACAGTTGCTTATTTGAGCGCAGAAATGCGATGACGGAATCGTCGATAACTGAAAAGGGGGACAAATAAATTCTTCGGTGCATAGAAATGTGTTTGAATTTACGAAATAGAAAAGCGTTTAAAGCGAATGTTCTTGCGCAGCGGATGGTCGGGCAACTGAAACGGCACATTTTTGCCATCAATGCCCACAGATACATTTGGTTTGAGTCCAACACCCTTGTGAATATAGACACAACGCCAAATTGTCAATTTGTTTTTGCCATCGAAATGTTTGTCCACCAAAACATCGAAACGAGGTGAAAGAAGTGCCAATTTGAGGCCGAGTTGGGCATGGTCAAAAAAATTGGAAAATGTCCATCCAAACGTCAAAGCAGACCCAGCTAAAATCCGGGGAAAAAATTAGAAAATTCTTAATTTAAACCCTAAAAATTCTCACATTTTCCTCAAAATTCGTTTCATTTTCTTTGCCACGCGAACACTTCGCCTTTTTCCAAACGATGTCACAAATGAACCCATCAATTGATGTTCGTGATGTCCATCAATTGTGGTAGAAGAAATGAGTTGGTGGTCATCGGCGGAGGAAAACTTTTTCTTTTTGTGACGGGCGGTGCCATTGAAAAATAAATAATTTTGCTAAATGGAAATTTTCGTCTTCATTTTTCTTTTTTTACCCAAAAAATATTTTTTTTTTTAAATTTGGGTCTCAAAACAAAAAAATAAACAGAAAAGTACCTGCATCACACATTATATACTCTACCAATATTTGATAGAGAAGAGCCAGAACAATGAATAGTTTAGGGAATTTTGTCCCTTCTTTTTTTCAATTCCCATTTTCGAGACTATAAAAATGTTTTCTTTTTTCGATTTGCCTATCATTCTTTTTTAAAAAAAAAATGGAAAATATTAATCATAGCTCCCAGACTCAAAATTGCTTAAAACCACTTTTATAGGTTTTCTTATGCGCTGAAAACGATTAAGCACTCAAAAATTTTGGCGCGCTTCAACTTTAAACCTGTTTTTGAACCGGTTCAAAATTCGGAAAAATGAACAAAATGGGGTTTTCCTAACTTTTTAAAGGATCAAACCCGCACAAATTTGGTATCATTCGACAGCCTTGACGAGTAGGTTTATTTTTTTCAGGTTTAAGGTTGAAGCGCGCCAAAATTTTTGAGTGCTTAATCGTTTTCAGCGCATAAGAAAAACCTATAAAAGTGGTTTTAAGCAATTTTGAGTCTGGGAGCTTTGATTAATATTTACCAAAAAATGCAAACACAATTACCTATTCTCTCAGATCTTAATCATTCGGAAAACAGCAACAAATTGTGCCAATTGCCACCAAAATGAACCGCCGGTAATAAAAAATTAATAAATTTTTCATTATTCAAATTCATTTTCCTCGCATTTCAGTTGGATTTGCAATGATGTTTGGATGGACATTCTCCCATCTTTTGACCGTCCTCGACTCGGACTCAAAATGGCACTTCTTTCGCCACGTTTTGATGCGTTGGTGGACAAACATTTCGATGCCGAAAGCGAATTTCCAATTTTGAGAACAATCAAAATTTGCAAAGACCCTGTTGCAGCAGTGCCGAAATTAACCGTGATTATCGACGAAGACAATTCAGTGGCATTTCCATTGCCCGACCATTCGTTGCCGAACAAAATTCGCTTTAAGGACCTTTGGATTGAGTAATGCAAACGTAAATCAAAAGCAATTTATCATCACTCACTTTTCAGTTACATCGACCATTTCGTCATCGCTTTTCTTCGTGCCAATCAACAAATTTTCGACAAATGGAACGACACCAATTTGACTTTGTGGATTTGTTTTCAATATATCGTTGATGATCAGCCGATTTGGGATGTTTTTGCACGTGAAATTTGGCCCATTTTTGCGCCAAGCATTCGCCATTTTCACTTTGCTAATAGTGATCATTTGGACAATTTGCGTCGCCGCACTTCGCCCACAATTCTCGCCGATCTCAACATTAATTCCATCTTTTGTCGTAATCTGTTCTCCGATTCAATTGCTGATGATGGGCCAAATGCAACTGTCGGGCAAGCATTGACAAAATGGTTGCACACTCCGAGAAAAGATGGCCAACCGAAGCGATTGCATTGCATGTTTGCTTCTGCTGGTGATGTCAACAATTTCAAGGAGGTGTGGCCACATATTTTTGTTAAGCAACGATTTTGATTTTTGTTTCCTATGGTTTAGAAGTTTCTCAATGCCACCACTTTCGTCAGCTACAAAATTCAGTTTTGTGTTCATCCAAAATCAACGCCAATTGAGCCATTTGAGCTGGTGAACGGTCGAACCAATGAAAAGCTGATATTGATCAAACTAAGCGAAGATGAATGGGATGAGCGATGGATAATGAAACGGTGCCAAAATGGGGAGACGGCGTCGACGGTTCAATGGGAATACGACGAACAAAATTCGAGCAATTTGAACTATGTGCACATTGGGATTCACGATGTCAATACTTGCATTGGGTGAGCAACAAAAAAAACATTTTATTTTGTTAAAAAATTCAAATTGCGCTTAATTTAGGCCATTTTCTCCGCCAGCAGAACAACAACAGTGATCACTGATCAATCAGCAGAGGAAATGAATTAATGAGAAATGATCGATCATAATTCAGCAGTGATAATTATGTATTTTATGGAGAAATCGCGTAAATTGGTGGTAAATGTTAATAAATTGGAGTTGTTAAATGGCAAAATATGTGAAAAATAGTTTGAAATTTTTTTTCAAAAACTTTAAAATCATATATAAATAACTGGAAAACTCAGAATTTTAAAAATTTTCAAAATAAATAAGCGTTCAAATATTTTCAGGTTAAATTAGTCCTTTACCGGGGAGTAAGCCTATAAAATTTGGTGCGTGCGATTTTATTAATTTTAGAGAGTTAATGAGTTCGAAAAG
Source organism: Heterodera schachtii (assembly GCA_023374025.1). Classification (NCBI taxonomy): domain Eukaryota; kingdom Metazoa; phylum Nematoda; class Chromadorea; order Rhabditida; family Heteroderidae; genus Heterodera; species Heterodera schachtii. The sequence continues at coordinate 68,479 of SIJG01000099.1, read as the reverse complement.
CTTTTTAAAATATAAGCATAATTAAAATATTCATAGAAATTTTAAAAAATAAAATGCAATAAATATTTATATATTCGAACGAAAGAATTAATCAACAAAAGTAATTCTGACAAATCATATTCCAATTGGTGAGGTTGAAGATCATTTCTCAAATATACCGAATATATACACATATAAGTACAATACAATATGGGTTAGTGATTGAAACTTAGGATGAGGATGAGGGGAGGGAGGGCGCGGGCTCCAGGTCTTGAGCACATTGCTGGTGGAAGCTGATGAACCTGATGAATGGCTCAATGTTGTTGTTGTCAGAAGCTTCCTCCAGCCACGTGTAATATTCATCACGCTTTTTCTCGGGCAGGATGACCGGGTGGTATCCACGGCGCAGCATGATCAGGTTCATCAGCAGGCGTGAGGTCCTTCCATTGCCGTCGAAAAACGGATGAATAAATACCTTAACATGCCCTCCTCTATTAACCGATTTTAATCCCCGCGATTAATAATTACAAAAGCCGATGGTATCACACTTTAATCATTTTTCGAATAATTTTATAACTAAATGCCCACAAAATGAATATTTTAAAATTCTTTTCATTAATTTTTCACACGATAATTCTTCATCAGAACAGGCAAATCCATCAAAATATAGCTGAGATTGCTGTGTGGACGGAATTTTCAACATTGAGAGCGTCGATTAAATATCGCCTCCAATAAAAAGAAGATAGGCTTTTTTGCAGTTTATTCGATCATAAATAGGACAATTTTAATGATGCAAGTTTTAGTCAATTTCAGAAAAATTATGAACAAAATCTAAAATTCAATTTTCATAAATTTGGCCAATTATTTTTTTGGAAGAAGTCTGTTAAGCCAGTGATTTGTTGTTTTTAGAGATAACGCAATTTGCTTGTTTTTTAGCATCCGTGCTTTTTGTCGGGGCAAAATTTGTTAGAATTTTCATTTTAGTAGACCGGAAAAGGCGTTGCGAAAAAATATGTAATTACTAGGCTACGATTTTTAGTTTTTTCAATATTTTCCTGAGCTCCCCGTGGCTTTTGGCGGCGTGATTTTGTCCCGGCGTGATTTTGTCCCGGCGTGATTTTCCCGGCGTGATTTTGGTGGCGGGATTTTTGGCGGATTTTGGCGGCGTGATTTTTTTCCGGCGATTTTGGCGGCGGGATTTTGGCGGCGTGATTTTGGCGGCGGGATTTTGTCCCGGTGTGATTTTGGCGGCGTGATTTTTTCCCGGCGTGATTTTGGCGGCGTGATTCCCGGCGTGGTTTTGGTAGCGGGATTTTTGGCGGCGTGATTTTTTTCCGGCGATATTGGCGGCGGGATTTTGGCGGCGTGATTTTTTCCCGACGTGATTTCGGCCGGCGTGATTTTGGCGGCGGGATTTTGTCCCGGTGTGATTTTGGCGGCGGGATTTTGTCCCGGTGTGATTTTGGCGGCGGGATTTTGTCCCGGTGTGATTTGGCGGCGTGATTTTTTCCCGGCGTGATTTTGGGGGCGAAATTTTTTCCCGGCGAATTTTGGCGGCGTGATTTTTTCCCGGCGTGATTTTGTCATGTTCCCTAAAAACATGTTTTTTTCGGTTGTTGTTAAACTGGTTCTCGAGTTATTACGAACCTTTTTTTCTAGGTTTTTGTTTTTAGAACAAAACCGAAAAAATCAAAAGAAAATTTGAAAAAAATTTTTAAAAATTATTTTGGCGTCTTTTCCAAAAATATAAACAAAAACGCAATAAAAGCGAAAATACACCCCTAAGAAATTAAATTCTTTAAATTATTCTTTACAAGAATTTGTAGTTTTAAAATTATTTATCTCAGTACTGATTTGGCTATTTTTATTCCTTTTTGGATAAAATTTTTGTGATTTTACACGTTAAATTTGAAAGTCTTTTGCAACTATTTTGGTACTAATGCACTTTACCCGACATATTTTTTTTATCTAAATTCATGTAAAATCGCTTCAGGGGGTTTTCAGCATCGCTGATTAAGAATCTGTCGTTCATTTCAACTAATTCCGTACACCAGAACCCGAAATCGAACTTTTTGTTGAACATCGAAAATTTTTCAAAACCCTATTCAAAAAAAAAGTTCAAAAGATGCAATAGTGAAAAATCAACGAAATCAATGCTCGCATGGATACTTTTCTGTGACTTGAGGACCAAAAATTAAAAAAGACAGAGTCAAAGAATCGACTTTGAAAAATTTTCGACGTTTGACAAAAAGTTCGATTTCGGGTTCTGGTGTATGGAATTAGTTTAAATTAACGCCAGATTCTTAATCAGCGATGCTGAAAACGCCGGGGAGCTATTTTACATGAACTTAGAGAAAAAAAAATAGGTCGGGTAAAGTGCATTAGTACCACTATTTTCACAGTTTTTTAGCAACTAAAAATCATAGCCCTACTAATTACCATCGGCCTTTTAATTTATTCTACTCACAAGCGTGTGCTGAGCCCGCGCTGCGAATTCAGCGGCAGATGACGACTCGGAAGCCAGCTCGTGGTTGAACCAGGCGACGAACTGCTGCATTGCGCCGGGCACTTCTTCGGGTGGCATTGGATGGAAATTGCCAACTGTCATCTCACAGTCCCTCAATGTGCCGGCCCTGGTGTTCCGAAGTCCCATGACCTCCAGGTGCAATTTGCAGAACGTCTGAGGAGAACAGCTTTTTTATTTTGCCAATGTTTCATCTACTGCTTCACCTCCAGAGTGAACTGGCGGGCCCAGAAAATAGGCTTCCAGAGGGCGGGCAAAAAAATTTTGTCCCCAGCGAACGGCGAGTAGTCGCCATCGTCGTCGTCGTCGTCATCCTCCGCTTCATCCGCCTCCCTCCCCACATCGGCCTCTGCTTCTCCATCTTGTTCTAAGGCGACATTTCGTTCCCGAGCTGCCAACCTGCCACCACCTCCAATAATGTCGTTGTTGTTGCTGTTGTCCATTTAGACTATCTCAGGAAGCAAATCTTTAGCGCAATAGGGTTAAAGCTACATTACATATGGATATTGCTCTGATTCCATTTATGCTTACTGTAATTTTCATGAGAATTATTTAAATTTTTCTGAATCCGGCTAAGTGACATTTTCCCATTTTCTCAATATTTTCTCTGATCAATTGCCTGACAACGTTGTACATCTGTGATCCGGAGAGTGGCAATCATTGGTGAATTAAGGAGATTCGATAATTTCAATTTCTGGTCAATTCGTTTTTTATCGACTCATATTTGACTCAACTTCTTTTTATTTTTCTACCTCGTTTTTTTATTCGGACTCCTTTGTTATGTAGTTTAGACGTGAAAATCTAGGTCAAATCGGCGAAATTTCAGAAAATTTAAACTATTTCCTATTCAGTGAAGCTTTTTATGCCATTTTAAGTTTTTTGAATAATTTAAAATAAAAATTTTCGATTTAGAAAATTTGAATTTTCTTTATTTTTTCAAACAATTTTGATCAAGATTTTTAAATTTTTTGGGAGGTTTTAAGGATCTCTGATTAGGTAACTTAGAAAGCATCCCTGAAATGAAAAAATTCAAAAATCTCTAAAAATTTCGCCGATTGGATCTAAATTTTCACGTTAATCCACAAAACTATGAGTCCAAGAAAGAGTTTGAATGTCATCCTTCAGGTGCTACATATTTGCTGGGTGAACAAAAGTCGTCCGGTGAAACATAACTGAGGTGTATGTAGTTTATTTGTATACAATATATTCGTTGCACCAACCTACAATAATTTTATTTTCCAAAATTCGTTAAAAGCAAGTTTTAATAGTTACAAACAGGAAACATTCCATCAAACCCGAAAAATTTATTCATGAAAACGATTTTTGTCAGGTTTTTTTCAATTCGATGAAACCGTAAGATTTTCAGGAGCAAAAATAGCTGAACTGAAAAAAGGAAATAATGGGAATTGGAGGAAATGCTGGAAAAGTCGGGGAATTGAAATAATAAAGTTAGAATTTTCGACCGAACTAAAATGAAAAGATGAAAACGAAAAGGTAGAAGGATTGATGACATGGAAAAGAAAAATGAAACTGTTTGAAAGGTGAAAAAAAAGTTAAATTTACAATAATGGTGTAAAGTATCACACAATTTGGTATGGTCCAAGAAATCCCTTCATTTAAGTTGTTCAGGAGTCTCCTCATACAGATGTTCAACGTTTTGAAGGCATTTAAAAAAATTAAAATAAAAAATAAAATTATCTCTTGCTAAAATGTTATATCATGATGGAATCAGAGCAATAAACATGTGTACATAAAAGGTAAATTAGTGGATTAAAAATGTAATTAGAAGTGAAGGAACACAAACAAATTCGTTCGCGGTTTGAAAGAAGACGAGGAAAAATGATGACAAATTTGAGCATTTCCGATTATTTATATAAAATTTTAGTTGAACCAAATAAATAAAGAACGCAAAGTGAAAAAAAAAAAATTATTTTGGCGTACTATTCATTATGTCCAGGGAACGAATTTACATGTTTTTACAAAAACATACTTTAGCCACCACATTTCGACAATGACCTTTTCGCCAATAATTTTAAAACATACAAAAAATATAAATAATTATGATAATTTATTTAATATATTGCTTAAATTTAAAATAGTTCTTAAAACTGTTTTTTAAAATAGGTATGTTAAAATCTCTCCGAAATTTTGAATTGATTTATTCATAATGAATGCATTATCTGTCGCCTATTGTGTATGATTATGATTAGTGAAAATGAAAGAATCAATTGAGATGGACATATGTATAATAGAAATCCAAAAATGAATTATTTATTTAAATATTATGATGCCTTATTTACCCTAGGCAAAAATTATTGATCCCCAGAGGATGTGAATGGCATAGTTCAAACTAGGGTTGCAACCCCGACCCCGCCCCATTTTTGCGCAAAAATTCGCCACTTACAGTAAAATACATAAAATAAAATAAAAAAGGGATGAATTACCACTCAGGACTTATTTTCTAAATAAAATTCTCTCAGAAAATTTTTAAATTTAGCTAAACTTCCGATTTCTAGCCGTTTTCGGTAGAAATTCCAGGGATTAATTGTACGAATAAAAAAGTTATTTCGAGATTTATTACTGCATCTTTTGTTTTGAATCCTAAATGTTTTTCGTTGCGACCTTGAAGAAAATTCAAAATATTTTTTGGATCTAAATGAGTTAAGCCCCTAATTATTTTGAAAGTCATATTCATATCAGTGAGCGACCTTCGAGTACTTAATTTCTCCAATTTGCAAATCTCAAGTCTTTTTTCATATGGTATTGCCTTGAGGCCACATTTTTTGTATACGATTCTTGTGAAATATGTTTGAACCTTTTCTATTCTTTTACTCTGTTCTTTTGAGGAGATATTCCAAATTTCGGATGCGTATTCGAGGTGAGGTCTTATATAGCTTTTATATGCTAGGATTAAGGTACTGATATTCCTTGTTTTTAATATTTTTAAAATTTAATATGCCTTGAAATAAGCCACCTTTAAAATTTTTGAAATATGATTGTTAAATGAGAGCTTTTGATCAACCAAAACTCCCAGATCACGGACACAATCTACGGTAAATCCCTTTTCGCGTCATTATCATGCGAAATGTAAATTTTAACATCATCGGCATACATTTAATTCCGACTTCAGGCGGAATATAATTAGTAAGGTCATTTATAAAAATCAAAAAAAGAAGAGGCCCGAGGACACTGCCCTGTGGGACACCGGAATAAGTTCTAAAACTTTCGGAATAATACTCTCCAATTTTAACTCTATATGATCTGTACGTTAGAAAATTTTGAAGAAATTTCAGTAAATTGGTGAACGGACGAACCAATGAAAAGCTGACACTGATCAATGCAAGTGAAGATCAATTGGAACGAGCGATGGATAATGAAACGATGCCAAAATGGGGAGACGACGGCGGTTCAGTGGGAGGACGAAAATTTGAACGAATTGAGCACTGTCAGCATCAATTTATGTGGAGACAAAAAATGCATTGGGTGAGAAATGAAAATGAATTGAAAAAATGAATTTTGAACAACAAAAACACTTTTATTTTGTTTAAATAAATCACATTGCGCTTAATTTAGGCCATTATCTCCGCCACCAGCAGAAGAAGCGGGACAAAGCGTCGAAAAAGGGGCGTCTTCTGACAAATGAGTGACGGACAAAAGAACAACAAAACACAAACAGTGATCAGCAGAAGAAATGAATTAATTAATTGAAAAAGGATCGATCATAATTCAGCAGTGATAATAATGTATTTTATGAAGAAATTCCCAAATATGTGTTCATTTCAATAAATTGGAGGTAGATCGCGTTTTGTTCGGGTTTGGGTTAGAATTTTTTCAGTCAGTTTTTCCGAAGGGTCGAAATGAAATGTCCAACAAATTTTATCACCCAAATTTTCGTCCCCCCAATTTGGCATCGCTTCATCTCCCATTGCTTGTCCCAGACATTTTTTGCTTGCTTTTCTCATTAATGTCAGCTTTTCCGGGTCCTTTCGTTCACCAATTCAAATGGCACAATTGATGTTGGATTATAATTATAAGGTCCAAGTCGAATTTTGTAGCTGGCGTAAGAAGTGGCGGTGTGCCATCACAGAATTACCGATTTACCGATACCGAAAAATGACCCCGAGAAATGATATGAGACCAAAAAATCGAGAAATTTCTCGACTCGGGATCGAGAATTCATTTATGTTAGGCCTTAGGATAATTCTAATTTCTAATATACTTACAATTAGCTATTTCAAAGATTGTTTGAGTATTGCTTTTACTGATTCGTGCGCAGCAGTGCCGGCCCTAAAACTCCTAGATTTTCTTTAAAAAATTGTCTCAAAAGCTCAAATGTTGGACAAAATCTGTTAACAAATTGCAAATCAGTTTTAAAGGACCAAGGATCGGCATCCCGACAAATCGGGATTTGAATCTCGGTGCCAAGGTTTAAAACACGCAAAACCGGGCCTCATCCCAGTGATCCTATCCCGATTCCCGACCTATAAAATGTCAATTTTTGAGATTATTTTGTCTTGATTCTTAAATGTTTTGTAGTTTTTTGAGAACTTTTTTTTTGAGCCCGGATGGGATTGGGATTTTCACTGGATAAAATATGGATCTTGCTCTCGCGGGATCCTGCACTTAATCGTATTTTCGGGGACAGGAGAACCCGGAAACATTTATTTATACTGCAGTTTTTAAGATTTTTTTAATATATATTATTTTTCGAATATTTTGCCATTTTAATATCTCCAATTTATTTAAATGAACACATATTTGTGAATTTCTTCATAAAATACATTATTATCACTGCTGAATTATGATCGATCATTTCTCAATTAATTAATTCATTCATTTCTTCTGCTGATCACTGTTTGTGTTTTTGTTGTTCTTTTGTCCGTCACTCATTTGTCAGAAGACGCCCCTTTTTCGACGCTTTGTCCCGCTTCTTCTTCTTCTGCTGGTGGCGGAGACAATGGCCTAAATTAAGCGCAATTTGATTTATTTAAATAAAATACAATGTTTTTTATTTATTGCTCACCCAATGCAATTTGCAACATGCAAACAAATGCTGACATCGTTCAAATTTTCGTATTCCCACTGAATTTCCGCCAACCCCGACCCCGCCCCATTTTTGCGCAAAAATTCGCCACTTGGGCTTTCCATTTGGTGATTAATGCAACTGCTGGCCAAGCGTCGATTGCATTGCGTTAATCCTTCAAAAAATCTTGAATGGATCACCAATTTCAAACAGGTGTGACCACATTTTAATTAAGCAACTGATTTGATTGCCATTAATCCGTTTTCCCATTGTTTATAAATTTCTCAATGCCACCACTTCCGTCAGCTACAAAATTCAATTTTTTGTTCATCCACCGTCAACGCAAATTGTGCCATTTGAATTAGCGAACGAACGGACCAAGGAAAAGCTGACACTGATCAATGCAAGTGAAGATCAATTGGACGAGCGATGGATAATGAAACGATGCCAAAATGGGGAGACGGCGGCGATTAATTGATAAGAAATGAATTAATTAATTGAGAAATGATTGATCATAATCAGCAGTGATGCCAATGTATTTTATGAAGAAATCGTGCAAATTGGTGTAAATGTTAATAAATTGGAGGTGTTAAAAATAAACTCAACCAACCAATCGAGAACGCCTTCAAGTTCTCCCAGCAGATGATCTTCTAGGGAGGCCAGCGCCGGTGTAAGGTCATCAAGCGGCACAAACGCCAGCAAAGTGATCATTTTGATAGCTTGTGCAAAGGCTGTGTTGGTTGTGACATGGACGCGTTCAACGACGGACGAACACCAACACCGATGAAACCGCAGGAAATGGACGTGCCGTCGGTGGACATGGTGGAAAGCGGTGTACCGTTCCCTTCAACGCCTGCCGACGAGGACCAACAAGCCGAGCCCGTGCCATCAACATCCACGGCACGCTGTGACCTGCTGTCGACGCCCTCGACTTCATAAGGCAGGCGCCGGTGGATTTGGTCTCGATCATGGTGAGTGAAAATTCCATCAAAAATTTTGTTTTTTAAATAATTTTCATTATTTTTAAATCCATAGCCATCTGTTGCATGGTGAAGAAAGCGAATTAAAAAACGATTAAGAATTTACAGGCAATGGCCAGCGAGTAATTGATGCCAGTTGTTCGGAAGCAGACACTCGTGGAAAAGGGGCCGTTGTTCGGAAAAGGCTATCTGATCTCAGCGTGCGACGGCACCCTCGGACAAAACAAGATCAGTGAACAGGGAATGGAGCATATGGACAGAATGTGCATAGGCCATAAAATTACTAGAGCTGACCACTTTGCTTGTCATATTCTTTCGCCGAATTTTGCGCAGATGCCTATCCTAATCCCGTTAAAGTAAGGTTATTCGGATTTCGTTGCCTCAATATTGGAAATAAAAAAAATAATTTTAAAAGTAAGTCGTTAAATCCTAGAGTTTAAGTGATTTTATTTGTTACCATTGGATGCTCCCGAATTTCATTGAAAAATGCCAAAAATTATCGAGATCCCATTTCTGCTCTTATTCCGGGTAGAAAGTAAATGGTATTTTTAAGAATTGTGAGTAATACCAAACGGGAAATATGCTAATTATAAATTGGTTTAAAAAACTGGAGCCCAATTCTAAAACCCACAGCTAATACTATTCATTAGAAAAAAGCAATATGGATTTTATTAAACCGAAACAGACTTTTTTAAAATTATAATAAGAATTATTTTATCTCATATTTAGCAATATTTCAGTTATTATGATAAAGCTGACATATTTTATACTTCAAAAATAGGCCCCAAAATTACTAGAGCTGACCACTTTGCTTGTCATATTCTTTCGCCGAATTTTGCGCAGATGCCTATCCTAATCCCGTTAAAGTAATGTTATTCGGATTTCGTTGCCTTAATATTGGAAATAAAAAAATAATTTTAAAAGTAAGTCGTTAAATCCTAGAGTTTAAGTGATTTTATTTGTTACCATTGGATGCTCCCGAATTTCATTGAAAAATGCCAAAAATTATCGAGATCCCATTTCTGCTCTTATTCCGGGTAGAAAGTAAATGGCATTTTTAAGAATTGTGAGTAATACCAAACGGGAGATATGCTAATTATAAATTGGTTTAAAAAACTGGAGCCCAATTCTAAAACGCACAGCAAATACTATTCATTAGAAAAAAGCAATATGAATTTTATTAAACCGAAACAGATTTTTTTAAAATTATAATAAGAATTATTTTATCTCATATTTAGCAATATTTCAGTTATTATGATAAAGCTGACATATTTTATACTTCAAAAATGGGCCCCAAAATTACTAGAGCTGACCACTTTGCTTGTCATATTCTTTCGCCGAATTTTGCGCAGATGCCTATCCTAATCCCGTTAAACTAATGTTATTCGGATTTCTTTGACTTAATATTGAAAATAAAAAAATAATTTTAAAAGTAAGTCGTTAAATCCTAGAGTTTAAGTGATTTTATTTGTTACCATTGGATGCTCCCGAATTTCATTGAAAAATGCCAAAAATTATCGAGATCCCATTTCTGCTCTTATTCCGGGTAGAAAGTAAATGGCATTTTTAAGAATTGTGAGTAATACCAAACGGGAGATATGCTAATTATAAATTGGTTTAAAAAACTGGAGCCCAATTCTAAAACGCACAGCAAATACTATTTATTAGAAAAAAGCAATATGAATTTTATTAAACCGAAACAGACTTTTTTAAAATTATAATAAGAATTATTTTATCTCATATTTAGCAATATTTCAGTTATTATGATAAAGCTGACATATTTTATACTTCAAAAATGGGCCACAAAATTACTAGAGCTGACCACTTTGCTTGTCATATTCTTTCGCCGAATTTTGCGCAGATGCCTATCCTAATCCCGTTAAAGTAAGGTTATTCGGATTTCGTTGCCTCAATATTGGAAATAAAAAAATAATTTTAAAAGTAAGTCGTTAAATCCTAGAGTTTAAATGATTTTATTTGTTACCATTGGATGCTCCCGAATTTCATTGAAAAATGCCAAAAATTATCGAGATCCCATTTCTGCTCTTATTCCGGGTAGAAAGTAAATGGTATTTTTAAGATTTGTGAGTAATACCAAACAGGAAATATGCTAATTATAAATTGGTTTAAAAAACTGTAGCCAAATTCTAAAACACATAGCAAATACTATTCATTAGAAAAAAGCAATATGAATTTTATTAAACCGAAACAGACTCTTTTAAAATTATAATAAGAATTATTTTATCTCATATTTAGTAATATTTCAGTTATTATGATAAAGATGACATATTTTATACTTCAAAAATAGGCCACAAAATTACTCGAGCTGACCACTTTGCTTGTCATATTCTTTCGCCGAATTTTGCGCAGATGCCTATCCTAATCCCGTTAAAGCAATGTTATTCGGATTTCTTTGCCTTAATATTGGAAATAAAAAAATAATTTTAAAAGTAAGTCGTTAAATCCTAGAGTTTAAATGATTTTATTTGTTACCATTGGATGCTCCCGAATTTCATTGAAAAATGCCAAAAATTATCGAGATCCCATTTCTGCTCTTATTCCGGGTAGAAAGTAAATGGCATTTTTAAGAATTGTGAGTAATACCAAACGGGAGATATGCTAATTATAAATTGGTTTAAAAAACTGGAGCCCAATTCTAAAACGCACAGCAAATACTATTTATTAGAAAAAAGCAATATGAATTTTATTAAACCGAAACAGACTTTTTTAAAATTATAATAAGAATTATTTTATCTCATATTTAGCAATATTTCAGTTATTATGATAAAGCTGACATATTTTATACTTCAAAAATGGGCCACAAAATTACTAGAGCTGACCACTTTGCTTGTCATATTCTTTCGCCGAATTTTGCGCAGATGCCTATCCTAATCCCGTTAAAGTAATGTTATTCGGATTTCTTTGACTTAATATTGAAAATAAAAAAATAATTTTAAAAGTAAGTCGTTAAATCCTAGAGTTTAAGTGATTTTATTTGTTACCATTGGATGCTCCCGAATTTCATTGAAAAATGCCAAAAATTATCGAGATCCCATTTCTGCTCTTATTCCGGGTAGAAAGTAAATGGCATTTTTAAGAATTGTGAGTAATACCAAACGGGAGATATGCTAATTATAAATTGGTTTAAAAAACTGGAGCCCAATTCTAAAACGCACAGCAAATACTATTCATTAGAAAAAAGCAATATGAATTTTATTAAACCGAAACAGATTTTTTTAAAATTATAATAAGAATTATTTTATCTCATATTTAGCAATATTTCAGTTATTATGATAAAGCTGACATATTTTATACTTCAAAAATGGGCCCCAAAATTACTAGAGCTGACCACTTTGCTTGTCATATTCTTTCGCCGAATTTTGCGCAGATGCCTATCCTAATCCCGTTAAAGTAATGTTATTCGGATTTCGTTGCCTTAATATTGGAAATAAAAAAATAATTTTAAAAGTAAGTCGTTAAATCCTAGAGTTTAAGTGATTTTATTTGTTACCATTGGATGCTCCCGAATTTCATTGAAAAATGCCAAAAATTATCGAGATCCCATTTCTGCTCTTATTCCGGGTAGAAAGTAAATGGTATTTTTAAGAATTGTGAGTAATACCAAACGGGAGATATGCTAATTATAAATTGGTTTAAAAAACTGGAGCCCAATTCTAAAACGCACAGCAAATACTAGTCATTAGAAAAAAGCAATATGGATTTTATTAAACCGAAACAGACTCTTTTAAAATTATAACAAAAGTTTATTTTATGAGATGCCGAGAAGTAATCGTGCCATTTTTTCACAAAATCTGTTATCAAATTACATTCAAAGATTTGCGGAAACTAATAATGAGAGACTAATCGAATAAAACAAACATTTTTATAGTCCCGAAAAGAGTTGAAAAAATAGAGTACAAAATTTCCTAAAATCCATTGCTCTGGCTCTTTTCTATCAAATATAGGTAGAATATAATGCAGGGCTCCCGACTTTGCTGATTTTTACGAAAATAGTAAATGAACATCATAAATGATCAAATCACTCCTATTCATCATTATAATCCAAAATGATCGACCATTTCTCAAATGCATAAATAATCACTTTCACATAATTTGACACCATTTTCGACGTGGAGACAAATGCCTAAAAATTCTGCACAATTATTTAAACAAAATCAAATGCTTTTTTTGTTGCTCACCCAATGCATTCTTTGGGAGGGTAAAACACAAAGGCGACAGTGTTCAAATTAGGGTTCGAGCCCCGCCCCCGTCCCCGGGGACGGTGGCTCACCCCCGTCCCCGCCCCCGTGACTCATCAGACACCCCCGCCCCCGTGACCTTCACCCCCGCGGGGGTGAAAAATACACCCCCTAAGAATGACATATTCGTGAATAAAAGGCAAAAAATTTATACAATTTTGAATTTTTTTTAACCATTTTGACAAATTTTATGAAATAAAGTAAATTTTATTCGCATCTTTAAATATATTTGTTGATTAGTGGTTAGTGCTTCAACAATAATAATACATTTTGTTATGGGTTCGACAGAAAATTTCTGAAAAATTTTGCTAATTTCTAGCAAAATTCACATATCCTTAAAAAAAATTTCCCCGCCGGCGCCTACTGGCACCGCCGGACCTCTCCCATCGCACATTATTCACCAAGTTTTTTGGAAAAATGTGCCACAAAAAATGTTAAAAATCTGATTTAGTGACCCCGAATGCACTGAAATTTAACGATTTGCTTATATTTCCTCCCCAAAAGAACGAATAAATTGTAAAAATATTTGAAGCAATTTTGCAAATTTTCTTATCTTTGACCCTAAAATCTTAGTTTTTGGCCTTTGTTCTTATTTTGAGATACTGTGCAATTATACCAAAAAGAATTAAATCGAGGCGATATATAAAACTTTAAAATACCTATAAGCCTAAAAAAGGCATAATTTAAAATAGAATTCAATTAATATTACATATATTTGTATATTTGAACGAAAGAATCAATTAACAAAGCATTTCTGAGATAAAATTGAGAGCATCAGATCAAATTCCAATTGGTGAGATGGACAATTTCTCAAACATAATTAATTTCCGTTGCTTTAATCCGCTTCTTCTTCTTCTTCTTTTTCCGTTGGTGGCGACAATGGCCTAAAATAAAAATAAAAATTTGACATTATTCAAATTGCGCAATTTGAATTGCTTTTTTATTGCTCACCCAATGCAGATGACATCCAACAAATTAATGATGACATTGTTCAAATGGTCCCAATTTTCTTCCTCCCATTGAACTGCCGCCGTCGTCTCCCCAATTTGGCACCGTTTCAATATCCAGCGATTGTCCGATTTATTTTTGTTTGCTTTGATCCGTTTCAGCTTTTTCTTGCTCTGTTTGTTCGTTCGGTTGTCAGATATTTTTTCGCTTGCTTTGATCAGTGTCAGATTCTCCATGGTCCGTTCGTTCACCAATTCAAATGGCTCAATTGGCGTTAATGGATGAACAGTAAGCTGAATTTTGTAGCTGACCGAAGTGGTGGCACGGAGAAATTCCTAAAAATGTAATTAAATGTAAACAAAAATAGTTGTTTAATAAAACAAAATATGGCCACACCTTTTTGAAATTGTTGGCCCATCCAACATTTGATGGATTTGAATAATTATTGCAACGCAATCGCTTCGGTTGGCCATTTGCTGCCGGAGTGTGCAGCCATTTTGATAACACTTGGCTAGCAGTTGCATTTGGTCCATAATCAGCTACTGCGTCGGGAAACAGCCAATCAGATTGGATTGAATTCAATTGGTGGCAATCAATGAGAATTGTCGGCGAAATGAGTCGACGCAAATGGTCCAAATAATCACCAAATGGAAAGCCCAAATGGCGAATATTTTGCGCAAAAATAGGCCAAATTAGACGGAGAAAATCATTCCAAATTGGCTGGGTATTAATGATGTTTGAAGATGGATCATACAAATCCAAATGGGTGCCTTTGTCAAAAATTTGCGTATTGGTACGAAGAAAAGCGATCACGGAATGGTCAATGTACCTGAAATTGAGTGACATGTAAATTGCTTTTTTTGTTTGTTTGTTTGAATTACTTAATCTGAAGGGATTTAAAGCGGATTTTGTTGTGCAGCGGACGGTCGGGCAATGGAAAATCCTTTGAATGCGTACGATCGAGAGACACAGCAAATTTTGGCACTGCCGCGACACGGTCCTTGCAAATTGTGATTGGTCTCCAAAGTGGCAATTCGCTTTTGCCATCGAAATGCGTGTCCACCAGCGCATCGAAACGTGGCGAAATCATTGCAAATTTGCGGCCGAGATTACGACGACGAAAAAATGGGAGAATGTCCATCCAAACATCGCTGCAAATCCAGCTGAAATTATGAAAAACTTAGGTTAAATGATGAATTTAATGTTTTAATTGTTTACCGTCTGTTCATTTTGAGGCAATTAGCACAATTTTCGGTTTTTCGAATGATGACACAAAGGCCAGAATAATTATGTTAGAAATATTTTTACACAATGAGAAACCAATCGAAAAAACAAACATTTTTATAGTCAAATTGAATTGCTGAATGTTTGTTTTTGGTTTTTGCATTTGTCATTATTTGAATTTGTTTTGCTAAGGTCAGATTCTGCTGGTGACTAAGGAAGGCTACGATTATAGTTGCTAAAAATTGCCAAAATAAATATTCTTTAGTTTCTAAAAAAAACCAAAATAGGTGCAAAAATGGGAAACTTTTATTTCAAATTTTGGTCTGTAAAATCGTGAAATTTTATCAAAAAGGTAACAAAATTAGGGCCAAATGAATATTGAGAGATAAATAATTTTTAAAACCACAAATTTATCAACAAATTAAATAAATTTGTAGATGAATTTTTGAAGTGATTTGTTGTTCAGTAAAACATTTAATAAAAGAATTTAAGTGTAGGAGAATAACAACACATTTTTGAGTGGAAATGGACAATGAAAAATGATCAGACAATTTTATATTCAATAATAATCTCAAATAACCGATCATTACACAAAACATAATTCATTTTCGCACAGTTCGATTCCCTTTTCCATTGCTTTGACCCGCTTCTTCTTCTTCTGCTGGTGGAGTCAATGACCTAAAATTTAATAAAACAATTTGAATAGGATGAAAACACTTTGGTCAAAAAGCAAATGATACTTAAAAAGTATAAAGCTTTATTAGCTCGAAAAAGTTTTGATCTGTCATTACTTAGCTAATTAATTAGAGATTGGCAAAATCTAAAGCCGGTAGCAAAACCGGGTCAGAAATCGCGTAAAAAGTCGGGTCCGAGACTTTCACAAAATTCCGGGGGTGTACTTTTCACACCATAGGGCTCTGCTAAACAAATTTTGGGTTGCCAAATTTTTAAAATTAGAAATAAAAATATATTTAAAATTGCAGTAAAAAGTTTTCAAAAAAAATTTACTCACCCAATACAATTGATGTCGCCGTTTAAATGAAAGGAAATACTGTTCAATTTGTCGTCCCAACCTCCCCACCGAACCGCCGCCGTCCCCTCAAAAATTGAGCATCGATTCATTATCCATGAGCTAATAAAAATCTTCTTATTTCCTCCCCATTTTTTCTCCAATGTCAGCTTTTCGTTGGTCCTTCCGTTTACCAATTCAAATGGTTCAATTGTCGTTGGGCTTTTCAGTTTAAGAAAAATATTGAAACTGACAGAAGAATCGGTGGCACGAAGAAATGCCTAAAAACAATGCCAAATTGAGCAAATCAAAAATAAGCAAATGCGGCGGACCAATTTGCTAGGAAATTTTCGAAAATTTTAACCAAAAACAGACGAATATTATTATTTCAGCAAATCTGAAAAATTGCTTTATAACTTTGTGCTAAATGGCCGTTTTCGAAATGTTCATTTACGATGACCTCTTTGAAGTTGTTGACCCATTCCTTCGGTTCCTCATAAATTTGGAAAGCCAATTGCTTCGGCCGTCCATCTTTTGTCGGAGTGTGCAACCATTCGAACAACGCTTGGCCAATATAATCTTGCCCATTAATATCACCAATTATCCCTTCGGGAGACAGATCAATGGAATGGATTAAATTATTGTTGAGTTCGGAGAGAATCGTCGGCGAAAAGTGATGAAGCAAATCATGCAGAAAAAAGTCACAGTGAAAGGTCAAATGGCGAAGGTTTGGCGCCAAAATTGGCCAAATTTCACGGAGAAAAACATCCCAAATTGGCTGGACATCCTCGTTTTTGGGTGACCTCACAGACAGTTTGAATTTAATGCCTCTTTTGTCCCAAATTTGCTGATTGGAGCGAAGAAATTCGATGACGGAATGATCAATGTACCTGAAAAAGGGATCTCAAAAGCAACCAAAATTTAATTCTTGGTATCATTCGATAGCCGTAAGCAGGGATGGAATTCCGAGTCTCAAAAACCGGAATTCAGTGCCATCCCTGGCCCTAAGTGTTCTCTACCAGTCTACAAAATTTCAAAAAAGTTATGGCTAGAAGAATTCAAAAAAACCTTGTTTTTCGAGCATGTTTGGCCCTAACATTTTTGAAACTCTACAAAATTTTTTGAAATTTTGTAGACTGGTAGAGAACACTTAGAGCTATCGAATGATATTGATGGTTTTTTAAATAACGACATAGCACCCTTTGAATTACTCAATCCAGAGGTCCTTAATGCGAATTTTGCTGGGCAGCGGACGGTCGGGCAATGGAAATTCCACAGAGATGGTAAAATCGATTAACACGAACAATTTTGGCACTTCTGTAACGCTGTCCTCGCGAATTTCGATTGGTCTCCAAATTGTCAATTCGCTTTTGCCATTGAAATGCGCGTCCACCAGCGCATCGAAATGTGGGGAAAGAAGTGCCAATTTGAGACCGAGTTGAGCATGGTCAAAGAAGGGGAATATGTCCATCCAAACATCATTACAAATCCAGCTGAATTGCAAAATTAAGACAATTGTTGCTATATAAATTAGAGTTGTACGGGACCGGGACCTGGTAAGGAAAAGTACCTAAGTCCCGGTTTTCCAGCCAAAAAGTCCCGGTCCCGTACAACTCTAACATAAATGCCATTGGATTGCAAAATATGCTCACATTTTCCGCAAAATTCGTTTTTACCATTTTCTTCTTCTGTTCTCCAAATTCTGTCTCAAATGATGAACCCAACAATTGCTGCTGATTTTCACCAATTGTGGCAGAAGAAATTAAGCAATAGCAATGGTCGGCGGAGGAAAGTTTTTTCTTTTTTTCGACGGGCGATGCCATTGAAAATGAATTTGGATAAAAAATTTATGAATTAGGCTAAATATTATCAGAGTATATGTATATAAATAAAAGCAGAAAATTATTGTTCAATCGGAACTAATAAAAATATATATATAAATAATATAATTCCTAAAGTTATGCCCGTCAAATTCAAAGAAAAATCGGCAGTGAAAGTAATAAACATTTAAAAAGAGATTAATAATTGCATCAAATCAATCCGGCTTTTCAGATAGAAAAGTCGCATCCCTTAATTAATTATATGATAATTTGTACAAACAAAACATAAACCCCAAATGTGGAGGGGGCGGTACGCGGGGTAGATACACCCCCAAGGCCCCGCCACACCCGAAATTTTAAAGGAAACAATAGTATTTTTGCTGAAAATTTTAGCTTTTCCGGCTCTTATATGGTTTGTCCCCCATAATTTTTTTTGAAAAAATTAATAATTTATAAGAGTCGGGTAGAACAGGTTTCCTTATGTTTTCGGGGTCGTTGACTAAGAATTTGACATCCGATTCGACCCATTTCGAACCCGAATTCGAACAAAAAGTCAAAAACCTTAAGTGTTGTTAGAAATTTAATTTTTGATTTTTGTCGAATTCGGGTTCGGGATTCCAAATGTGTCGAAATGGAAGCCGGATTCGTGATCAGCGACCTCGAAAACACAAAAAGGTGTCTTACCCGACTCTTTATTAATGATAATTTTTAAAAAAAATTTATGGGGGACAAACCATATAAGAGCCGCTTTTCTTTGCTGGTACCCCCCCCCCCCCCCCAGACCTATTTTCCTGGCGACGCCTATAGGCACCGCCGGACCCCCATATCAGATGGTCGGGCAACAAATGCAAATACAAGCCCGCGGCGCCGTGCCAATTTGTTTATTGGCACGGAGAAAGGTAATGTGTGAGACGGGGGTCTGCTGGGGTTCGAGCCCACTTGGCTGCAGTTTATTTTTTTGTGAGAATTGATTAAAAATCATAGACAAAATACTGTCTTTTGCAAAATCTGAGGCGCCGAAAAAGTCAATTTTTGAGGTTTTTGGCCCTAACATTTTTTAAACTGATAAAATTTTTGGAAATTTTACAGGCTAATAGAGAATCTCAAGAGCAATCACATGTAACAAAATATTTAATTTGGTTGATAATGAGAAGTTGTTAACAACGGCGCCGAAGTGGGCGGTTCCCTTTCCAATTGGTGAGATCATCGATCATTCCTCAAATATAATTAATTCATTTCCGCGCAGTCCGTCGACGTTTCAATGCTTTGGCCCGCTTCATCTTCTTTTTATTCTTCTTCTTCCGCTGGGGACGAGTCCTAAGATTAAATACAATTTGAATTGGTATTTTTTCAAAAAAGCGCTGAAAAAATATTGGCGGCGAAATTTTGGGTGCACTCTTTTTTTAGGATTCTAACTAAAAAATGCCAAATATGCGCATAAAATATGCACTAAAGACCCCCAAAATATGCACTAAAACCCGAAAAATGCCAAAATATGCACTAAAATTTGCCTTAAACATTGCTAAAAATAGCTTTAACTCTCAAAAAATGTCAAAAATTGTGTAAAAATTAAGAATCGACTTTAAAAACACTAAAACAAGGGCTAAGGAGCACTTTTTAGACAATTGCAAAAACATTGAATTTCCAAATTTTAAATTTTTATTATATGCTAAAACAAAATTATATTTCTTATATTAATAAATTTTTTCACAAAGTTCTTACAAAAACCTAAAAATTTTTCGATTTTTAGGTGTATTTTTTTTTAAATCCCAAAAAATCGAGCCTTAGGTGGTGTATTTTTCGCATTTTTTTTTTTTTGCATTTTTCTTGTGAAAATTTGCCAAAAATGGCCAAAATATGGATTAAAAATGTCAAAATATGCATTTATTCTCGAAAACCCCCAAAATATGGTCATACAATGGAAAACCGGTATTTTTCACACTTACCCAGCATTCGAACTTCTGCCACCACACAAATTAAATTTGACATTGTTCAAATTGTCGTCCCAATTTTCGTCGTCGTCTTCCCATTGGTCCGTCGCTGCCGTTTACCCAGCAATTATTGGGCATCGCTTCAACCGCCAAAGCCAAGAATTTCCAAGAATTTGCATAATTTTCTCTAATATCAGCATTTCTTTGGTCCGCTCGTACACCAATTCAAATGGCTCAATTGGTTTTGTTAGCAGGCAAATGACAATACGAATTTGGTAGCTGACCGAAGTGGTGGCACGGAGAAATGTCTAATCAAAAGTAATCAATCAATCAATTAGTCGTTTAATGAATCAAAACACACCTCCTTGAAACCGTTGATCAAATCTAAGTTTGCGATAAAACCCTCACAAAACAATCGCTTCGGTTGACCACTTTTGCTCGGCGTGTGCAACCATTTGGACAGCGCTTGGCCCGCAGAAAAAGTTGCATTTGGCCCATCAAAATCGCCAATTGCATTAGGGAACAGATGCACAGAATCGATTGAATTCAATTGATCAAGATCAGTGAGAATTGTCGGCGAAATGTGTTGACGCAAACTGTCCAAATCATGGCAATTGGAAAAGGACAATTGGCGAATGTTTGTAGCAAAAACGGGCCAAATTTCACAGGTAAAAACATCCCAAATCGGTGTAGTATCATCACTTTCGTCTGGTCCTATTTGAACGCATAAATCGGTGCCCTTTCTGTTCCAAATTTGCTGATTGGAACGGAGAAATTCAATGACGGAATGGTCAATGTACCTGAAAATACATACCTATAAAATATTTGGCTCTATTCCTGTTTACGCGCCCAATGAGTGACCACCCTCTATTTTTTAGATCATAACTTTTTTCTTTCTTGGTTAATCCAAACATTGCAAAGAGAAAACCCAAAACTCATAATTTTTCGCGTATATTCAAGAATAATTTTTGTTCATTGCATTTATCCGGGAATTTTGCTATATAAAAAAAACTTTCTAAACTTACAAAATCCGAAGGTGCTTAAAGCGGATTTTGTTGGGCAGCGGACGGTCGGGCAATGGAAATCGCACAAATTTGTCACCGATCCGCACAGACAGCTTCGATTTTGGTCCTTTGTCCTTGCTAATTAGTATAAATTTCCAAATTGGCAATTCGCTTCTGCCATCAAAATGCGTGTCCACTAAAATATCGAAACGTGGCGAAAGCAGTGCCAATTTGAGGCCGAGTTGAGGACGGTCAAAAAAGGGAAAAATGTCCATCCAAACATCAGTACAAATCCAACTGAAATTTCGACAAATAATTCCTCGTCGAACTTAGTCCACAAATTTGCTTACATTTTCCTTAATCGACGTCTCACCATTTTGCCTTCCAATAGCAGCGAGACTAAACGAGAAATAAATAAATTAAATTAAAGAATACAATATTAAATTCGGTAAATATTAAGCATAGGGCCTAAACTCAAAATTAATCATAAAATAGTCAAAAGCGATGCCACAGAAAAAGCACAAAACGATGAAAAAAAGGAAATTTAAAAAATGTATTCGAATTATGGTGAAAGAATCAACAAAATGTGAGAGCAAAAAGAAAAAAACATTAGATCCATAATGAATTCAAAGCAATCGATCATTTTCATTTAATTCTCTTCCGCAGAGATAAACGGCTTTTTTCATTGCTCTGACCCACCGCTAATTGCGGCAATCAGTGATGGAATTCAGAGGCCCCAAAAATTTTCGGAATTCCGAGGCTCAAACATTTTTCGGAAAGCGGGAAATCGGAATTCCGACCCCAAAAACGTCGAAAATCAGAAATTTTTGAAAAATGATATTTTCTAAATAAATTAATAGGCTAAATTTTAGAAATTCTTAACCAAGAAAAAGGTGATTTAAAAAATGTTTTTGGTACATTTGCCTGAAAAAATTATTCAATAATTTCTACTAAAATCTTTTTTCACTTAATTTTACATTGTTCTAGAACAGGGCTCTCATTCGTCCTTGAATGGCAAGGACGTCCTTGAAATTGGACCTTTCCGCTTGAAAATTTAAAAGTATCCTTGAATTCAAGAAGTCCTTGAAAATGAGCATTTGGAAAAGTTTTTAAAAAATCCAAAGAAATTTGAGAAATCATTGTAATTTTCAGCAATATTTTGATTAAATTATGGCATTATGGCAATAAAAATGTTAATTTTTTTTCTCATGGTTGAGAATTTTTGATATTTTATGGCATAAAGTCACTATTTTTCTTAAAAAATTAGCCCAAAATTGCAAATTTTGGTCTATTTTTTTGGACAAAAATCCTGTAAACAAATCGCATTAAAAATGTTAAAATCCGCCTTTTTGGTGATAATCTATTAACGAATTACATTGAAAAATACAAGCCATTTGAATAAATATTAACCATTTCATTGCATATAATAAAAATTTTAAATGTCCTTGAATTTCATCAATTTTCCCCATATGTCCTTGAAAATCGGCACCCCGTCCTTGGAAACGGAGCATGGACGATGAGAGCCCTGTTCTAGAACATTTTCGGGAAAGGGACAATTACACACCTTTTCTTGCGGCGCCTTTTTCAAAACTTTTTGGTAACATGGGGGGGGGGGGCGGCGGTGCCGATCGGCACCTCAGGGAGAGTTTTGAAAATTCCAGTGCAATTTATTAACAGAAAAAATTGTACAAAGCTACTATTTTTTGGAAAAAAATTCAAAAAAATCAGTGGAATGAGTGATTATCTTAATGACTGCGCGGAAGTTAATTAATTTTATTTGAGAAATGGTCATTCATTTTCTCTCAGAAATGCCCTCTTAATTTCATTTGTTAGTTTTCTTTGGTTCGAATACATAATTATACCTAATTTATTCATTTGTTTTTTTTTTGGAGAATTTTCTGATTTGTTCGAAGCAATAAAATAAATGTCTTAAGAGAGAAGGAACCAACAAATAAAATAATATATGAGCAGTAATTTAGAGAGAAAATACAGCATTAAATTAGCTTATTGGCCATTAAATTCAATGTGATCGATCATTTCTCAAATAATTGCATTCACTTTTTCTTTCTCTTGCCACTGGGCCCGGCACTCATTTTTAAATGACCCTTTCCTTTGATTTGACCCGCCGCTGGTGGACATAATGGCCTTAATTAAATACAATTAGTTAAATTTGGTAACTAATTTAAAAAAGCAAAAGCTGTGTTCCTCTGCTGCTCACCTACCCAATGCAGTGATGATTATTGTCAATGCTGTTAAGCGCAAAATGGACAATGTTCAAATTGGCAGAATTTTCGTCGTCTTCCCATTGAACCGCTTGGGCATCGCTTCAACAGCCACCAATAATTATAAGCACATTCATTTTCCCGTTCTTTCTTCAGTGTCAGCTTTTCTTGGGTCCGTCCGTTCACCAATTCAAATGGCACAATTGGCGTTGATTCGCGAACATTAAATTTAATTGTGTAGCAGTCAGAAGTGCTGGTGATGGCACGGAGAAATGCCTGAACAATGGGAAATAACGAGCAAATCGCATTAAATAAATACCGCCAAATGAAATGCCGAAATCTCGGACTGTGCAACTATTCGGACAACGCGTGGCCAGCCGAAGAAATTGCATTTGGCCCATCAAAAGCACCAAGCAGTTCGGGCAACAGACCATAAGTTTTGGTCGAATTCAGGTTGTGATCGGAGAGATTGTCGGTGAAATGGTGCTATGTCATTATAAAAAGCCACCAAAAAGGGCGTTATAAAAAAAAACCATCAAAGGGAAATTTTCAACAAAAAACTGGCCATAACTTTTGTCAAAGTCAGCTAATTAGACATTCTTGGTATCATGTGATAGCCCTAACATTTCTCTATTATTCACCTAAATTTCAAGAAATTTGGTCAAGGTTGAGCAAAGTTATGGCAAAAAGTACACATGTGGCCAGGTTTTCGAATATTTTTGGCTATAAGTTTTTTGAAGCCTAAATAGAGGACACATAGGGCTATCGAATGATAGCAAGATTATTTTAATTAGTTCATCTAAGAAAGTTTTGATCAGAATTTTTGATGATCGAAATAATTTTATTTTTAATTTTTATAAAATATGCAGAAAGCCAAGAAATTCATATCAATTTTGCTGGCCTACAAAATGTCAGGCCTCGAAATGTCCACAAGAGTAAAAACCCACGCAATTTCGAGAAAAAAAAATAAATTTTATAAAAATCCGGAAAATAATTTCACCGTCTCCGAGAACCTTAAAATAGACTTATTTTCCGAATTTTTATAAACTTTAATATATTTTTTTGACATTTCGTGGGTTTTTACTCTTTTGGACATTTCCTGGCCTGGACATTTTATGGGGGCGCCATCAATTTTGGTATTGAACTTTTTTAAATACCGATAAAAACTATGGATGAGTCATTTTGTTTGCATCTTTTTAAAATATTATCCATTGAAATTAATTATTATTTTTGGTGTATCAATAGAGCACAATATCCAACAAATAAAATTGTAAAAATTTGCATAAACAAAATGTTTTTCCAAATGGCAAAATTCCAAAAATATTCATATCCTTAGATTTAAGCTAAAAATCCCGAAAATGGCCAAATCTGGCATAGAAAATAATTTTGAGAGGAAAAATACAATAGAGCCAGACTTATCTCAGCCTAGGACAACTCAGCTGACAGACAACTCAGCATATGGGACAATTCGGCTGATGGACAACTCTGCTTTATAAGAATTTATAAAAAATTATAAAAATTGAAAAAATTAAAAATAAAATAAACACTAAAATAAACTAAAAATATTTTTATAGCTAAGAAAAATTATTATTTTTTTAATTTGAACAATTGTCTTCCGGATGTCATGATGACAACTTATAAACAGACAACTCGTTATAATTGCTTATGCATAGGCCTAAGTTTTTGGCTAGGCCCAGGATTAGGCTTGGTTTTTTTTGGATTTCGATTGAGATATTCTCCGCATTTCAGTTGTGTGTGCACCGATGTTTGGATGGACATTTTCTCCCATTTTGACCGTCCTCAACTCGGCCTCAAATTGGTTTTTTTAAATGTTGTCCAAAAAGTTTACTTTTTGCTGCCTTTTTCCAATTTTTTGTGCCTTTTCTCACCTTTTTCGTGCTTAAATGCCTTTTTTGGCATTTTGCTGTTTTGTTGCCTTTTTTGGCGTTTTTTCAAAAAATTCCATTAAAATGCAATAAAATCGGGAAAATACACCAATAAGAAATGATTTTAAAAATTTCAGAAAATAAACCCTATGATTGAAAAATTTTATCAAAAATTGATCGCCAAAATTTCATTTTTTTCTTGATTAAAAACTTTTAAGTTTATAAATTTTCCTTATTCAAAAACATTATAAAATATTGAATAATCATTTAAAAAACCAAAATCAAAAATTTTGGTTAAATTTTACGTGTTTTGTTCTCTAAAATCCTTATAAAAATATTTTAAATGCCTTTTTCATGTCTTTTTCGCGATTTTTGGTGCCTTTTTTTTGCGAGCTCTAAAATGATCCCAATTCATCCATTTCAGTATGTAAATCATCAAAACACTCAAGAAACGAATAAATACGGATGAAGGTTTTGCAACCTAAAGATATATCAAATATATTACGATTAATTTTGTGATTTAATTTTACAAAAAGAAAATGGCATTTACAAGAGTAAATTAAATAATCAATTCACATTACGTTGGCAATTGTTTGCTCCATTTAAGTCATAGGGAAAGTGCATTTAATCACAAAAAAATTTGGCAACGCTATGGGGCCGACTAGTAGGATTGGCCCAACTCCATTCACCCTCGCCCTATAGGGAATTATGCCTTCACTGCTCTATGTGTAATTCATTGCTGTACATTCATTGCTTACAGGCCAGGCATTTTACTTTGACAAATGCTATAATGTTAAATTTGTCTTTTTCTCTCGCTCATACACTATTTCACCCCTTTTTTCTTTTGATGCTTTCTTTAATGGCTTACTATTGATTATTTTCTGCCTATAAAAGCCGCTTACAAATCAAGAAAATCATTCATTAACAATTGCTTGCTGCGTTTCTTTCAGTTAGCTTCATCATCAGCTTCAACCCACCTTCTCTCCAAATTCACTGATAAAATGATTGTTTTATCAACGAAAACTCTTACGTTGCCCTTGCTCCTCTCAATTTTGCTTGGCATTGCCAATGCTGGGAAGGGGCTAAGCGTGGAAGAACTATGTAAAAATATTGAGTTCAACAAACCAGGAGAGAACGTGAAAAAAGTCTTATGGGAGGAAATCCTCGAAAAGAAAAAGAACGAAGAGGAGGAGAAGCAAAGGCTGAAGGAGCACGAGGAGCAGGAGAAAGAGGTGCAGAAGGAATCGAGTTCGAAAATGCCCGAAGAGTCTGTGATTACAAAAAACGACATCCACGACCATCGGACATAAAGTATGAGGCGGAATCGCCATTCTATGCCCTGATCAGCAACGGCCAAGTGCGTTTGTTTTACTCGAAATATTTGAAATGGAATTTTGTTTTTCATATCCAACAAAATGACCCTCATTAAGAATTTTTACGCCGTGGTGCGCAATCACAAAGCAAAAAACGGCGACCAGCAAAACTAATACAGCGATGGAGTTTGACAGAAATTGATGTGATCGATGAAATGATTCAGTCCGCTGATTGATGATTGATCATGGATATTCCCCTGTCCGTTAACTTATCACTGCACATTGTTAGCTCTGTTGATTTTAGTATAGTTTCTTTTGACTGTCAATCTGTCCTTTCTTATTTCTCTGTTTGCGCTGCTTACAGTATTTCCTTCTTCCATTTAACGAACATTATTTGATTTGTTATTCATTAGTTTCTTAGAAAAAGCAGCATAAATCTTTTTGGGAGATAATACTCGAATTGTTTATTCTCCGACTGAGATAATTGAGTTTGGTTTTAAGATTTTGTATCAAACGCGGAAATAAAACAAAATCCGATTGTAATGCAAGGACCGAAATTTTTTCTCTTTCACCGAAACAGCCTGAAATGCCTAAAATACTGATTAAGCTTTGTTTGAAGTTACATCTCCATGTGCATATTTTCGACATTTTTAAGTTACGAAACTTTTGATATCATTAAAAAATCAAATTACTGGCCAATAATTTTATTGACAAAAATCATAGGAAAAATCTGATTTTGTTTTTTGCACTTTTTGTGAATCGTCGCTCAACCACGTAGCTTGGGATTAGGTCAGGCCATACAATAATCTTTTTTGCTTTTCAAAACCTTTTTAAGATGCGCCTTTTTCGAATTTTACTAAATTTATTGTGCAACAATAAAAAAACAATTAAAAGAAATGAAAAAACGAATCACAACGATAGACCAGAATTTTTAAATTTTTTTATAAATGATCCGAAGCAAAAGCAAAGCTGACAATTTCCTAAAATGATTCATCCTTTTTCTATTGCAACAGTTTTGGCATTTTAATTTCATGAATTGTCATTTTTTATATTTTAGAAAAAAGATATTTTAATGAAATTATCGATAAATGCCGAAATAAAAAGGAAATTATTTATTCAGAAATTGGGACTCTTTTAAAGCCTATTTAGAATTTTACGTCCAAATAATAGCAATTTAGCTAATATTTGAACGATTATTCTGTTCAGCATCTGCGAAAAACGCATTAATAATATGATGAAATTATTTTACGTAATATTCGTTACTGGTAAATCAATATTTTCAAAATTTAATCTCTAAAAAATCAAAATTAAAAAATCAAAATCTAAAAATATGATTTTCTACGGGATTTCCGATAAAGGTCGAAATGGAAAATAATTGAATTTTTTGTAATAATTTTGTCCTCTTATTTTTAGAATTTAATACTCAAATTTAAATAGAATTCAACAATTATT